>CM062297.1:623386376-623942801 GCA_031216915.1 Pictodentalium vernedei | reverse complement strand
CATGATACATTAATATGTGACGTTAACCACCAACAAACAAACAATTGTCATTGCTGTGTCACATACTATACATGTACATGTCTTTGTCTTGACAAGTTGAGCTACAGTGGTCATTGGACACTTTCATTTTGGTTTTGAAATGGTGGTTAACTTTAATAAATTCCAATTAACTCGATGTGTGTCTTGTGTGATTCGTTGTTTTTGCTGACATTTTTGTTTTTACACAGCACTTCGATGAGAGTGTATACAAAACGTATCTCCATGTGCTTAAGTTGTGCTTTTAATAAATATATACATGCAATGTATGTATGTCCCATGCAGGGACAAAATTTTGATTTTGGGTCATTTCGATTATCGTACATGGGACTCGGATCTTCAGTCACCATTTTAACTTAAGAAAACTTGTAACTCTCACGTGGTGCACGCGGTTGGTTACCAAGTTCTACTTTCGTTTCTGTAATCAGTAGATATCCGTTGTGGTGCTTGGCGCATTCACACCCCCCCCCCCCCCCCTCAACACATGATCGTGGATGACATGGGTTAGTTCTAAGAAATAAACACCTGCGTTTTCAAATTAGATCGACCCTTGTTCCAGGATATGTAGATTATGCATTGTATTAATGATTAATTAAAAAAAAAAACGTAACGTCGCCAGTCTCTATGGGGTGAGTTGTCCCTGATCCGTTTTACACTCCAATTTTGTGACGATGTTTTTATTTGTTTTGTTTTGAAAGGTTCCTCCTGTTTACTTAAAATTGTAGAAGCAAGAAACAGAAGAAACTCTGATGTTAACTTTTTTTAGTAGATATCTCTCAAAGGATCTCAAAAGGGTGTTCTCGCACGAGCTGATTTTGTATGAGCTAAGCTTGAATAATTACGCGGGCCGAGTTTTCTTATGAACTGAAATTTGTGTTGGACCGAGTTCTCTCATGGGACAGACTTTGTTTTGGGTCGCTTCTCCTGTATTCCGAATTTACCCAACATCGTTGCATGTACTCTAACCCTCACCACCGCAACTGACACATTCATTTTATTCGACAGATCCGCACCGATGAATAATCAAATTAACATTTTTAATATACTTAATTGGCTTTTGCTAAGAATAATTTGTTCATTTTTTACTGCAAAAATAAGGCCGAAATCTCCTAGTTCCAATTATTCCCGGGGAAACGTATCAATTCTGACGGAAACGTCTTTTGCCTTTCCAACAAAATGATGTTCCGTTCTGGGACACGAGCCGTGTTTCTTTCTATTATTAAGATGGAGTTTTGTCTAGATAATGGTGGGATATTTTTTTCTAAACTAATAGGATGTTTTGTCAAAAAGACAATCTTTTTAATCTGCATCTGTTCATCTGATAATTATGGCCTATGCTCTGTTTTACTTTTAATGCACATGGACACACTGTTTGGCATCGGCATTATTTCTGCCGACGCTAAACAAAATCACCTTGGCTTTTGCCTCGGCACAGCTGAACGCCAATTGCAAGGGCTGCATCACTTGGCGTCTGTCGCCTGGCATCCGTAACTTTTCACATTTTCATCTTCTTTGTAACTGCTGAGCCGGTGTGAACCAAACTTGGCAGGAATGGTCTATGGGAGGTCCTCTACAAACGATCCTCATTTTGTTCCCGTCAGATGAAAAACATGGCTTCCAGAGGCATTCTTTGGTTCTGGTTGGTGGATTTTGAAAAATCTTCTCTGAAACCGCCAGGCCAAATGTTTCGAAACTTCATATAAATGATGACTGGGACCCTCTACCAACAATCCTCATCTAATGTTGATCGGGTTAAAACTTGGCTGAAATTGCGGCTTTCAGTTACTATAGAAACCCTATGGGAAATCACATTTTCATCATCTTCTCTGGAACATCTGAGCCGACGTGAACCAAACCTGGCGGGGGATAGTCTATGGGAGGTCCTCTACAAATGATTCTCATTTGTTCCCATGGGTTTGAAAACATGGCCGCCTGAGGCATTCTTTGATTCTGATTGGTGGATTTTGAAATATTTTCTCTGAAACCACAGAGCCAAATGTTTTGAAACTTTGCATGGTTGATGACTGGGGGCACCCTCTACATGGCTTCAATATTGCTGCTTATAGTTACTATAGAAAGCCTATGGGAATCACATTTTCATCTCTCTGGAACTACTGAGCCGACGTGAACAAAACTTGGCAGGAATGGTCTATGGGAAGTCCTCCACAAACGATCGTCAATTTGTTCATGTGGGTTGAAAAACATAGCCGCCAGAGGCATTTTTTGATTCTGGTTGGTGGATTTTCAAAAATTTTCTCTGAAACTGCCAGGCCAAATGTTCTGATACTTCACATAAATGATGACTGGGATACTCTCTACCAATGATCCTCATTTAATGTTGATCAGGTCGTAAACATGGCCACAATTGCAGCTTATAGTTACTATAGAAACCCTATGGGAAATCACATTTTCATCTTTTCTGGAACTGCTAAGCCCATGTGAACCAAACCTGGCAGGGATAGTCTGTGGGAGGTTTTCTACAAATGCTCCTTATTTTTGTTACCGTGCATCGAAAAACGTGGCTGCCAGAAGCATTTTTTTGATTCTTATTGGTGAATTTTGAAAAATCTTCTCTGAAACCACAGGGCCAAATGTTTTGAAACTTTGCATTGTTGATGACTGGGACACCCTCTACCAACGATCCTCATTTAATTTTGATGATGTAGGCAAACATTCCACAATTGCGGCTTATAGTTACTATAGATATCCTATGGGAAATCACATTTTCAGCTTTTTTTCTGGAACTACTGAGCCGACGTGAACCAAACTTTGCAGGAATGGTCTATAGGAGGCCCTCTACAAACGATCCTCTTTTTGTTCCTGTTGGTTGGAAAAATGGCCACCAGAGACATTCTCTGATTCTGATTGATGGATTTTTCAAAAATCTTCCCGCCTGAAACAACAAAGTCAAATGTTTTGAAACTTAACATGATGGAGGACTGGGACACCTTCTACCAGTGATCCTCATGTAATGTTGCAAACATGGCCACAATTGCAGCTCATAATTACCATGGAAAGCCTGTGGGAAATCACATTTTTATATGCAGTTCCAGGTGAGCGATTACAGGCTCTTTAGAGCCTCTAGTTTCAAGTTTGTGAAAAGTAAAATTTATTGAGACCACAACCAGGTCTGAAAAGACAACAAAAATAGAATACTTTTTATGTCTGAAAAACATGAATATTGAATCAGGTGGACCAAAAAAAATTGCTATCGGTTTTGTCATGGGCTGCTGTATTGGGGTGATCTTTTGAACACTGTTGATAATGGGAAAATACTGAGTCGTCATCTTGTGCTCCATCAACTAAGTATTCTTTAGAACCTTTGGGCCAAATCTAAACTAATTTGGTACAAAGCATCTGGGTGGAGTATACTCTTGCTTCTCCCATCTTTAAAAATCTTCTCATGAACCATCAGAGAGATTGCTTTGATATTTGGTATGGAACTTCCTTTGATGGTTGAGATTAAAGTTGGTAGGTCAATATTTGGGCTTACTGGCAGCATGCCCAATTTGTGCTCCACCCAAAATTTCTATTTCATGAACCGATGGGCCGATGTGAACCAAATTTGGGATGTAGTATAATTGGGTCATAAGTACTTCATTTATGCCCCCAAAAATGTTTTGCAGCCCCATGGGAACCCCAGAAGCTAAAAATAGAAAAAATTCAAATGCCAATATTTCAAAAACTGCATGGACCAGAATATTTTTAGCTCACCTGAGCAAAGCTCCAGGGGAGCTTTATTGATCACTTTCCATCCACCGTCCGGCGTTAACTTTACATTATCGACTTCTCCTAAACCCCTGTGTCGAATTGAACCAAATTTGATATGCATGGTCCTTATCATATTTCCCAATTATAACTTTTGTTATAGCTGACTAAATCAAATGAAATGTGGTATGTAGGTGTATCAACATAAAATGCAGGTCATGTTCGAATTGGGGTTCGGTCTGACAATTTTTGCCAGAGTTATGCCCCTTTTTCGACCTCGAAAATCCTTTTTTGGGGGGTTTCCCGATGATAACTTTATCAATTAAAATTTGTTATATAGATGTCTCAAGATAAAATACAGGTCAAGTTCAAATCAGGGTTTGGTCCGACATTTTTTGCTAGAGTTGTGTCTCTTTTTCGACTTTCAAAAATTCAATTTTTTTCAAATACCTCGAATTGCACACTTTTTTTTTTCAGGGGACATGTGGCTGGGTGGCCTTTTATTAGCTCACCTGACTGAAAGTCAGGGTGAGCTTTTCTTATCACTCTTCGTCCGTCGTCCGTCTGTCGTCCTGCGTGAAGGTGGTGTTTGAGCCTCTTTCTCCTAAACCACTGGCTACATTTTAATTAAATTTCCTGTAAGTAGTGGTTATGTAGGGGTATTTTGATTTTTATGCAAATTAGGTTTTGGTTCATTTTGAGCAGAGGTGTGGGGAAAAAATGGCCAAATATTTTGAAAATTTTCTTCTAATAAACCTCCAGTAGCAGAGACATGATATGTGGTATACAGAGTCCTTTTGAGGTTTAGAATCAAGTTTGTTTAAGAGAAGTTTGTCGGGCATTATTTGCCTTCGTTATGGGAGGGGCAATAATTTTTGCCACTCCCAAAATTTCTATTTTCCAAACCGAAAGGCAGATTTGAACCAAATTTGATATGAGGGCTTAGTGGGTCATAAGTACTTAATTTATTCCCCAATTTTTTTTCCCCTCGCCCCATGGGAACCGCAGGAGCTAAAAATAGAAAAAAATTAAAATTCCCATATCTCCAAAACTACACGGCACTGAGAATTCTTATTTGATGTGAAGCTTCCTTAGGACCAACAGAATGGAATGGTAAAAAAAAATTGCTATCGATTTTATCATGGGGGTACTTTTTAGGGACTTTGAAAAAGTGCTGAGTCGGCATTTTTTAACACTTGTGGGTAATGGGAAAAACATTTAAGACTACTTTTCTCCCAAACCACTGCTCCAAAAGCTTTCAAATTTCACATATAACATCTTTGGAAGATGGTTTCACATGTTTATTGAAATCACTCAAATCAGTTCTCTTGGTCCATATTTGGGCTCTCTATGGGAGCCCAAATGTTTAAATTAGTGCAGTATGAGGAATATTCTTTAAAAATCTTCTTCAGATCAACCAATAAGAATCTTTTGATATTTTGTATGCAGCATCCTTTGTGGAGGTGAGATTCAAGTTTGTTCAAGCCAAGTCCCTGGGTTCATATTTAGGCTGAAAATTTGGGGCCCCGTTCCGGACTTAGAAATTTTGGACCAAAATCCGGAAATTTTTGTTTGTTTTTTTTATGTGTTTCGGTCCGGGTGGGACTTCGAAAATTTTGGACCAAAATCCAGAAATTAGTTTTTTGGTTTTTTATGCGTTTTTAGAAGAAAAAAAAAATTTAGGCTAAAAATATTTTGTTTAGGAAAAAAATCTGTTTTTTATGTGTTTATCTCAATTTTGGGACGTAAAAGTGCAGGAACTGAGAATAGAAGGAAAATCCTGTGTATTGTGTGGGCACAATCGCTTCATCTAGTTGGTATATGCTTTTCTTAGGAGGGGCGTATGCAGCTTATTCAATTCAAGTCCCTGGTTTGATATTTAGACTACCATGTCAGGTGAGCACCCTCAGGCCCCCTGGGGCCTCTTGTTCAATTCAAGTTTGCTCAGATAAAGTTACCACGCTCCATAGGGTGGGGGAAAATGCTCCAAATTTTTTTTTCAAAATCTTGTAAACCATTGGGTACAATGACTTGCTTGATATTTGGTATGGAACTTTCTTTTGAGGTGTAGAATCAATTTGTTCAAACAATGTTCTTGGAGCAATATTTGCCTTCGTGATGGGAGGGGCGAGATTTTTTGGCCCCGCTAAAATTTCTATTTTTTGAACCAATGGTCGTATTTGAACCAAATTTGGTGTGTGGTATTATTGAGTCATAAGTACTTATTCTTCATCGGTTATGTCAGGGTGTTCTGTAGGGGGGTCATCAAAAAAATGCTGAGAAACATTAAAAAAAAATTCCTTCTCCAGAACCACCGATCCATCCATGGAGGGGGGGGGGGGGGGGGGGGGGAGGTCAGTTACAAGTTTGTTCAAGTTAAGCCCCTCAGTTCAGATTTGGACTCAATACAGGATCACGAATCTCAACATAGGGCAATATGGGAAATAAGCTTTAAAAATATTCTTCAGACCCACTAGTCAGAATCTTTTAATATTTGTTACACATCATTATTATGAGGATCAGATTCAATATGAGTAAATTTCTTTAAAAAATCTTATTAAAAAGTCCCAGTTTAACTTAGTGCAATATGAGGAAATGTCTTTAAAAATCTTCTTCAGATCCTCCAATCAGAATCCTTTCATATTTGGTATACAACATCTTTAGAGGTTCAGATTAAAGTTTGTTCAAATCGAGTCCCATTCTTGACATTGGGGGGGGGGGGGGGGGGGGGGGGGCAGGGCAGGGCAGCGTGGTCAGATTCAAGTTTGTTCAAATAGGGTCAGTGGGCTAATATTTGGGCTCAATTGGAATCCACCAAAAGTTTAACTTAGTGCAATATAATGGGATTTCTTTAAAAATCTTCTTTAGATCCACCAGTCAGAATTCTTTCATATTTGTTATATAACATCTCTGGGGGGATCAGATTTAAGTTTGTTCAATTTGAGTGCCTGGTTTACTATTTGGGCTCTCTATTTAGGTTCAAGTTTGTTCAAATCCATTCCTTAGTACCTTTCCTTAAAATTTGCCTTTCAAACTACAGTGACATAACAACCCTTGGAAGTTTGGCAGTGCTTGTCTACAGCTGATAGAATTGGAAGCAGTCATGAAGACTATTAACTGTCCTTTGATAGTAGTCATCTGACACGGACACCAGAGTTATGAATAATTTCATGACTTCTTTCATCTTTGGTGTTGATGAACCATGACTAACTGAATGTGACCCAAAATACTTCTTTGAGCAATTAAGGTTTCCTTGGTTCCTCTTGTTGTGATAATGCCCCAATGGTCTGTAATCTGTCATCCTTTTTCCGTCACCCAGTAATAAATGTTTAATTTCTTTAATACTATCCATTGTATTGCAAGTGTGTGCCACCCTCTTCATTGCTCTTGTTAATATTTGTTAATAGCATTTCTATAACCCCTTGATTAAAAGTGTTAAGTTAGTTGAAGGTGTTACACTCAACGTGATTTTGAACACACATGGGTTTGAAATTGATCAGAGAACTTTTGAGACTTTACTATTCTTTTGTTTAAATTTTGAATAAGTTGGGAGGCCCAAATTTAGTCTGATGCATATCTGGGTGAATGCGATTTGTTTGTTCAAATGGGTCCACATGAGGCCACATAGGGGTGGGGGATCTATTGAGTGAAAATTTATTTTTTTGCTTTCAAACTAGCTTTGAAGGATTTCACACGATTTTAAGTAAGGAAAAAATATCCATTATTAGCTTAACTTGACAAAATCAAGATAAGCTATTGCCATCACACATGCGGAAGTCTGGACGTCTGTTCACTTTTTCTTTGGCACAGGCAACACCCCGTAGTTCTTATCTGATCATTTTGAAATTTCATATGCAGGTTCGAGGTCATGTCCAGATTAGAACGTCCCCTTTTGGTTGCGATCGGTCAACCCTGACAGCTGCGAGAGACTGAAACACAAAAACCTTTGGCACAGTCTACAGGTCGTATTTATGAAGGGATTTCATTCTAAATTGTTAGGATGATTCTGTATAATGTCCAGATGGGAACATCCCTTTTTGGTCGCGATCGGTCAACAGTGACTGCTACCCGGGCCTGATGGCCCGAAAACCTTTAACACAGTCTACAGGTCGTATTTATGAAGAGATTTTATTGTAACTTGGTAGGATGATTCTGTATTATGTCTAGATGAGAACATCTTATTTTGGCCATGATCTGTCAACTGTGACAGCCGCACAGGCACGTGACCTAGATTTGTTTAGCACAGTGTACAGTTCATATTTATGAAGCAATTTGATCGTAACTTGGAAGGATAACTTGGTATGATGTCTAGGTGAGACTGTCCTATTTTGGTCACTATCGGTCAGCCGTTACTGCTGCTTGGACATGTGACCCAGATTCCTTTAACTCTGTCCAGTTTTTTTTTTTTATGAAAGGATTTCATTGTAATTTTGTAGGATAACTTGGTATGATATCTAGATGAGACTGTCCTATTTTGGTCATGATTGGTCAACTGTGACCATTGGACCTTCACATGACCTAGATTCCTTCAGCAAAGTCTGCATGTTAAATTTATGAAGGGATTTCATTGTATCTTGGTAGGATGACTCGTTTTGGAATAATTTTACTGTAACTTGGTAACTTTGGCTGACAGACGTTAACTGTGAGGACCACATTAATCCAGGCCTCAGTTCTTGAGTACTGTCTACACCTCAAATTCTTATTGAAAACAGCATGTAGAGAACAGAAATTAACATTCTCAATTATCACAATTCTTGTCTTATTTCATAATCCTTTCATAAACATTGAACATTATCCTTTTCATCAAACACGACACAGTCAAGTTAATCTACAGTGTCATTGACACTTTCATTCTTCTATTTTAACAACCGACATCTATGGTTTGGCGACGGTCTTGTGTTTATGAGTGGTCGTCTGGCTATCCAGGCGTCCTCGCACTGTTAGCACAATAACTTCAACAGCTGTTATCAGATTTGACTAATATTTGCCATGCAGGTCTTTTGCAATAATATCTCAAGCGATTTTTCGTAACAGAGTTATGGGCCTTAATTAATTTTTACGAATTCTGAACTTATTAGCATTGCATTTTGAACACCACTGGGCCAATTTAAGTGAAAGTTTGTGTGAGTGATGGTCCCAAAAAGGACATTTCATTTTTGTTCAACTCGACATGCCCAGCCCAATAGGGAGGGGGTGGGTAAAAATGCTTCAAAATATTTTTAAAATCTCATGAATCAGTGGGTATAATAACCTGATATTTGTTTTGGAGCTTCCTTTTGAGGTGTAAAATCAAGTTTGTTCAAACAAAGTTTGTGAAGCAATATTTGGCTTAGTTATGGAGGGGTAAGATTTTTGGCTCCACCCAGAATTTCTGTTTTCTGAACTGATGGTCCGATTTGAACCAAATTTGGTATGTAGTATCATTTCATTGGGTCATAAGTACTTGACTCATGAAAAAAAGAATTTCCACATGTCCCCGTGGGAACCACAGGAGCTAAAAAAAAGAAATATTTTCAAACGCCCCATATTTCCCAAACCACACTGAACAGAAATCTGTTATTTGGTTTGAAGCATCCTTAGGTCCAGTAGAACTGAATGCTACAAAAAATTGCCCTCGGGGAGAGAGGGGGGTGGGGGATCATTCAAAAAATGCTGAGTCAGCATATTTGCAAAAATTAAAAAAAAAATTTTTCTCCAGATCTAATGGTCAGAATCTTTTGATATTTGGTGTGCTGCATCCTGGGGGAGGGGGGGGGGGGGGGGTGTGGGGGTTGGTTCAGATACAAGTTCAAATGAAGCCCCTGGGTTCATATTTGGGCTCATTACAGAAGCCTGAATTTTAACTTAAAGAAATATGAGGAATAATGTTTAAAGATCTTCTTCAGAACCACCAGTTAGAATCTTTTAATGTTTGGTACACATCATTGTTGTGAGGGTCAGATTTAAGATTGTTCAAACCAAGTCCCCAGGTTAATATTTGGTCTTCCCTTGGAAGCCCAAATTTTAACTTAGCGCAATATGGGGGATAGATAGGCTTTAAAAATTTTCTTTAGATCCACCAGTCAGAATGCTTTCATATTTGGTATACAGATTGGTTCAGATTCAACTTTGTTCAAATCGAGTGCCTGGGTTAATATTTGGGCTCCCTATGGGAGCCGGAATTGGCCATATAGCTAAAGAATTAGCTAGTTTTTATTAAGTATCCTCTAGAAGTGTGTAATTAAGATTCATCCACAGAGGTTGTATCAAGGGCTCCATAGGGGAGCTCCTCTTCTTACATTATGATTATGTGAAGAAAAGGCATGATGCTTGGGACTATTTTAGTCGCTACTGAGGGGGCTCAAGGAATGACAATGGATCCTATGGAGATTGATTGCTAAAAGGAGATTCATTCTTGGACTCTGTTTATAATATTGGGTTGTGTTCAAGGTGAGCACTTAGGCCCCTTGGGGCCTCTTGTTAAATGTATTCATCTAATTTTGTTTCTTTTACTATTATTTCACAATATTTGATTACAAAAAATTACTCGGGAACACAAAACAAAATATGTAACAAAATATGAATAAGTTTGGGAGAGAAATATTTTGAATTTTGTCCCAAAAATTGCTGCAAGGTTCTAAGATTGACTATTTCTAATTCACTGCTCTCGTTATTTAACAGTATAAGATTAGTAGAAGAATTTTTTTCCTTCCAATTTTGACATGGGTGGCGGTCAGGAATATAACCAGGTCTGCCATCTTGTCCTGTAGACATTCATATAACCTTTACAAACATTGTTTGGACATTGTTATGGTTGGGTGGGAGTGTAAATAAAATCCATTTATTTATTTTTTTAAATGGTTGCTGTGGGAATGGGTGAAGGGGAAGACAGTCTGATTGCCACCGCAATTCAATGCCTTCATCTCTGATGCACACCTCGTTTGGTTTTGAAATGAGCCTTGAAGGATTTAGGAGTCATGTTTGCTGCCCCAAACCCCCTCCCAAGTTTTCCATTTTCCTCCTTTGCTCAAAATCACTCAAAATACATCCTCAACTCATTTTAAAACAATTTGGCCTGTGAATCTCCCACCCCCAATTCTCCACCTCCCCCAGTTAAAAATATCACTGATGTGTGTGTTTTTTTGTTTTTTTTAATTCCATGATTTAGGACCATGGAAAACTACCCTTTTTAGCTTTACTCAAAAGTCTGGTTTCGAAATGAGCTTTGAAGGATCGGGTTGTCACTTTTGCTTCCACCCCCCCCCCCCCCCCCCTCCCTCCCACCAATCTTCCATCTTTTGCCAAAAATCACTCAAAATACATCACAGCTCCTTTAAAACAGAGTAAAACAATTCACCCTGTGGATCTCTCAAATCCCCCCCCCCCCACCCCCGTCACACAATTCCCCCTCCCCAATTCTCCCCTTCCCCAGTTAAAAAATATCACTGCCATGTGGGTGTTTTTTTTTAGCTCATCTTGACAAAGTCAAGCTGAGCTAATCTCATCGCTTCCCGTCCGTCGTCCGTCAACACCATGTTTTGGTCTTCTCCTCCAAAGCCACTGGGCCAATTCAAGTGAAAGTTTGTGTGAGTGATGGTCCCAAAGGGGCATTTCATTTTTGTTCAACTCAGCATGCCCAGCCCCATAGGGAGGGAGTGGGGGAAAATGCTCCAAAATATTTTAAAAATCTTCTTCTCAAGAACCAGTGTGTACAATGACTTGATATTTGCTATGGAGCTTCCATATGAGGTGTAGAGTCAAGTTTGTTCAAACGAAGTTCGTGAAGTAATATTTGGCTTTGTAACAGGAGGGGTAAGATTTTTGGCCCCGCCCAAAATTTCTATTTTCTGAACCGATGGTCCGGTATGAACCAAATTTGGTTTGTGGTAGTATTGGGTCATAAGTACTTGACCCATGCAAAAAAAAAATTCCTGCATCCCCATGGGAACCCTGGGAGTTAAAAATAGAAATATTTTCAAACGCCCATATTTCCCAAACCCCACGGAACAGAGAGCTTTTATTTGGTATGAAGTATCCTTATGACCAGTAGAATTGAATGGTAAAAAAAAATTGCCATCGGTTATGTTAGGGTGTTCTGTAATGGGCATCGAAAAAATGCTGAGTCAGCATATTTGCAAAAATTAAAAAAAATCTTTTCTCCAGAACCAATCATCAGAATCTTTTGATATTTGGTATACAGCATTCATAGGGGGGTCAGATAAAAGTTTGTTGAAATAAAGCTCATTGGTTCATGTTTGGGCTCTCTACAGGCGCCCGAAGTTTTAACACAGGGTAATATGGGGAATATTCTTTAAAAATCTTCTTCTTCAGAACCACCAGTCAGAATCTTTTAATATTTGGTATACATCATTGTTATGAGGGTCAGATTCTAGATTGTTCAAACCAAGTCCCTAGGTTAATATTTGGGCCTCCTACGGAAGCCCAAATTTTATCTTTGTTCAATATGGAGGGTAATTTAAAAAATCTTCTTCTTCAGATCCATCAGTCAGAATGCTTTGATATTTGGTATGCAACATCTCTATGGGTGTCAGATTCAAGTTTGTTCAAATCAGATCCCTAGGTATATATTTGGGCTCAATATGGTAGCCCAAATTTTTACTTGGTGCAATATGAGAAAATTTCTTTAAAAATCTTCTTCTTCAAATCCACCAGTCGGAATGCTTTTATATTTGGTATACAACATCTCTAGGGGGGTCAGATTACAGGTTGTTCAATTCGTGTGCCTAGGTTAATATTTGGGCTCCATATGGGAACATGAAATTTAACTTAGTACAATATGAGGGAATTTCTTCAAAAATCTTCTTATCAGAATGCTGTCAATATTTGGGCTCGCTATGGTAGCCCAAATTTGAACTTAGTGCAGTTCGAAGAAATTTCTTTACAATTTCTCTTCTTCAGATCCAACAGTCAGAATGCTTTCATATTCGGTACGCAACATCTCTAGGGAAGTCAGATTTAACTGTGTTCAAATCAAGAGCCTGGGTTAATATTTGGGCTCTCTATGGGAGCCGGAATTGGCCATTTTGCTGAAGAATTAAAAATTTTGTATTCAGTACCCTCTAGAGGTACTAAGATTAATCCACATATGTTATATCAAGGGGCTTCATAGGGGAGCTCTACATTTTACTTATGATCAACTGAAGAAAAGGCATGATGCCCGGATTATTTTTGTCACTCCTGAGGGACTCCAGGATTGACAGTGTAGCCTATGGAGATGGCTTGCTTAATGTAGACTCATTCTTGGACTCTGTTTAAATTGTGTTCTGTACAAGATGAGCGCTTCAGGCCCCGTGGGGCCTCTTGTTTAATTCAAGATTTAGTTCCAGAACCATGAAAAACCACCTTTTTAGTTACTTAAAGTGCTGACAAATCTGGGCATTATTTATGTGGTAGCATCTGAATACTAGAAAAATTCTGGCATTGACAGCAGAGTTATAAATAATTGTGTGTCTTCATTCCTCTGTGGTGTTAACTAGCCAGCATTGATTGTCCAGGCCTCTTATATCCATTTTTGAGAACCCCACTGGATTAATGTTGTTGATCTGTATAAAGGGTACTTATGCAATTTTGAAATTCTTGAAAAAGTATGGAAAATTGTGTCATGAAAAAATATTTATAAAACTATTGAGGGCATTGAAAAAGTATGGAAATTAAATATTTAACAAACTTCATCCCTCTACACAGTGATGTAAAATATCAAAATTTCCACCTGCAAATAATGCGAGGAGGAATAGAACCAATACAGTCTTGTTTGACAGAGCTCTGTCAACAAGATTGAAGTGGTTAAATTCCAAGTTGCATTATGGGAAAAAATTATTGGTTTGAAATTTTAGTATTTTGAAATCAGTATGCCGTGGGTTAAATCATTTGAAATAAAAGACTCTTGTAGAATTTCTAGTAATTTAATATGCTTTGACTATCTGAACAAGCAATGTTGCTGAACCATGTGCGTATGAAGAATTGACTGTGGGAACCTCAAGAAGTTAAGCAGTGCTTGTTTACTATGGTTAACAAACTCTGTTTTACTTGTAAAATAGGACCCACTGACCAGTGCCTGTGGCAGAAGCCCTCTAAAAGAGGCAACATGGGTATAAACAGTTGACTGGATGTGACTTTATATTCATATTGTGATCATTATGTAGAAATCTGTGACCTTAAACACCCAATAAATAAATAAATTTTAATGAAGAAATGTTCTTGCAAATATTTCTCAAAAAACCAAAACTGTTGGTTTTATGGGGATGTTCTCACTTACCCAGCAGGTATTGTTCTCGGTATAGGTGCTAATTGATCCGATATCAAAGGGTTGCCGACTATAGTCCATATCGCTATTTTTCACTGTTTGACGACCATATATTTATAATTAATTTACAGACAAGAAGAAGACCAGTGTTCATATTAACCATTTATTAGCGAAGTGCCGTGATCATAATCTGTTTTTCATAATTAACAAGCTGCATGTAACAATGTTTTCATACATTTATATTACGAAGACCAGTGTTCATATTAACGAATTAGTACGACCAGTGTTCATTAATTAGCGAAGTGCCGTGATCATCATCAATAATAATTTTCAAACACATAATTATAATGATATTTATAATGATAGAAAATACCATATTATATTAACCATTTATTAGCGAAGTGCCGTGATCATCATCAATAATAATTTTCAAACACATAATTATAATGATATTTATAATGATAGAAAATACCAACAAAAAAATGAATCTGTTTTTCATAATTAACAAGCTGCATGTAACAATGTTTTCATACATATATATTAATTAATTTATAATTAAAAACCTGTTCCATGGCCCACAGCGTCTAAGAAGGCCAAATTTCCCAATTCTCCGCGGCGGTAAAGCTGTTTGAAATGATTGAGAGATTGATCGATCCTTTGGTAGCGTCGCTGTCGTGGACGGTTCTTGGCACCGGCTGCCGTCTGTAAGATTGCCACTTCATGGAAAGCCTGTTCCTTCTTTATGAATTCTACCAATGTGAAGATGTTTGGTTTTGAGGGTGGTATGAACAGTTGTAATTTTCGGTGCCAACCCTCGACATGGTTGGTGGTGCGAGGTCCTTCTGTCTCATGGTGGTTCCAGAGGTTACGTCCGTGACTTCCTTCTACCCAGTAGGTAGTCATATAGTCTGTGAACTTGGTGACATTTCTTTCCTCAGATTCCGGCGACTCCTCTAGGATTTCAAACCAGGCATCACTGATTCTGTTTACTGGCAAAAGCGGCAAAGCTATCGATCGTTTCACAAGTGTTCTTATTTCAAGATTTTCCTGGTACGGCAATTTACAGTCTTTTGTAGCATACTTATACACAGCCTGGCTGTAATGAAAGAAACACCCTTTCAAATTAGCCAACGGAAAAACTGTCGCTGCAGCATTCTGGGCTGCAATTTCAAAGTCCATGAATATTTCTCTCGGCGTTAGGGGTGTTTGGCTATCTGCGGCACGTTGGCTGGTGAGTGTGAAGAATCTCTCATATGTCACTTGGGTTTTGTTGGGGAGCAGAGCATAGACAAGTGGTCGCATTTGACCATCGACGAATGCATGAATAGTATATAATTGATGAAAAATTTTTGGTGATTTGTCAAATGTTCCATCACAATAAAAAACAGAAGCCTGTGAAAGATGACACAAGTTTTCGTCTGTAGCAAAAATTATAAGTCTTTCATTAGAACCGTCGTTGGCAAGTAGAAAATTGGCCCCAGTTGTTGTTGTTGTGTAATGCTCTGGGAGAACGATGTCTTCACGTCGTTTTGGAAGCTTGGGTTGCATTTTGGCTCGAGATCTGTACAAAGATGCTTTTGCCGAGTAAAATGTTGGCATCTTGGCTAAAATATCAGGGTGAGTCTCGTCAGTTCGCAGACCTGTAAAAAATTATGAATGAATTAATTAATCAAAATAAAACATTCAAGAATCAGGTTTAAAACTTTGAAAACATTTACCTTTAATTTTAATTTCAAATTTTTAAATTATAAATTATAAATTAATAAAATTAATTATTTTTTTATAACAAAGATTAAAAAATTACTTACTGGCTAATTCTTCTTGGAATATAGTGCTGATCGGTCTGCTATTCTTGCGGACAGTAGCTTTGAGTTCTGCAATGACTGCTTCTGCAGCTATTTTGGAACTGTCGGCTGCGTGGTTGTGGACATCTCTCACTGAAGTTATCATATCATTTTTTGTGTTGACAGTTGCCCTACAAGTTTTCACACAACACTTCCAATGGACGGATTCATTTCTGCGAGTCTTGACACTGAATTTGAAATTGTTGTATATGAGATATCGACCTCCTCTATCATTTGGAATATAATGCACATTTACTTGAGCGTTAGCCATTCTGATGTGTAGAAATATTCTAATGATTGAACGGATGCGGATCGTCTTATATGCTCCCCAAAAAACAACAACATAAATAATACTCACATTACAAATGATAGCGATAATAATAATAAAAAAAAAAAATAATAATCAAAGCTACCCGCACAAAGATGTTTGTCATAAAGGTTAACAATAATCAGTGCAAATACTAATCAGTAACTTCTGATGACTACTGATAAGATTGACCAAACATTCCGCGGCACGAGAAGCGTTTGTCAACAAATACATGGCTAACTCTCGCTAAAACAACACTGCTGGGTAAGTGAGAATTGCTCCCGGTGAATATAAAAACAGACCATAACCAATTCTGGACTGGACTGAAATTGCAGTCTGCTGGGTAAGTGAGAATAAGCCGTTTTATGTTCTATAACTGACTGTATTAGTAAAAATCTTCCCAGTCAGATTTTATCCATTTGATCGATGTGGGGCAACATGTCTGGAAAATGCATGGAACTTTTTTTCTTGGCCACTGTAATAACCCAGTAGTATAGTCTTCCATCTATCTGTTTAACTATCTGTTAGTTGGAGGCCAACATTTTATTTAACTCTACTTGACAACGTCAGGTATGAGGTATTTGGATCGGTTGCGATCCATCGTTCGTCCATACAAACGTACAATTCCTTCAGCATACCCTACAGGCTGCAGCTCGCTCCCGATCAATTCCAAATTTCATATGTGGCTTTGGGGCAATGCCTAGATGGGAGCTATCTTTTTTTTAACTCATCTTGACAAAGTCAAGCTGAGCTGATCTCATCGCTCTCCGTCCGTCCGTCGTCCGTCAACACCATGTTTTGGTCTTCTCCAAAACTACTGGACCAATTCAAGTGAAAGTTTGTGTGAGTGATGGTCCCGAAGGGGCATTTCATTTTTGTTCAATTCAGCATGCCCAGCCCCATAGGGGAGGGTGTGGGGGAAAATGCTCCAAAATATTTTTAAAATCTTCTTATGAACCAGTGGGTACAATGACTTGATATTTGTTATGAAGCTTCCTTTTGAGCTGTAGTGTCAAGTTTGTTCAAACGAAGTTCGTGAAGCAATATTGGGCTTTGTAATGGGAGGGGTAAGATTTTTGGCCCCGCCTAAAATTTCTATTTTCTGAACCAATGGTCCGGTATGAACCAAATTTGGTTTGTGGTATTATTGGGTCATAAGTACTTGACTCATGCAAACAAAAAATTCCTGCATCCCCATGGGAATCCTGGGAGGTAAAAATAGAAATATTTTCAAATGCCCATATTTCCCAAACCATACGGAACAGAGAGCTGTTATTTGGTATGAAGCATCCTTAGGACCAGTAGAATTGCCATCGGTTATGTTAGGGTGTTCTGTAGTGGGCATCAAAAAAATGCTGAGTCGGCATATTTGCAAATATTTAAAAAAATCTTTTCTCTAGAACCAATCACCAGAATCTTTTGATATTCGGTATACAGCATTCAGGGGGGGGGGGGGGGGGGGGGGGGGGGCGGAGGGGGGCAGGTACAAGTTTGTTAAAATAAAAGCCATTTAGTTCATATTTGGTCTCAATACAGGAGCCTGAATTTATAACTTAGGGTAATATGGAGAATATTCTTTAAAAATCTTCTTCAGAAACACCAGTCAGAATCTTTTAATGTTTGGTGTACATCATTGTTAAGAGGGTCAGATTCAAGATTGTTTAAACCAAGTCCCAAGGTTAATATTTAGGCTTCCTATGGAAGCCCAAATTTTAACTTAGTTCAATATGGGGGCTAATTTTTAAAAATCTTCTTCAGGTCCACCAGTCAAAAATGCTTTCATATTTGGTAAGTAAGTAAGTAACTTTGCAGAATACATGCTTGAAAACAGGTTATACCGTGTAAACAGCAGGTAATGACATAGCCGCAGTGGCCGTCTTCCTGTATACAACATCTCCAGGGGAGTCAGATTCAAGTTTGTTCAATTCAAGTGCCTGGGTTAATATTTGGTCTCCATATGGGAACCTGAAATTTAACTTTGTACAATGAGGGAATTTCTTCAAAAATCATCTTCTCCAGATCCACTAGTCAGAATGCTTTCATATTTGGTACACAACATCTCGAGGGGGGGGGGGGGGGGGGGGTTTGGGGGGGGGCTCTCTATGGTAGCCCAAATTTTAACTTGGTACAATATGAAGAAATTTCTTTCAAAATTTCTATTCTTCAGATCCAACAGTCAGAATGCCTTCATATTTGGTACACAACATCTCTATGGAAATCAGATTCAACTTTGTTCAAATCGACAGCCTGGGTTAATATTTGAGATCCCCATGGGAGCCGGAATTGGCCATGTAGCTGAAGAATTAGAAATTAGGTATTCAGTACCCTCTAGAGGTGTGTAACTAAGATTAATCCACATAGGTTGTATCAAGGGGCTTCATAAGGGGCTCTACATTTTACATTATGATCAACTGAAGAAAAGGCATGATTCCCGGATTATTTTTGTCACTCCTGAGGGGCTCAAGGATTGACAGTGCATCCTATGGAGATGGATTGCTTAATGCAGACGCATTCTTGGACTCTGTTTATATTGTATTCTGTTCAAGATGGTGCTTCAGGCCTTGTGGGGTCTCTTGTTTTTTAATTTCATTGAAAACATGTCCACCCGTGGCCATCTTGGATTTGGATATAAATTGTCTAGCAATTCCTTTAGCACACCCCACAGGCTGCAGCTCTCACCTGATCAGTCCCAAATTTCATATGTAGCTTTGGGGTATTGTCTAGATGGGAGCTATCAAATTTTTCCAAATTTCGTTAAAAAACATGACTGCCAGTGGCCATCTTAGATTTGGCATATAAATTGTCAACAATTCCATTAGCACACCCTACAGGATGCATCTCTTGCCTGATCTTTTTCAAATTTCATATGTATCTTTGGTGAGATGTCTAGATGGGAGCTATTGAATTTTTGATTTTGTTGAAAAACATGGCTGCCAGCAGCCATCTTAGATTTGGCATATAAATTGTCAACAACTCCAATAGTACACCCTGCAGGCTGTATCTCTCAAATGATCTATTTTCAAATTTCATATGTAGGTTTGGTGTGATGTCTAGATGGGAGCTATCGAATATTTCTGAATTTTGTTGAAAAAAAATGGCTGCCAGCAGCCATCTTGGATTTGGATATAAATTGTCCAACAATTCCTTTAGCACACCCTACAGGCTATGGCTCTCACCCGATCAGACCCAAATTTCATATGTGACTTTGGTGCAATGTCCAGATGGGAGCTATCGGTTTGTTTCGAATTTCGTTGAAAAACATGGCTGCCAGTGGCCATCTTGTATTTGGATATAAGTTGTCCAACCATTCCTTTAGCACACCCTACAGATCGCAGCTCTCACCTGATCAGTCCCAAATTTCATATGTAGCTTTGGTGCAATGTCTAGATGGGAGCTATCAAATTTTTCCTGAATTTCGCTAAAAAAACATGGCTGCCAGCGGCCACCTTAGATTTGGCATATAAAATGTCAGCAATTCCATTAGCACACCCTACAGGCTTTATCTTGCACCCAATCTTTTTCAAATTTTATATTCAACTTTGGTATGATGTCTAGATGGGAGCTATTAAATCTTTCTGCATTGCATTGAAAAAGATGGCCGTCACTGGCCATCTTGGATTTGACATATAAAATGTCAACAGTTCCATTAGTACACCCAACAGGCCCCATCCGTCACCCGATTCTTTTCCAGATTTCATACATAGCTTTGGTGTGATGTTTTTTCTGTAGAATTTCAGCGTATGACTTGGCATTATTGGATCTTTCTCTTTAGTTTAGTCCCTTCTTTGACAAGTTGAGTGTCAGTGATTCTTTCAATTTTTTTCCTCACTCATGATATATTGCCTTGGTGCTGCCTAGTCATCTGTCTATCTGTTGATCCATCTGTCTGGCCCTTCTGTCAATCCAGACAGTTGAACCAGAAAGCCCATTTAGTGGTGCAGTGTTTGTTTTTTGGAGTAGATATGTTTTTCTTCACTATTAAGATAGCAACCAATGTCTAGCATAAAGTCTTGAAATGGGCAGTATATGTGAAATGATTGGCTAAACTTGACTTGATACTTGGTTGCAGTCATGATATTGCCATAGATGTTGAAGGTGACCTTAAACACCATTTAACAAATAAATTGATTTCCACATTCTATTTAAAATACTGTTAGACCAATCAATCCAAACTTGATAAGTGGATTGGGCATGATCAGAGGAAGAACCCTCTTCATTTTGGGGTTATGCCAGAAGTCAAGGTCACTCCTCAAACTGGAGATTGGTTATCATTGACTAATTTGGAGCACACTTGATAGATAAGTAGGTTAAATAATGATGGGAGGAGAAAGCTTATAAACATTCACAAAAAGTGGAGAACAATCTTTTTGTCCAAAAAACCCCATTCCTCTGAACCGTAAAAGAGCATTGACACTTTTGTGGTCCAAGTTATGTAAAATAAAGGCTAAGTGTAGCTCAGTGTACTTTTGTATATTTTAAGGTTGCTGGATCTATGAAATTGGAATTGGCTCAGTACCGAGAAGTAGCTGCCTTTGCCCAGTTTGGTTCCGACTTGGATCAAGCAACACAGAATTTACTGAACAGAGGTGTTCGATTAACAGAGCTGCTAAAACAAGGACAGTATGGTAAGACACGGAATTTGCATTTATAGCTTGAATGTTGTCATACTTTTATATCCCCATTAACCTGGTGGGAAATTTTGTATTCCTTGTGTCTGTCGGTCAGTCCATCAGTCTGTCAGTCCATCAGTTGGTCTGTCCCCAAGTTGTGTCCCACACGACACACTCACCTTTCAAGACAGCCATCTGAAATTTTGCACAATGCAAAACCACTTCTGCAGCACATTACCATATCAGAAGGTCAGATGACTCTGTATGTTTTTATCACAGTTATTGCCCTTCATTAACTTAGAAAATTTCATGTGTTTTTAGCTCAACTGACTGAAAGTCAGGATGAGCTAAGTGATCACTCACCGTCCATCATCCATGAACATAGTATTTGCACCTGCCCCGCTTAAACCGCTGAGATCAAATTTTAGTTAAATTTGAGCTGATTGCTTGTTCAGACATTGCATTTTTATGCCCCCTTTTAAAAAAGAGGGGAGATACAGTAATCACTTTGTCCGTCCATCTATCCATCCGTCCATTTGTCCGTCCATCACACTGGTTTCCGGGTAATAACTTTTGTACCATTGGTCTCACTGTACTCATTCTTCACAGGTAGGCTGCTTGTAATGGGATGATGGAGATTACTCTTGGGATCTGTAGGTCAAAGGTGAGGGTGACTGTTACTATAAATAGAATTTTTGATTTCCATGCAATAACTTTCGTTTTCTTTTGTGTACGAAGCTATAACTTCATAGTGTGGTTGCATTTGAGATGTCGATCGTTGGGATTGCGTTTGGGGTCAATAAGTTAACAGTCAAGGTCACCATTACTATATTAATAGATTTTTGGTTTCCGTGCAATAACTTGACTTTTCTTTCGTGTACGAAGCTATAACTTTATACTAGAGCTGTGCAGAACTGAAATTTCAGGGTCGGTGTCGGTATTTTTCGGGTTTATACCTCAGTTTTGGTACGGTATTTGGTATATTCATAGAGCACTGAAAATAGTCGCAATCTGACCCAATTTCCCAACATTCAACCATATAGTAACTTAACAGGTTCAGCGCTGACATCTCATGAACTTGACAAGTCACTGTGCTAACTGATTATTCTAGCAAGTTATTAGTCGAGTTGTGACGAAGTCACTCGACTTATAGTTTGATGAATGGTGGGCGTAAACAATTGGTTTCCAGATAACTTGCTAATGGTTCGACCCACGTTCATGATACTTCATAGGTAGGTTGGCCTCAGTGAGAGGAAGAACCCTATTTATTTTGGACTCCCAAGGTCAATGGTGAAGGTCAGTGACCTTGAACATACTAAATCATAAACAGTTGGTTTCCGGTTGATAACGCGACTATGGTTGAACCCACATTCATGAAACTTCATATATGTAGGTTGGCATCAGTGAGAGGAAGAACCCTATTTATTTTGGACTCGCAAGGTCAAAGGTCAAGGTCACAGTGACCTTGAACATAGTAAATCAAACAGTTGTTTCCAGATGATAACTTGACTGTGGTTCAACCCACATTTATGAAACTTCATATGTAGGATGGCCTTCTTGAGAGGAAGAACCCTATTTATTTTGGACTCGCTAGGTGAAAGGTCAAGGTCACAGTACCTTCAGCATCAGAGTAAATCGTAAACACTTGGTTTCCGGATGATAACTTGATAATGGTTTGACCCACATTCATGAAACTTCATAGGTAGGTTGGCCTAGGTGAGTGGAAGACCTCTATTTATTTTGGTCTCGCTAGGTCAAGGTCACTGACCTTGAACATAATAAATCGTAAACAGTTGGTTTTTGGATAACTTGATAATGGTTCCACCTATTGTCATGAAACTTCATAGGTAGGTTGGCATTGGTGCAAGAAAGAGCCCTATTTATTTTGGAATCACTAAGTCAAAGGTCAAGGTCACAGTGACCCTTCACATAGTAAATTGTAATCTACTGGTTTCCGGACGATAAGTTGATAATGATTAAACCCACTTTTGTGCTGTCACAACTCGACATTGGATCGGTGATCCTATCGGCATTTTTAGCTCAACTTTGGCAAAGCCAAATTTGAGCTTTTGCCATGGCCCGTCATCCGTTTGTCCGTACGTCAACAATTGGATATGGCTCGGGCTAGAGGCCGTATTTATGAAACGATCTTTACGAAACTTCTTTGGTTCCTTTGTTAGGACTGTGGGACGAGAACAAGTGTTTTTGGGTGCGGTCCGAAATTCAAGATGGCTCCCAGCCACCATTTTGTACCGACGATGCAGAAATCTGTTTTTTGTACAGAACTTCCATATGAAAGCCCTGATTTGAATAATTTTTAGCTCAACTTTGACGAAGTCAAATTTGAGCTATTGTCATGGCCCGTCGTCCGTCGTCCGTCTGTCCGTCTGTCCGTCCGTCCGTCTGGCCGTCTGTCCGTCTGTCCGTCTGTCCATACGTCAACAATTGGCTATGGCTCGGGCTAGAGGTCGTATTTATGAACCGATCTTTACGAAACTTCTTGTGTACCTTTGTTATGACCCTGGGACGGGAACGAGTGTTTTTAGGTGTGGTCCGAAATTCAAGATGGCTGCCAGTGGCCATTTTGTACCGATGATGCAAAAATCAGTTTTTTGTACAGAACTTCTGTATGAAAGTTCTGATTTGAATAAAGTTTTGTATAAATGTTTAGTACCATGGGATACATCACATATAATACGGGTTTTTTTCTCGTGCGTAAATTATGCAAATTAGACTGACTTTGATTTATTTAGTGTTACTTTCAGAGCTGTAAGTGCCAAGCTGCTATGGCTCGGGCTAGAGGCCGTATTTATGAACCGATCTTTAAGAAACTTCTTGGGTACCTTTGGTATCACCGTGGGACGAGAACGAGTGTTTTGCGGTCCGGTCCGAGATTCAAGATGGCCGATGGCAGCCATTTTGTACAAAATTAGGTGCAATCAGATTTTTGCACAGAACTTCCATATGAAAGCCCTGATTTGAATAATTTTTTTGTGTGAATGTTTAGTACCATGGGATGCATCACATATAATACGGGTTTTTTTCTCGTGCAGAAATTATGCAAATTAGATGAACTTTGATTTTTTCAGTGCGACTTACACACAGTAAGTACACATGTCAATACGGCTCAGACTAGAGTCTGTATTTATGAACTGATCTTCACGAAATGTCTTGGGTACCTTTGTTATCACCTTGGGTCGAGAACGAGTGTTTCTGGGTGCAGTCTAAAATTCAAGATGGCTGCTAGTGGCCATTTTGTACCGAAATTAGGTCTAATCAGTTTTTTGTACACAACTTCTATACAGCTCAGACTAGAGGCCATATTTATGAACCAGTCTTTACGAAACTTCTTGGGTACCTTTGTTATCACCGTGGGATGAGAGCGAGTGTTTTTGGGTGTGGTCCGAAATTCAAGATGGCCACCAGCAGCCATTTTGTACCAAAATTAGTGCAATCAGTCTTTTGTATAGAACTCCTGTATGAAAGTTCTGATTTTAATAAATTTTTGTATGAATGTTTAGTAACATGGAATACATCACATATTGTAAGGGGGTTTTTTTCGTGCAGAAATTATGAAAATTAGATGAACTTTGATTTATTCAGTGCTACTTACACAATGTAAGCACACATGTCAATACGGCTCAGGGTAGAGGCTGTATTTATGAACCGATCTTCACAAAACTTCTTGGGTACCTTTGTTATCTCCTTGGGATGAGAATGAGTGTTTCTGGGTACGGTCCAAAATTCAAGATGGCTGCCAGTGGCCATTTTGTACCGAAATTAGGTCCAATCAATTTTTTGTCACAAGTTCTATACAGCTCGTATTTATGAACTGATCTTCACAAAACTTCTTGAGTACTTTTGTTTTCACCTTGGGACAGGAACGAGTGTGTTTTGGAGTGCCTTTGTTATCACTGTGCTATGAGAACAAATATTTTGGGGTTCAGTCAGACCCACTCTGGGACTCAAGGACTTTTTCTAGTTCAGCATCTGACTGTCACCCACCTTTACAATACTTTACCTATACATTTGTTACAGGCAACGGTCAGTGTTTATGTACAGACCGTTACAATACTTTATATGTACCTTTGTTATCAGGTCATTACCTAGATGTTTGTCATTGCTGTGTCACATACTATACATGTACATGTCTTTGTCTTGACAAGTTGAGCTACAGTGTCATTGACACTTTCATTTGTATGAATGTTGAGTACCATGGGATACATCACATATCATACAGGTTTTTTTCTCGTGCTTAAATTATGCAAATTAGACTAACTTTGATTTATTTAGAGGCCGCATTTATGAACCGATTTTTACAAAACTTCTTGGCTACCTTTGTTATCACCGTGGGACGAGAACGAGTGTTTTGGGGTCCGATCCGAAATTCAAGATGGCCGCTGGCAGCCATTTTGTTCAAAATTAGGGGCAATCAGATTTTTGCGCAAAAAATTCCACATGAAAGCTCTGATTTGAATAATTTTTTGTATGAATGTTTAGTACCATGGGATACATCACATATAATACCGGTTTTTTTCTCATGCAGAAATTATGCAAATTAGATGAACTTTGATTTTTTCAGTGCTACTTACACACAGTAAGTACACTAAAATACGGCTCAGGCAAGAGGCTGTATTTATCAACCGATCTTCACGAAAATTCTTGGGTACCTCTGTTATCACCTTGGAAAGAGAATGAGTGTTTCTGAGTGCGGTCCAAAATTCAAGATGGCTGCCAGTGGCCATTTTGTACCGAAATTAGGTCTAATCAGTTTTTTGTACATAACTTCTATACTGCTCAGGCTAGAGGCCGTATTTATGAACCGATCTTTACGAAACTTCTTGGGTGCCTTTGTTATCACCGTGGGATGAGAACAAGTGTTTTTGGGTGTGATCCGAAATTCAAGATGGCCACCAGCAGCCAATTTCTATCAAAATTAGTGCAATCAGTCTTTTGTACAGAACTTCTGTATGAAAGTTCTGATTTGAATAAATTTTTGTATGAATATTGTTTAGTAACAAGGAATACATCACATATAGTACAGGTTTTTTCTCGTGCAGAAATTATGCAAATTACAGGCCACGAAATTTCAAAAATTTACGGAACCCATTTTTCGTTTGCGTGTCTTGGGCTTGCATAACCCATTTTTTCGTTCACGTTAATTATTTTTGCGCAACCAACTGGTTACGCAAAAGGTTACGTGATTAAAACAAGATATGAGATGAAATATCCAGTGGTTGACAAAAGTTGTACAGGTGTACGCTTATACCAATATGGTAAAACCATTAAGAAACAAAATATTTAAAGGGACTAGTATTCATTGTAATAAATTAGAGCAATAATGAATACTGACGTAGAAGCCATTCCACAATCAATGAATATTACATGTGACTCGAGCCTTCTTCTGCTGACATAGACAATACCAGTGGCTGGTGTTGTCAATGTCAGCAAAGGAAGGCTGGAGTCAGTATAAGATTCTTTCGCTGATAAACATCAATGGATGCAAGACCTCAGGTCTGCGGCTGAGTCCCAGCCGTGGAGTCGTGCATCCATAATGATAAAGCATTGAAAAATAAAAAATAAAACAAACACCAGTGCATGCGTGTTTACCAAAAATTGAAGTCTTATTAGTGAAACAACCATAGGTGTTCCAGGCCCATACCATTTCGACCCACATAAATGTTTAACGTTAGATCAAGTTTGTCCTTGAATAATTTTCTGCATTTCCATATCAATGCCACGGCAAATACTATTTAAGTCCAAAATTAGTGTCTCCAATCTCAACCTCTACATCCCTTTGTTTGATCCATAAGATATGAAAAAAAACTGGGGCGAATTCGCACGCAATAATAATGAGGGGGAAAGCATGCTGAATCTACACCAATATCAAATAGAACACAACCACGGAAAAACACGCAATTGTTGATACGTTTCATGCTTTCGTGCTGTCAGTTACTAAACTTACATAATGTCCGTGAAAATAAATGTTGAAATGTTGTGTTTAGAATCGCACGTGTAAAATACAGTACTATATAAGTTCAAGCAACAGGACAAACTGCTACTTCTACTTCATAATCATTCATTGTATTTCTTATCTGGCGATCAGAGTTCCACGGCACACTGACACATCAATGAACAACAAAAAATTTGAACTCAAAAATTTCGTTCACGTCATATTTTTTGCATGAACGAAACATCGTTCACGGGTTTTTGGATTTGCATAACCATCTCGCGAACGAAACGATCGTTCGCGTGAAATTTCGTGGCCTGAATTAGATGAATTTTGATTTATTTAGTGCTACTTTTACACTGTAAGTGCACATGTCAATAAGGCTCGGGCTAGAGGCTGTATTTATCAACCGATCTTCACGAGACTTCTTGGGTACCTCTGTTATCACCTTGGGACCAGAACGAGTGTTTCTGGGTGCGGTCCAAAATTCAAGATGTCTGCCAGTGGCCATTTTGTACCGAAATTGGCTCCAATCAGTTTTTTGTCACAACTTCTATACAGCTCATATTTATGAACTGATCTTCACGAAACTTCTTGGGTTCCCTTGTTTTCACCTTGGGGCAGGAACGAGTGTGTTTTAGGGTGCCTTTCTTATCACTGTGCTATGAGAAATATTTTGGGGTTCAGTCAGACCCACTCTGGGACTCAAAGATTTTTTCTAGTTCAGCATCTGACTGTCACCCACCTTTACAATAGTTTACCTACACATTTGTTACAGGCAACGGTCAGCATTTATGTACAGACCGTTACAATACTTTACGTGTACCTTTGTTATCAGGTCATTACCTAGATGTTTGTCATTGCTGTGTCACATACTATACATGTACATGTCTTGACAAGTTGAGCTACAGTGTCGTTGACATTTTCATTTAATGAATCACTTAATTCATTTAGAATCATCACACTGCATCGAGTGATTCATAAAGTAACTTGCCAAGCTAATCATTTGGCCTCTCTGTCATTCATTTAGAATCATCACACTGCATCGAGTGATTCATAAAGTAACTTGCCAAGCTAATCATTTGGCCTCTCTGTCCTTCATACATGTGCCATGCTCCTCCCCCATTGAATCGGGTAGCTCCTCCCCCATTGAATCGGGTAGAAGAAACATTATGTTCTTCAACTTCAGGGCTTTTCAGTAAGTTTTCACTTGTATTAACACTCTTGGTCAGGCCCTGTCCCCCTCCTTATCTTTCAAAGTTACAACAAGATTAAATTCAGTGTCCAATATCAAAAGAAATATGCAAGTAAATTGAAGTAATTCAACTGTAATTAGTCTCTCTGTGTTAATCCCAGTTGTGAAAACATAGTGCAATCATGCAATGCGTCAGTGACATGGTGTTGGTCGCGCAGTGGCATTGCGGTAACCCGTTCTCACCAGATCACCGAAGTTAAGCAACATCGAGCCTGGTTAGTCCTCAGAGGGGTGACCGTCTGATCGATTCAGACTCCTGCGCTGTGTCCTTGGGCAAGGCACTTAACCCCCATTGCCCACATGGGGACACGATGACACCGTGTACTAAGGCGTACTGCATGTCAATGGTGCACATGTCTTCAACCAATTTAACCCTGCCTGTGCTGCAGTGCAGAGTTACGATATTGGGGAGCTGGCAGCTGCTCGTCGTTGCTCTGTGGTTCTCTCCGGGTACTCCGGCTTCCTCCACCCGTAAAACTGTCACGGTCATGATTAGCCATTGTGCATAAGTATGTGACTTTAACCACCAATAAATAAATAAATAATGACATAGTGTCATTGTCTGGGTTCATCCTCGATAAACATAAAATAACATGTTTTATGACATTCACCTAGTTGCAACTAGAGATGGACTGTCGCCTGCTATACCCCCACTGTGGCATAACACCTTGTGCGGGTGATTGAAAAGGGGCATTCAGGTGACCATCTTGAAACCGAGCGGACAAAAAAAATTGTCGCGCATTTCCCCTCATCATGTTGATCATTTTTGTGAAGTTTCATGAAAATGCGGATAAAACTGTGGTAGTTCGTTCAAGTTTTCTTTAAAAAAAAAATCAATATGACCACCAGTTGGCCATCTTGAAACCGAGCGGGAAAAAAATTGTCATGCACTGCTCCTCATCATGTTGATCATTTTTGTGAAGTTTCTTGAATATGCGGCTAAAACTGTGGAAGTAGTTCGCTCCACAAGTTTACTAATGCAACAGACCGACATTGACGACAACAGACCAATGGACAAGTTGACTCCTATATACCCCCCATAAAACTTCATTTTGTGGGGGATATAATTATAGCGGATTTGGAGTGGAATCACTCTATTAGTGTTCACTAACCTCAGTTCTGGTTCTTGGCCTCCTACTCGTTTCTGAAAATTCCAGAGAATCAATGATTTTCCATGACAAATTAGGGTAAATTTTCATTTTCCAAGAGAAAAAACTGTGCAAATCGATTTACTAATAAAAATAAATAATTTTCAATGCATTTGCTGTGCCTCGATCGACCAAATGAACTTCGATGATGCTAAATCTGATGTCGCCTGTTGGCTTCCATACATTGTTTTTTAATGTGTCTTAAACTTAAGGTCAATCACTTCTTTCCCATCTGTGCTGATGTGCAGTATAAATTATTTATTCAAAAGAATATAAAGCAGATGATCAGGTGTTAAAGTTTGGGAGCTTGTATTTTAATAAAATGATCAGTTGTTAAAAGTATCTGCAACTTAAAATATTAATGCTGCATTGAAAGAAATGCTGTGTAGCAGTCGAGGTATAAAGGCCATTTACCAACCAGCCTGGTTGGTCTGGATCTCTTAGTTTTGCACTAAATCGGTCGGTTTGTGTGCTAGAAGTCGACGGTTCGAACCCCGGCTCCCACTCTTATCTCTCCTCCTGTTACGTTTGGGGGCTTGTCCGATCCTCAGCAGTTGGCGTTGTGGACGCTGTGTGAAGCATGGTGGATGTTTCGAGCGCTCTGGGGTGAAATTTACGATGGGTGAATCTCAAAAGAAGGGGAGATTAGTGTAGCGGTCGAGGTATAAAGGCCATTTACCAATCTGCCTGGTTGGTCCGGATCTCTTAGTCTCGTGGTAAATCGGTCACTTTGTGTGCTGGAGGTCGACAGTTCAAACCCTGGCTCCCGCACTTAGGTATCTCTCCTCCTGTTACAGCTATAAAAAAATCGCTGAGATACGATAACCACTGGCAGTATTAACGTTTGTATATCAAGCGTATTGAATTTTCAAAACCAGTGGATTATTTCCAACCAAATATCAACCAGTCAGCCACCCACCCGACCTCGTATGTCCCCTGTGAATAAATTGCACAGTAATTTCCAGAGAATATATTGAATTAGCCAGAATGTTGGAAATGCTGGAACTGGGCCCTTATTTCTTCAGAAACGGAAGTACCAAGTTAACAACTTGCCATTTTTCGTTTTTCTGCGGTCACTTTTTTATTTCTTTCTCAGACGTATTTGCAGCGTCTCTTGTCTACCTGTCACTTACAAAGTTCACATTTTTGCGTTTTCTTATTAATTTGATCAAAATATGCGACCCACAGGCTTTTAGATTTATGATCCACCTTGACAAGTTGACTTTCTGTCAATTTTGCATTTGAGATGTCGATCGTTGGGATTGCATTTGGGGTCAATAGGTCAAAGGTGAAGGTCACTATAAATAGATTTTTAGCTCAACTTGACAAAGTCAAGCTGAGCTATTGCCATCGCTTCTTGTCCGTTGGCGTATGTACATATGTATGTTAGTACATACGTCCACAATTTCCTTTGGCACACCTCACAGGTCGCATTTATGATCAGCTTGCTTTGAAACTTGGTATGCTTGTTTGGGGTGACCTCTAGATGGGACCTATCAATTTTCTTCAATTTCCGTCAAAAAATGTTGCCATGGCCAACGTTCTTAGAACTTAGTTTAGTCAGACCACAATATTTCCCTTTGGCACACCCTACAGGGCACATTTATGATGGGATTGCTTTGAAACCTGGTATGCTTGTTTAGGGTGACCGCTAGATGGGAGCTTTCGATTTTCTTCAATTTCCGTCAAAAAATGTTGCCGCGGCCAACGTTCTTAGAACTTAGTTTTGTCAGACCACAATATTTCTCTTTGGCACACCCTACAGGGCACATTTATGATTGGATTGCTTTGAAACCCGGTATGCTTGTTTGGGGTGACCTCTAGATGGGAGCTGTCAATTTTTTTCCATTTCCGTCAAAAAATGTTGCCACGGCCAACGTTCTTAGAACTTAGTTTAGTCAGACCTCAATATTTCCCTTTGGCACACCCTACAGGGCACATTTATGATTGGATTGCTTTGAAACCTGGCATGCTTGTTTGGGGTGACCTCTAGATGGGAGCTATCGATTTTCTTCCATTCCTGTCCTTCAAAATATGTTGCCGCTGGCAACGATCTTTGAACTTAGTTTAGTCAGGCATCAATATATTCCTTTAACACGCCCTTTAGGGCACATTTATGATCGGACCACTTTGAAACTTGGTATGTGTGTTCAGGGTGACCTCTATATGTGAGCTATTGCTCTTTTTTCATTTCCATAAAAAAATTATTGTCGTTATCACCAGCCTTTGAACTTACTGCATTTGTGCATCAACTTATCCCTTTTGCACTCTTCAGGGTATTTTTATGAATTTCCATAAAAAAACCATTGCCACAAGCAATGACCTTCTACTTAGTGTTAGTGCATTTGTGCATAAACATCTTCCTTTGGCATGCCTCCGAGGGCACATTCATTATCAGGTTGTTTTGAAACTTTGTAAGCTTATGCAGGGTGACAAAGATAGGAGCTATTGATTTTCTTTTCATTTCCACCAAAAACTGTTGCTGTTAGCAACAATCTTTGAATATATTGCATTTGTGCATCAACATTCTTTGACATAGCCTGCAGGTCACATTTATCATAGGATTGTTTTTGAACTTGGTGTGCTCATTAGGCAAGACCTTTAGATAAGAGCGATTGATTAGTATTCATTTCTGTGAAAAAAGTTGCCATTAACAGTAACCTCTGAACATACTGCATTTGTGTATCAACATTCTTCCTTTAGCCAGTCTTAAAGTTTACATTTAAAAATGCATGGATTATTCCGACGTTGTGCACACACAATGCTGTTATGTTGAATTTCCATCAAATAACATTGGTACCAATGATCTTCAATTTTGCCATTTCATTTATAACTTAACAAGTTCAAGTTTGTCAAGTTGAGCTACAGTGTCATTGACACTTTCATTTGGTTTCCGTGCAATAACTTTAGTTGTCTTTCGTGTACGAAGCTATAACTTCAAATTGTGGTTGCATTTGAGATGTCATCGTTGGGATTGCATTTGGGGTCAAAGGTCAACGTCACTGTTACTATAAATAGATTTTTGGTTTCCATGTAGTAACTTTAGTTTTCTTTTGTGTAGGTTATCTTCATTGTATAGGTTAAGTTTGAAATGAGACTTCCGTCCGTCCGTCCAAAACACTTTGGCATCCAAATTTTAACTTTAGTTGGGTTGAATTGATCGTAACCAATTTTGGTATACGGCTTACTTGGGAGGTAATGCAGATTAATTTTGAAAATGGAGATAGTCTGTTTATTTTCACCAGAGTTATGGTCCTTTTTATACCCCCACTTTCGAAGGAAATGGGGGTATACTGGATTACATGCGTGCGTCGGTCTGTCCGTCCGGGCCAACATTGGGGGTTTAACGATTATTATTATTAAAGTAAAGGCTACCTCCAAATTAAGGTAGTGTTAGGGTTTGGAGTGGGGTAGGGTTAGGGTTAGCCCCAGAGTTGGGCTTAAGGTTGGGGAGGGTTAGGTCCCTGGGGGGGGGGGGGGTAGGGTTGGGGTTTAGTTTTAGTAGCCCCTAAACCGAAAAATAGCTCCTAATCCTGTTGGTTTGGCTAGGGTCGGGTTGGGTCAGGGTTGGGGTGGGGTGAGGGGTAGCCCCAGAGTAGGGCTTAAGGTTGGGGGGGGGGGGTTAGGTCCGGGGGTGGGTGGGGGTTAGGGTCAGGGGTGGGGTTTAGGGTCAGGGTGGGGTAGGGTAGGGTTAGGGTGTGGTTTTTGGGTGGAGGGGTGGGGTTGGGGTTAAATATAAGTTGTAGGGTGGAGGGAGTGGGGTTCTGGGTAAAATAAGGTTTTGGACTAACAAAATGGTTTTTTGGCAGCCCATAAACCCGAAATGTTGGAGCGTCCGTCCGTCTGTCTGTGCGTCAGTGTGTGAGTCCGTCCGGAAGTATTCATAACGTAAGTAAATTATTATTTTTAGTCGAGTTGTGACGAAGTCAAACTCGACTTATAGTTTGGTGAATGGCGGGCGGGCGGGCGGATGGATGGGCGGGCGGGCGTAAACAATTGGTTTCCGGATGATAACTTGATAGTGGTTCAACTCACATTCATTAAACTTCATACGTAGGTTGCTCTTGGTGGGAGGAAGAACCCTATTGATTTTGGACATGCTACGTCGAAGGTCAAGGTCACAGTGACCTTGAACGTAGTAAATCTTAAACAATTGGTTTCCGGATGATAACTTGATAATGGTTCAACTCACATTCATGAAACTTCATAGGTAGATTGGCCTTGGTGAGGGGAAGAACCCTATTGATTTTGGACTCGCTACGTCAAAGGTCAAGGTCAACGTGTCCTTGAACATAGTAAATCGCAACAATTCCTTTCCGGATGATAACTTGATAGTAGTTCAACCTGCATTCATGAAACTTCATAGGTGGGTTGGCCTTGGTGCGAGGAAGAACTCTATTGATCTTGCACTCACCAGATCAAAGGTCAAGGTCACAGTGAACTTTAACATAGTATATCGCAACAATTGGTTTCCGGATGATAACTTGATAGTGGTTCAACCTAGAGTCATGAAACTTCATAGGTGTGTTGGCCTTGGTGCGAGGAAGAACCCTATTGATCTTGGACTCACCAGGTCAAAGGTCAAGGTCACAGTGACCTTGAACATAGTATATCGCAACAATTGGTTTCCGGATGATAACTTGATAGTGGTTCAACCTAGAGTCATGAAACTTTACAGGCGTGTTGGCCTTGGTGCGAGGAAGAACCCTATTGATGTTGGACTCACCAGGTCAAAGGTCAAGGTCACAGTGACCTTGAACATAGTATATCGCAACAATTGGTTTCCGGATGAGAACTTGATAGTGGTTCAACCTAGAGTCATGAAACTTCATAGGTGTGTTGGCCTTGGTGCGAGGAACTGTTGTCACAACTCGACATTGGATCGGTGATCCTGAGCGGCATTTTTTATAATATTTGTTGGGTCATAGGTATGCCCACACTAGTTTTTTTTTTTTTTTTTTTTTTTTATTAATTGTTCGCTTAGAAATTGTGTCCGTCCGAGCCAAATTTGAACTGTTCAGCCTGCATCTCGGGTATCGAATGTTCTATTGCAATGAAATTTGCCATGAACACTGCTTATGGTATAGGCTTTAAAAAAAGGATTCAACGGTATTTCTCACATTCTCCTTTTTAGAGGTATCCCCCTTTTTAGCTCACTTGAGCAAAGCTCAAGGTGAGCTTTACTAATTGTTTTTTGTCCGTCGTCGTCCGGCGTAAACTTTACAAAACCAACTTCTCCGAAGAAACCACTGGCCCAATATTTTTCAAATGTTGAGTAAATGTTTATTACCTAATGTCAATTCAGATTTGTTCAAATGAAGTTGCCCCTCCTCCTGGGTGGGGCCATGCCCCCAAGGGGCACCAAAATCTTTAAAAATCTTCTCATGAACCAGCAGTAGCAGAGACTTGATATTTGGTATGCAGCTTCCTTTTGAGGTGTAGAATCAAGTTTGTTCAAGAGAAGTTTGTCGGGCATTATTTGCCTTCGTTATGGGAGGGGCAAAATTTTTGGCCACGCCCAAAATTTCTATTTTCTGAACCGTGAGGTCGATTTGAACCAAATTCGATATGAGATGATAATGGGTCATAAGTAGTTGATTGATGCCAAAATTTTTTTTCTCATTGCCCCGTGGGAACCTCGGGAGCTAAAAATAGGAAAAACCTTAAAACTGCCATATCATCTCCAAAACTACACGGCACAGAGAGTTCTTATTTTGTATAAAGCTTACTTTTATCCAGTAGAATAGAATGGTTAAAAAAAATCAAAGTACTTTTTTCAGGACTTTGAAAAGTGCTGAGTCAGCACTTTTTAACACTGTAGGCAATAGGAAAAAGATTAAAAAATCTTCTTCTCCAGATCCAGCAGGCAGAATCTTTTGATATTTGGTATGCAACATTGTAGGGTGGATCTGATTCAAGTTTGTTCAAATCAGCCCCCTGGGTTCATATTTGGGCTCGGTGTAGGAGCCCGATTTTGAACTTAGTGCATTTCAGGCAAATTTCTTAAAAAATCTTCTCCAGATCGAGCAGGCAGAATCTTTTGATATTTGGTATGCAACATTGTGGGGTGGATCTGATTCAAGTTTGTTCAAATCGGCTCCCTAAATTCATATTTGGGCTAACTATAGAAGTTCGAATTCAAACTTAGTGCATTTCAGGCAAATTTCTTCAAAAATCTTCTTCTCCAGATCCAGCAGGCAGAATCTTTTCATATTTGTTATGCAACATTGTGGGGTGGATCTGATTCAAGTTTGTTCAAATCAGCCCCCCCCCCCCCCCCCCCCCCCCTGGGTTTATATTTGGGCTGAGTATAGGAGCCCAAATTTAAACTTAGTGCATTTCAGGCAAATTTCTTTGAAAATCTTCTTCTCAAGATGCAGCAGGCAGAATCTTTTGATATTGGTTATGCACCATGCTTAGGGGGGGTGAGATTCAAGTTTGTTCAAGCCAAGTCCCTGGGTTCATATTTGGGCTCACAGCAGATGCAACTTGTTGAAATCAAATCTCTGGGTTGATATTCAGGCTACCATGTCGGGTGAGCGCCCTCAGGCTTGGGGCCTCTTGTTTGACTTAGAAATTGTAGGAAATAGACATTATTTGTCTGTTTAGCCTGTTTCTCAGGTATGGGTTATCGGATTTTGGTGAAATATGGCATGCAGTTTGCCTATGACAAAGGCTTCTGCCTCATTGCATAAAACTTCCAAACACCAAACATTTTACCATACCTTTTGACTTAGAAATTGTTGAAAACTTTCGAAGAAAATGGGAAAGGGGGGGGGGGGGTGCTTACATGATTGGCGTTATCGGATTTCAGTGAAATATGGCATGCAGTTTGCCTATGACAAAGGCTTCTGCTTCATTGCATAAAACTTCCAAACACCAAACAATTTACCATACCATTTGACTTAGAAATTGTTGAAAACTTTCGAAGAAAATGGAAGGGGGGGGGGGGGGGATACTGGATTGCGTCCGTCCATCTGTGCATCTGTCCGTCAGTCCATACGAGAATATTCATAAATGATATTTGTTGGTCATAGGTATGCCCACACTAGGCGGTACACCACGTGGGGGTATGCACCGAACTAAAGTCCAGCTCTTGTTCAACTTTGGAAACATGTTTTTTGTATTGTCCGAATTTTAACTTGAGTTTGGGTGAATTGATTGTAACCAAATTTGATTTTCATCTTACTTGGGAGGAAATACATCACCTTCAGATGGCTGAACGACAAAGGGGGTTATTTTTCATGAGCCCTCGCTCACTTTGTTTTTATTTTATTTTTTTTAAATCACCTTGCCCCACCCCATAGGGAGGGGGTGGTTAAAATCCTCCAAAATCTTTTTAAAATTTTTTCTTATGAACCAGTGGGTACAATGACTTGATATTTGGTATGTAGCTTCCTTTTGAAGTGTAGAATCAAGTTTGTTCAACTGAAGTTCATGGAGCAATATTTGCCTTTGTAATTGGCAGAGCAGGGTGGCTCAGTAGGTAGAGTTGCAAGCTGAGAGGTCCTCTGTTCGAATCCCACATGCGGCAACCGCGTTGTGTTCTTGGGCAAGACACTTCACCCTCATTTCCCACGTGGAGTCATGGTGGTGTTGTGTTCTATGGCGTACTGCACACCTGTGGGGCACTTGTCTTCAACCAATGCTAATCCTGCTTGTGTGGAGTTAGTTTGTTGGGGAGCCTGACAGTTGCTCGGTTCTCTCAGGGTACGCTGGCTTCCTCCACCCATAAAACTGTCCGACACGAGATGACTCTGTGTCATTAAACAAAAGTAAACTCCAATAAATAATTAAATTTCAGCTGATACTGTAATGTGTACTAGCAAATAGTTCTACCTCGGCCCTACCATGATTATTTTAATAACTGAATCCTTCTACCATGCTTTTCTTCTGACTTTGAAGACTTTTTGTATCTGGTGATTTGCAAAATGTAAGCCATTTCTGTTTCTCTTTGGGTAAGTTGTCTATCAACCAATCCCCTGCGAATATTCGCATAGGACTGAATCGAATATCAAAATCGAGTACTATACACTATTTGTGAATCATTGAATCAAATACATAAAAATCATTATCAGAAGCACTTCGACGAAAAAAAAATGACATTTAAATCCAATGCGTATAGTTAAGTTAATCTGTCGCAAACAATTATCATTAAGTTGTCTTTTCCATGTAGACACACCAGAATTTGATAATGAGAATTCTCGGGTAGGCAGTTTCACGCAAACATTCTGCAGTTAGTGCCATATTTTCTACACAAATAACCAAATTTTAAGTGCCTCTCTGTAAGCCTATGTTCATTTACAATACAGAATATCCCAATCCCGAAGGATGTCTGAAACGAAACTCTGAAATTTATTATCTTTGCTCAAGTTGGCTGTTGCTGAATCAACGCGGGTGAACAGCCAATGTACAACACATAGCATTCATCGGTTATCGATTCGGTAATGCGAACTGAACAATGACCCCCCCCTAATGCATGTTGGTATGAACGAATCCAGGCTTTTTGAGTAGATGTAGACACTAGACAGGAAATAGTTTGGTAAGGCTGTGTAGCAAGCATGAACAGTCAACAGGCACACAAAGTCGGAAAGAAGTAGTGGTTAATGATGATTAAGATATTCATTAGATATTAGGCACCGATTGTCTAATCGAATTTGAAAGGAATATTGTGATCAAATCGAATATCATTTCGACTACCAAGTATTTTCTCCTTTTTTCAGTACCAATGGCGGTTGAGGAACAAGTTGCAGCTATATATGCTGGTGTCCGAGGCTATTTGGATAAAATTGATCCATCTAAGATAACAAAGTTTGAACAAGAATTCATGCAGCATATAAAAAGCAGTCAAAAGGATTTGCTGAATTCAATTGCAAAACAAGGATTGATTTCCCCCGAAGATGATGAAAAACTGAAAAAAGTAGTCACAGATTTCTTAGCTGGATTTGAGTCATAAATTTTCTAGAAAAATTCAAGGTAGAAAGAAGTGAATGTGACTTTATGTATTTTAAAATCTTAGTGCTGTAATGACCAGGCTGATTGCATAATGGTTTCATTTGTTTAAAAAAATAAGAATATAAAAGAATAAAACAAAAATTTAATCCAATTTCTGTTGTGAATGGTATTGGACAGTGATCAGCCCCAGTATCTGTATTCCATAGAGACTGTATCATTCCTGCATTAAAGTCTACTTGGAAAAATTCATCGAAAATCATGGAAAAGTAATGCAAAATATTGTTTTTCTAATAAAAACTAAAAAAACATTGACTTGTATCAGGGTTCCTGCATGACATTGGATTCAAGAAATGGTCTTAATTTAACTAAGGCTCATTTAAGGCCTTGAAATCCTGGGAAATGTGTCAGGAAGCCTTGAAAAGCCTTGAATAGTCACAAAATAAAAATGCTGACAAAGCATGTAATCATAACTTTATATACCGAGTCAAAAAAGAAAGTATAATAGAAACAAATGTGAAAAAATAGCATAAAGGATGAAATACAATAGTTCTAATGTTGTATGTTTGTGGACAAGAAGTCGTGCACAGAGTTTATTGAGATGTTGTTGTCCACCCAACCGTATACAATTTTGCTATGGATTTCAAAATAGCATGTGCTACCCGAGAATGTCAAATTGAATGGGTGACCGACGATTTTCTTCTTTGTAATGTTGTGCTAGAGAGCCTGGGTTATTGAGAATACATGCTAGTTTTTGTCTTCCGACATTTTAAAAAATGCCAAGGTTAACAGAAAACCAGAGGTTGCGTGCCATTGGTATGCATGATGCTGGAATACCTCCAGATGAGCTTGCTGCTGAGTTTGGAGTCACTCTGGCCACTATTTACCATCTCATTGGAAGGTACAGAACCACTGGATCTACTGCTGACCGACCGCGTTCAGGTCGATCAAGAGTTAGACCCCCACATCAGGACATCTCACTTGTGGGATCGCTTCCTTCTGGCGACAAGGACAGTAGCAAATACTCCTGGTAGAACTAACAATAGAATCAGTGCACAAACTGTCCGCAACAGACTCGCTGAACACGGCATCTGAAGTATCTGAAGTAGGCGTCCATGCCATGGACCAGTCCTTACCCAACATCATCGTACCATCAGAATGGAATGGGTACGTCAGCATGTTTACTGGACTCGGCAGCGTTTGAGCACAGTTCTTTTTAGTGATGAATCACGATTTTGTCAGCGGCGTGCTGATGGTAAGGCAAGTGTGTATTGCCGACGAGGAGAACAGTTTTCTGATGTGGGAATGCGACCGTTTCAGCAGGGGTAGTGTAATGGTTTGGGCAGGAATTTCTTTGCACCATCGAACGAAGATGATCTTCATCGATGGTAATTGGAATGGACAGCGATATAGGGCCGAAATTCTTAACGGTGTTGTTGTCCTGGTGTTCAACGCTAACGTCAGATTGTAGTTATTCCAGCAAGACAATGTCACGTGGTGCGTATATAGTGGACATTCGGGTACGGCTTCATGATCTTCAGACGTTAGGCGATTTACGTAATGTTCTAAAGCAGGAGTGGACCACAATACCACAGGGTGACATCCAAATACTTATCAGGTCCATGCGCCGTCAATGTCTTGCCATCCAAGAGGCAAACGATGCACATACACGCTATTGACTGCACGGGTGAACTTTTCATTTCACCCCATGTCTGAATTGCGACATCCTGACGTGACGCTGGCAAGAGTAAGAACATGAAATTATGCAAATTCATACAGCTTGACTCGAAATATGAATTTACAAAATTTGTTTGGGATTAAAGTCGATAATACTAAAAAAATTGCTCCCCAAAGTTTATTATACTTTCTTTTTTGACTCAGTATAGTTTTATATGCCAGAGTTTGTGAACGTGTAGTCCTAACTTGGACCCCTGCAGGCCTCAGCTCTCACCCGATCAGTCCCAAATTTCATATGTAGCTTTGGGGCAATGTCTTGATGGGAGCTATCAAATTTTACAGATTTTTGTTAAAAAACATGTCTACCAGTGGTCATCTTAGATTTGGCATATAAATTGTCAAACAATTCCATGAGCACACCCTACAGGCCGCATCTCCCACCCGATCTTTTTAAAATTTCATATGAAGCTTTGGTGATGTCCAGATGGGAGCTATTGAATTTTTCTGAAAAACATGGCCACCATCAGCCGTCTTTGATTTGGCATATGAATTGTCAACAATTCCATGAGCACACCCTGCAAGCCGCATCTCTTATCCAATCTTTTTCAAATTTCATATGTAGTTCTGGTGTGATGTCTGGATGGGAGCTATTAAATTTTTCTGAATTTCGTTGGAAAACTTTGCCACCAATAGTCATCTTGGATTTGGCATATAAATTGTCAATAATCATAATAGTACACCCTACAGGCCACATCCCTCACCCCGTCTTTTTTGAAATTTCATATGTAGCTTTGGGGCATTGTCTAGATGGGAGCTATCAAATTTTTCTGAATTTTGTTGAAAAACATTGCCGCCACCGGCCATCTTAAGATTTGATTGATTGATTTATTTTGCAGCATAAGAATATACAAGATAACAATAAAACAGGTTATAGTTGAACGCGCTGCAAGGAAATGGCATAGCCTGAGAGGCTGTCTTCCTGTCATTCCCTTTTGACGAAAAGTATATTCTTGACAGTAAGATTTGTGTTGATGGCTCATTAGGTTTAGTGATGGGGTATAGTAAACAGTTTGTGAGAGAAACGCTACCAATGTACGTGTGGGCATATCAAGCCCTCGAACATAGAATACAAAAAGCACCGATGAGCCGTCTGTCCCCGAACTGTTGGATATGACCAACCCCCACAACCGAAAACCCATCGCCAGTTCCTGTGGCCTATATTCGCCAGTTATTAGAAACTTGTCGGGTGGAGAATTCACCACTGATACCTCTGTTGCGTCCTCCCTCACCACTCTACAAGGATGTTGACAAGGGATACGACTTTTTTGTTTAGTACGATAATTAATACAATAAGTAATACACTAAGCAACAATTCGGTAAGGGCTATACGGTAAGTGCTATAGTTTCTATCATTGGCACATTAGGTTTAGTGATAGAACCTCTTTTGGAATAATATTATGGTGGATAGTAAACGGTTTGTGAGAGAAACGCTACCAATGTACGAGAGGGCAAATCAACCCCCCGAACATTGATTACAAATGGCGTCGATGGGCCGCCAGTCCGTGAACTGTTGGATAAGACCAACCCCCATGGGACGAAGAAAAAAATAAAAAATAAAAAAAAAATCGCCAGTTCCTGCGGCCCATATTCACGAGTTATCAAAACTTGTAGGGTGGAGAATTAACCACTGATACCTCTGTAGCGTCCCCCCCTCTTTTCAACGAGTTAGACAAGGGACATAACTTGTTAATTAGTACAATAATTAAAACAATAATTAAAACAATAAGTAGTACACTAATCAACCTTTCGGCGAGGGCTATAGTGTTTCTCATTCTCATGTAGGCAAAGAACGAAATGATCTTTTATAGGCGTTTGCTGTTACAGAAATACGTTGGTGGCAGGTTTTTTTTGTGTTTTTAGCTCATCTTGACAAAGTCAAGCTGAGCTAATCTCATCGCTCTCCGTCCGTCGTCTGTCAACACCATGTTTTGGTCTTCTCCTCCAAAGCCACTGGGCCAATTTAAGTGAAAGTTTGTGTGAGTGATGGTCCCAAAGGGGCATTTCATTTTTGTTCAACTCAGCATGCCCAGCCCCATAGGGAGGGAGTGGGGGAAAATGCTCCAAAATATTTTTAAAATCTTTTTCTCAAGAACCAGTGTGTACAATGACTTGATATTTGCTATGGAGCTTCCATATGAGGTGTAGAATCAAGTTTGTTCAAACGAAGTTCGTGAAGTAAATATTTGGCTTTGTAATAGGAGGGGTAAGATTTTTGGCCCCGCCCAAAATTTCTATTTTCTGAACCGATGGTCCGGTATGAACCAAATTTGGTTTGTGGTAGTATTGGGTCATAAGTACTTGACCTATGCAAAAAAAAAAAATTCCCGCATCCCCATGGGAACCCTGGGAGCTAAAAATAGAAATATTTTCAAACGCCCATATTTCCCAAACCCCACGGAACAGAGAGCTTTTATTTAGTATGAAGTATCCTTATGACCAGTAGAATTGAACGGTAAAAAAAATTGCCATCGGTTATGTTAGGGTGTTCTGTAATGGGCATCGAAAAAATGCTGAGTCAGCATATTTGCAAAAATTTTAAAAAATCTTTTTTCCAGAACCAGTCATCAGAATCTTTTGATATTTGGTATACAGCATTCATAGGGGGGTCAGATAAAAGTTTGTAGAAATAAAGCTCATTGGTTCATATTTGGGCTCTCTACAGGAGCCGGAAGTTTGAACATAGGGTAATATGGGGAATATTCTTTAAAAATCTTCTTCTTCAGAACCACCAGTCAGAATCTTAATATTTGGTGTACATCATTGTTATGAGGGGCATATTCGGTACACAACATCTCCAGGGAAGTCAGATTTAACTGTGTTCAAATCAAGAGCCTGGGTTAATATTTGGGCTCTCTATGGGAGCCGGAATTGGCCATTTTGCTGAAGAATTAAAATTTTGTATTCAGTACCCTCTTGAGGTACTAAGATTAATCCACATTGGTTGTATCAAGGGGTTTCATAGGGGAGCTCTACATTTTACTTATGATCAACTGAAGAAAAGGCATGATGCCCAGATTACTTTTGTCACTCTTGAGGGACTCGAGGATTGACAGTGTAGCCTATGGAGATGGCTTGCTTAATGTAGACTCATTCTTGGACTCTGTTTAAATTGTGTTCTGTACAAGATGAGCGCTTCAGGCCCCGTGGGGCCTCTCGTTTTTTTTTTTTCCTTTTTTATTCGGGGGGGGGGGGGGGGGGGGGGGGGGGGGGGGGTTACGATTAGCAATCAGGACACCATGGGTTATTACAATTTACCGTTGACTGGTACGAATCAAAGAACTCTTCAACAAGAGTTCTCTTAAATTGGGGCCTAGAGAGTTTGCTTTTGGGGCGAGATTTGATTCCATAAGTAATGTGTGTGGCGGGAGTTTAGCAGAAAATTGTGTTCATGGTTTAGAAGTTTGGAGTTTCCCTGATTGTCTTGTATCCATCCTCGATGGATTTGTATATATTTTGAAGGTCTCATTGAAACAATCCGGTAATCTGCTGTTGTACCAGTCATGCTTAAAGAGGAGAACTTGCAGTGTGTACAGATTTTCAAATTTTAGAATTTGAAGTTCTTTAAATAGTGGGTCAGTGTGCGCATTATACCTTTTATTTCCTATAATACGAACTGCCTTTTTTTGGAGTTTGAAGATTCTCTTAGTAGCCGGTATATGACCCCACACCTGAATCCCGTACAATAAATGGCTATGTATCAGGGTATAATACAGGGTTTTAATGGCATTGAGGGGAAGTATTTTTTTCGCTCTATTTATTGCATACATGGCCCTGGATATTTCGGAACAAACGGCTGAGACGTGGTGTTTGAAACTCAAATGTTCATCCATATTTCATGCCTCCCCGCAACATTAGTTGAGCCTTGTGGGTGGAGCAAGATGCATTTAGTTTTACTGGCGATCAAGAGGAGTTTGTTAGCGGCACACCAATCACTTATTTTTGACACTTCATTATTCATAGTGTCAATTAAGGTGTCCAGGTTGTTAACAGAGGTGAATGCAGTTGTATCATCAGCAAATGACAGTATCTTCAGAAGCGTCGATTCACTAATATCATTGATGTACAAGAGAAATAGGATAGGCCCGAGAACAGAACCTTGAGGGACACCCATGACTACAGGCTGGAAATCCGAGGACTTACTCCTATATGAGACGAATTGTGAGCGACCAGACAGGTAGTCTTTAAACCACGAATTGGCTACACCCCTTATCCCATATGACTACAGTTTCTGTAACAGAATTGAGTGATTTATTGTGTCGAAGGCCTTGGAGAAATCAAGGAAAACTGTCAATGTGCACTCTTTGGTTGGTCTGTCGTTTCTTTCTGTCAAGTTATTTATAAGATGCAGTATTGGATGAAATGTTGTATGCCCCTTTGCGGAATCCAAATTGATATCGGTATATTAGCTTGTTTTCGTTTAGGAAATTGGTCAGTCTTTGGTGCATAATCTTTTCCAGAACTTTGGAGAGAGCAGGAAGGATACTGATTGGTCTGTAGTTGTTCAAGAGATTATGATCGCCAGACTTAAAAATTGGTATGATTTTTGCTACTTTCATTTTATCGGGGACTTTTCTAGTTGAGAATGAAAGATTAATTATATGGGTTAATGGTTCTGCTATTTATGGTATTATCTTTTTTAAAAGACTAGTAGAGATGTTGTCACAGTCCTTACTCATTTTTGGCCGTAAACCACTAAAATATAGAACAACTTCCTGTATATTTGTAAGTGAGATAAAAAATGACTCGGCGTTATTAAATTTGATGTAATCAGAGAAATTGGAATTAACACTATGAATTTGTTTGCTTACATTTTTTCCGATGTGAGCAAAGAACAGGTTGAATTTTTCTGCTATTTCTTCAGGGTCAGTTATTTCCATATTCTTTTCCTTGAAGGTGCTAGGTAGGTTTGGGGTGCGATTTGATCTGTTTATGGCTTTACGAAGAATTTCCCAAGTCTTCTTGATGTTATGTTTATTCTCCAGGAGTACAGAGTTATAGTATTCTGTCTTCAAACTACGTTTCAGGCCATTGAAAATACAACCGTGGTTTTTATATTGTTCAACATTGTAGTTTGAGGGATTTTTTAGTTTTTTTCTAAGAAGCTTTTCCTTATTTAGTGAGGATTGTAGCAGACCAGCAGTCATCCATGGCTCGTGTTTTACCCGTTTGGGGGAAACAAATACCTTTTTTCAAGGGGAAGGCGACATTGAAGGCTTGGTGGAGTTTGTCAATCAGATTTTCATACGCTTCCTTAGGACAGGTTGCATTATATATATTTGAAAAGTCACAAATAGACAGAATGTTTTGGAATCTCATTGAGTTCTCCTCTTTAAATGATCTTTCAAATTTTTCTTTACATGTGTAACTGCGATGTATAATCTCGTCGACATAAAATGTCGCAAAGTGATCGCTTACATTTGTGATGATTATTCCTGCTTTATTTTCATTTCTGTTGCAAAATATATGGTCAATTAGTGTCGCAGAATAATCTGTAACTCTTGTTGGTTTTGTGATGACGGGCATGAAACCTGCACTAAACATTAAATCAATAAATTGATTAGCTTTGTTATGGCTACCAAAACTAAGAAGATCAATATTAAAATCTTCCAACAAGAAGGCCTTTTTATTTTCATTATTTATCTTACTAATCAACTGTGTAAGCGTTTCCAGAAACAAGTCAAGGTCGGCTTTCGGGGCTGTGTTAGATCTATAAATTATACCAACTATACATTTATGTTTGGAAGTAATTTCTATGAACAAGGATTCAAAAACATGAGGGATAAAAACTGAGAGATCATTACGGATTTTATAGCCTATACACTCTTTTACGAACATGGCAACTCCTCTTCGGCCGTCGTCTCGGTCGGGACGCAGGCGGGTTTCTAGCGGATGATAGCCTTCAAGGGTGTACTCATTATTTCCGACTTCAAAAACTTCTGTTATTCCAACAATGTCTAGAAAGTTGAATGATGGCTGGAGATCGCAAATTAGGTTGTGGAAGTTGTCCCAGTTAGCGTTCAGACTTCGACAATTCATGTTGAGTAAAGACAGAGTTTTATTTTCATTTACTACAGTCGTTTCAAATTCTTTTGGGCTATAGTACTCGCAACAGTTTCTATCAATAGCGAATGCTGGATGGGGCTCATCATTGGAATTACCAGTGACAGTTGTATTGAACTTACTAATGAAATCAAAAGAATCGTTGCTTTGAATCTCATCCAGAGTAATCTTGTTAGCCATAGTGTTGTATGGAGAGGCGAGGGCAAGTTCCGAGGTTAGTTCCGAAGTTAAGTACTGGTAAATAAGGTTCTAGTGAGCAATATAAAGTTTCGAAATAAGAATTCATAATCGTGCTGTCAAGAATATGTACAATAAAATATAATGACAATGTTTGATGAAGATGGTGAGAGCTATCATACAATATATTTACAAACAAGTGAAGAAATTGTAATAGATTACAGAGTAACATAAATCTGGACATTCTACTTAAGAAAGCCAGGTTTGATTTTCCGCTGGTTTGGTCTGAGGAATATTTTTTATAATGGTACGATCTTTTTTTTAATCCAGTTTGGTGTTTTGTACGTTACCTTATGGAGTAGCGACCTGTTTCATTCGAAAAGCCACTCGGCCAGTGAGAATTATTCAGCTAACATGAGTATTCGATTACGATTATCAGAAAACTGATCACTTTCCTATATTCTGTGGGCCAATTGAGTCTACCATGTCCTGTTTGACACAGCTCGAGGAGCTTTGTCAAACAAGGCAGGGCAAGGGCAGACCACGTGGATATACTGTACGTACGGACACCACATTCGTGCAGGTCAAGGTAGTTATGGGAATGCAGTGAGTATCGGGTTAATTACCGACAAGTTGCATGGCTTGTATTCAATGAAATGCAATTTAGTCAAACTGAATGCAATAAATATGTCAAATGGGAATGCAGTGAGTATCGGGTTAATTACCGACAAGTTGCATGGTTTGTATTCAATGAAATGCAATTTAGTCAAAATGCAATATGTCAATTTGGCACTGATGGTACTAGGATTGGTATGTGTTTTGAAAGTGCTATCCATTCAACATGGTTATTCAATTATGCAACTGCTAATGGGGTGCGCCCTCACAATGTACCTAACGTTCCACAATGATTCTAGACTGTTCCATAATCAATATACTGTAAACTATGTACAGTGACCAATAGACAATGAACTCCCCTGTGTTCAATCACAATTTTGAATAGGCAAATTAGCGACCGCTTCGCGCGATGCAAGTAAGAATTACAACATTTATTACTTATCACAGTTGTAATTGATTCAGTATAAAACAGTGGCTGAAGAGACACGACTTACCTGGGCTCCAGTGTGACCCATGTGTCACTAGGCACCAGGGATGTTGCTAGAGGGTTTCAGCTAACAAGGGAGGGGGGTGTCACCGGTGTAAATTCCAAACTGTGAGTGGTTCTGACAGGTGGTTGCACAGCAGCGCTGGGTGATATCTTTTAAATTGATTATATATTTTTCCAACAATTGAAAAAAATACTCCCAGCTGGGACGGGGAGAGGAGGGGGTGATACACCCCCCCCCCCCCCCCCCCTCTCCAAATCCCTCTTAGGCACGCAGACAACATTCAAACCCGGAGGTTAGGGGGGGGGACAATAAATCATTACAGGGTCAGATAGTGCCTGAACATGGAGTTAGCAGGGTCAGTCAATTCAATCAATACAGACTCTTGTTTTGAATGAGATAAACCAGTTAAAAAATAGAAAATAACCAGTGCAGTAATGTGCTCTACATGCCTTTAGGCACATTGGTGCTCAGGGGACGATAAACCATTATAGGACTAACTTGTGCCTTAACCCTTTACCCAACGAATCGCCCGCATCCGCCCACATAATATGCAAATTCAGCAGTTGAAAAAATATGGTTTTTCAAAAAATTTGAAAAATGAAATTTAAAATAATAGATTTTGATATCGTCTGCGTTGGGTAAAGGGTTAATATGGCAACTTAATGAAGTCCAATTGTGTCACATGAAGTCGTTTCCTTTTAATAAAAAACAAAAAACACCAGGTCCGTGGTAAACGAGGTGCTTCATAATTAATATTACAGTTGTACCATCCCTAGAGAAAACTCTGAAAACACTTTTTAGTACAAAATGCACCAGGTTCGTGTTAAACGAGGTGCTTGATAATTAATATTGCAGTTGTACCACGCCGAGAGAAAACGCTGATCAGAAGTACTCATGCATAATATAATTGTGAACTACTGATTTGACAGCAATTGTAAAACAAAATTAAGATTGCAGTTACAAGCAAGTAGTTGGTTTATCTGCAAGACTACAGTTGTGCTTATGTCACATTTCGAAAATAACAATGTTTGACAAGCGAGATCATGTCATGGCCTGCTTGTACCGTATGAAATATAGAGGCTGGTCGAGGCATGTCGGTGATATTGCAAGTTGGGGGTTGAATCAATGATGGGAGCTATTTATTGCCTGTCAAACTTAAACAGTTATAGTTATGATTTAGTCAACAATTGCATTAACGAATAATCAACAACAACATATGATGCGATAATATTGGACTTTGTATGTCGGAATGCGGAGGTAAGTGAAGTGGGAGTAGCTTTCTATGGGGTGATGGTTTAATTGTAGTGGGGGTGTGGGGGTGGGGGGGGCTCTATCAAAGTCTTAGGAAGAGACTATGTCATCATTGGTTTGAGATTACAATTTTGGTAGGAGCTCGGTCTATCATAAGAGGCTTAATTGTCAGTAAACAAAGCAACAGCAAACGTTTGTAGTTTGCGTCCTTCCATACTAGTTTACTTATTGCTGATTAATGTCAGCCTCCCTTAGTGGTGGGCAGCCGCGATAGCAACAGTGATGCACACACACTGATTTGACTGTTTGTGTGCATCACTGCCCCTGCAATACTGAAATAGCTGTATGAGTGCTTGACATCACCCTAAGGGCTTCTAGAAGATACCAGAGCAGAAACATTTGTTTTCATTGCTCTTATGACATATTCAATCAATCACAGATAATATCTTGTTTATGTAATTTTCTCTTGTTACAAGCAATTGGAGAGTGCCTGTGTGTACTCTCCAACAATTTGTAACGGAGCAAATTTGGGACATTAAATTCAGACCACCAAAAATTAACAAACCCCCGACCAGTTAGCAACTTTGCTATGAGTGACTGAAGTGGTACAGTTAAGCCACAAGAGAGAGCAAATTATTCTTGATTTACTCGTCATTTATTCATTTATTTCTTATGATGGTGACATTTTTCCAAATCAGTGTATTGGAGATAAGCCAATAGTTTGTACCCATACTACCTGTTATAGAAGGCTTCCACCCCAGGTTTTGTTGACTGGGTTCTATTGTGCCCTTGGAATAGGACCTCTATACTTCTGTAAGCAAGCAAAGTTTCACCTCCCGTAATTCTTACCGAGACATTCCACGATTATATCAAAACCACATCCTCACACTGTACAATGACAGTCATAGACTGGGAAGTGATGTAGTCATGGAATGGTGAGGGGTTGGGGGGTGGGGGGGGGGGCTTCATTGTAACACATTTATAATTTCCTATAAATATCGTTGACAAGTCAACCGAATCCACACAACAAAACGTTGGACAGCAATAACATGAGCGTAAGGCTGAGGGTTGCGATAATGATTTAAAAGGAGGGCAAGATATATATGGTATGAGGTTTAATTGTAGTGGGGGGGGGGGGGATTCTATCATAATCTCAGGAAGTGACTATGTTATCATGGGTTTGTGATTACAATTTTAGTTGAGGCTCGGTCTATCATAAGAGGGTTAATTGTCAGTAAACAAAACAATAGCAAAGGTTTATAGTTTGTTTTCTTCCATACTAATGTACTTATTGGTGTTTAATGTCACCCTCCCTTAGTAGTGGGCAGCCGCGATAGCAACAGTGATGCACACGTACTGATTTGACTGTATGTGTGCACCACTGCCCCTGCAAAACTGAATTAGCTGTATGAGTGCTTGATGCCACCCTAAGGTCTTGAAGAGAAGCAAAAAGGAGGAGGAAAAAAAAATTGATACCAGAGCAGAAACATTTGTTTTCATTGCTCATGTGACATATTCGATCAATCGCAGATAATATCTTGTTTATGTAATTTTCTCTTGTTACAAGCAATTGGAAAGTGCATGTGTTTATATATTACTTATGACGGTAACATTTTTCCGAATCAACTGTATTTGGGATAAGCCAGTAGTTTACACCCATGCCACCTATTAAAAAGGGCTTCCATCCCGGGTTTTATTGACTGGGTTCTATTTTGCCATAAGAATAGGAGTTCTATGCTTCTGTAAGCAAACAGTGTTTCACCTCCCGGAATTCTTACTGGGACATTCCACGATTATATCAAAACCACATCCTCATACTGCACAATGACAGTCATAGACTGGGAAATGATGTAGTTATGGAATGGTGAGTGGGGGACTTCTTTGTAACACATTTATAATTTCCTATAAATATCGTTGACAAGTCAACCGAATCCATTCAAAACAGCGTTTGACAGCAATAACACTTCTACAAGGCTGAGTGTTGCGATAATGATTTAAAAGGAGGGCAAAATATAAACTATCAGGTTATCAATACAAGGAAACACTTGTCACACATTTGTTTTGCTCAACTTTACTGAGCGTTATCGAAACTGGTACAGATGAGTTGGAACAAAGTGTGAAATAATATTAATTTACTCATCGTTTGATTATTTATTTTTTTATTTATTTACTTATTTATTTGTTATCTTTTTCTTTCGAGGGTGATCTCCTGCCGAAATAATTGTATCACTGGATGATTGTAAACAAGTAAATGTCCACAGATTTTGCAGTGACAGTCACTCTCTGTGAGGTATATAACTGTCATTGCACAATGTGTGGAAATTATAAAACAACTTCTGGGAGGGACGCTACAAACAGATCTAGTGGAAACAATTATTGTAAACCAGTCCAAGGACAGCTTGACACACATTCTGATAGAATAAATGTACTGAGCATTGTTGAAATTGGTACAATTGAGCCAGAACAGAGAGCGAATTTTGTTTGTTCATTTTTATAATAATTGGGTTTTTTTTTAAATTTATTTTCAGGGTGATTACATTCCGAAATGAATCTATCTTTGTTATGATCGTGACTAAATAAACAAAACAAACAAAGCAAATAAATGACTATACAATGAGAGCTATACTCTGTCAGCTGTCGAAACTGGTACAGCTGAGTTGGAACAAAGTGCAAAATAACATTAACTTACTCATCGTTTAATTATTTATTTTTTTTATTTACTTATTTGTTATCTTTTTCTTTTGAGGGTGATGTCATGCCGAAATAATTGTATCAGAGGATGATTGTAAACAAGTAAACGTCCACAGATTATGCAATGGCAGTTATTCTCAGAGAGATACATAACTGTCATTGCACAATATGGGGAAATTATAAAGCAACTTTTCAGAGATCTGGTGGAAACAATTATTATAAACCAATCCAAGGACAACTTGACACACATTTGGATAGAAGAAAAAACAAGCCAAGACCAATACCGGGTCTGGACCTGCGTCGCTGCATGCAATTGAATCGGCAAACAGGAAGTGGCTGCACGGCAGATCTGAAAATTGCATACACGGTACAACTGATCATTATCAGACTCCAGATGAAATATAAAATCAATCCCTTGCATAGAAGCCGAGAAAAGTTTGACGAAAAATTTCAATGTTCAGTGGGTTCAGTAAAATTTCAAAGTATTGGAAAACTGGAAGTGGCTGCCCGGCAGATCTGAAAATTGCTGACACGATACAACTCATCATTATGAAGCAGCAGACCAAATATAAAATCATTCCCTTACATAGAAGCCAAGAAAACTTTGACGGAAGAAGTGTTTCGGACGGACTGACGGACGGTGTCGAGCGGTTACTAGACCTGTTCTGCCGCTGGCGACGCAGGTAAAAATGTGCTGAGCATTATGAAATTTGTACAGTTGAGCTAGAACAGAGGGCGATTTCATTTTTAAGTTTATATGTTTGTTTGCTTAATTATTTATTCTTTTATTATTATTTATTTATTTTTTTTTTTATTTTGAGAGTAAAGGTCATGCCGAAATCAGTGAATATTAGTTATTTGTAACTAAGTAAACAAAATAAACGTCCATACATTTTCCATAGACAGCTATCCTCTGAGAGGTTTAAGAGATTTAACTGGCATTGAACAATATGTGGAAATTTTGTACAATTTAAGAGAGAGACACTACAAAGTGACGACCTGGTATATATATTAACTTCTCTCATTTTACCGAGGCCGATGTAATGCCAAAATAAATAACTGAGTACGATTGTAAACAAATAAATTTCCACAGATTATGCAGGGACAGTTATTCTCTGTGAGGTATATAACTGTCATTGCACAATGTGTGGAAATTATAAAACAACTTATGGGAGAGATGCTACAAACAGATCTGGTGGATACAATTAAATTACTGGACCGATTTGTGTCATTGTTAGTTGAGTTGAGACAAAGTCAAACACGACTTATAGTTTGATGAATAGTGGGTAGGCGTTAAAAATTGGTTTCAGGACGATAACTTGATAATGGTTCGAACCACGTTCATGAAACTTCATAGGTAAGTTGGCCTCGGTGAGAGGAAGAACCCTATTTATTTTGTCTCACTTAACGGTCAAGGTCACATTGACCTTGAACATACTAAATTGTAAACAAATGGTTTCTGGATGATAAACTTGATAATGGTTTGACCCAGATTCATGAAACTTCATAGGTAGGTTGGCCTTGGTGAGAGGAAGAACCCTATTTATTTTGGACTTGCTAGGTGAAAGGTCACAGTGACACTGAACATAGTAATCAAAACAATTGGTATCCGGACGATAAGTTGATAATGATTAAACCCACTTTTGTGCTGTCACAACTCTACATTGGATCGGTGATCCTGTCGGGATTTTTTGAGAATTTTGTGCTCAATAGTGCGATAATTTAAACAAACGTCAGCCGTTCCAATTCATTTTCGTTATGTGGCTTTCTAGGAACATTTTCTTGATCGAGTTCGAAAATGGGCTCTCTCGATTTTTAGCTCAGCTTGACGAAGTTAGCGCAATAAACGTTCTTCGTTTTGACTATTTGCTATACAGGTCTCTTGCAATAATACCTCAAGCGAGATCGTAAACTGGCTCAGCCCAATTTTTTGCTTAACTTGACATAGTCAAGATAAGCTATTGCCATCACGTGTGCGGAAGTCAGTCTGTGAGTCTGTTCACATTTTCCGTTATCACGGGCTACACCTGCAGTTCTTGTCTGATCGTCACGAAATTTCATATGCAGGTTTGGGGTCATGTCTAGATGAGAACGTCCCCTTTTGGTCGCGATCGGCCAACTGGTATGGTTGTCCGAGCCCAAAACACAAAAACCATTAGCACAGTCTACAGGTCGTATTTATGAAGGGATTTCATTGTAACTGGGTAAGATGCCTCTGTATAATGCCTCGATGAGAACGTCCCCTTTTGGGCATGATCTATCAACCATGATGGCTGCCCAAGCCCGAAACCCCAAAACTTTTAGCCCAGTCTGCAGGTCATTATTTAATATGGAGGGGGATTTCATTGTAACTTGGTAGGATGACTCCTTATGATGTCTAGATGAGAATTTCCCCATTTGGGCGTGATCAGCCAACCGTGACGACTGCCCGAGCCCAAAACCCGAAAACCATTAGCACAGTCTACAGGTCATATTTATTGAAGAATTTCATTGTAACTTGGTGGGTTGACTTCATACAATGTCTAGATGAGAAAGTCCCCTTTTGGTCCTGATTTGGCAACTGTGACGGCTACAGGGGCCCAAAGCCCGAAAACCTTTAGCACAGTCTACAGGTCATATTTATGAAGGAATTTCATTGTAACTTGGTAGGGTGACCAAATAATGTCTAGATGAGAACGTCCCATTTTGATCGCGATCATTCAGCCTTGATGGGTGCCCGAGCCCAGAAACCCTTAGCATAGGCAAAAGGTCGTATTTATGGTAGGATTTCAATGTAACCTGTTAGGTTGACTCCATATAATACCTAGATGATGAAATCCCCCTTTTGGTCGTGATTGGTCAACTGTGATGGCTGCAGGTGCCCGAAGCCCGAAAACCTTGAGCACAGTCTACAGGTCATATTTATAAAGGGATTTCAGTGTAACTTCATAGGATCACTCCGGATGATGCCAGATGTGATTGTCCCATTTGGTTGCGATCATTCAACCATGATGGCTGCCCGAGCCTGAAGCCCAAAAAAACTTTAGTACAGTCTACAGGTCATGTTTGAAGGGATTTCATTGTAACTTGGTAGGTTGACTTCATGTAATGTCTACATGAGAACGTCCCCTTTTGGACCCGATTGGGCAACTGTGACGGCTACAGGGCCCCAAAGCCCAAAAACCTTTAGAACAGTCTACAGGTCATAATTATGAAGGGATTTCATTGTAGTTTGGTAGGATGACTCCAAATAATGTCTAGATGAGAACATCCCCTTTTGGTCGCGATCATTCAGCCTTTATGGCTGCCCGTGCCAAAAGACCTTTAGCATAGTCTATAGGTCGTATTTATGGAAGGATTTCATTGTATCTTGTTAGGTTGACTCCATATAATGCCTAGATGATGACATCCCCTTTTGGTCGTGATTGGTCATCTGTGATGGCTACAGGTGCCTGAAGCCCGAAAATCTTTAGCCCAGTCTACAGGTCATATTTATGAAGAGATTTCATTGTAACTTCATAGGATCACTCCAGATGATGTGCAGATGAGAATGTCCCCTTTTGGTTGTGATCATTCCACCATTATGGGTGCCCGAAGCCCGAATACCTTTAGCACAGTCTACAGGCCATTTTTATGAAGGGATTTCATTGTAACTTGGTAGGTTTGACTTCATATAATGTCTAGATGAGAACGGCCCCTTTAGATACGATTGAGCGACTGTGACAGCTACAGGGGCCCGAAGCCCGAAAACGTTTAGAACAGTCTACAGGTTATAATTATGAAGGGATTTCATTGTAGCTTGGTAGGATGACTCCAAATAATGTCTAGATGAGAACGTCCCCATTTGGTCACGATCATTCAGCCTTGATGGCTGCCCAAGCCCAAAAACCTTTAGCATAGTCTTTTGGTCATATTTATGGAAGGATTTCATTGTAACTTGTTAGGTTGACTCCATATAATGCCTAGATGATGACATCCCCTTTTGGTCGTGATTGGTCAACTGTGATGGCTACAGGTGCCCGAAGCCCGAAAATCTTGAGCACAGTCTACAGGTCATATTTATGAAGGGATTTCAATGTAACTTGATAGGATGACTCGTTTTGGAAAAACATGATGGCTGCCCGAGCCCAAAAACCTTTAGCACAGTCTGCAGGTCATATTTATGAAGGGATTTCATTGTAGCTTGGTAGGTTGACTTCATATAATGTCTAAATGAGAACATCCCCTTTGGACACAATTGGGAAACTGACGGCGACAGGGGCCCGAAGCCCGAAAACCTTTAGCACAGTCTGCAGGCCATATTTATGAAGGGATTTTGATGTAACTTGATAGGATGACTCGTTTTGCAATAATTTCACTGTAACTTGGTAACTTTTGTTGATATACATTAACTGTGAGGGCCACATACATTAACTGTGAGGTCATATTAACCCACCCCTCAGCTCTTTAGTACAGTGTACACCTCATATTATTTTTATCATAAACATAGCATACAGGGAACAGAAATGAACATATTCCCAATTATCACAATTCTTGTCTTATTTCATAATCCTTTCATAAACATTGAACATTATCCTTTTCATCAAACACAACACACAAGTTAAGCTACAGTGTCATTGACACTTTCATTGTGCTTATTAGGTGAGACCTCTTGATATGAACTATCGATTAGCATTCATTTCTGTGAAAAAAGTTGCCGTTTACAAAATGACCTTTAAACTTACTGCATTTGTGTATCAACATTCTTCTTTTAGCCAGTCTTACAGTTTACATTTAAAAATGCATGGATTGCTCTGACGTTTTGCACACACAATAATGTTATGTTGAAGTTTCACCAAATAACATTGAAGCCAATGATTTTCAGTTTTGCTATTTCACTTATAACTTGCCAAGTTCAAGTTTGTTAAGTTGAGCTACAGTGTCATTGACACTTTCATTACATGAGTTATGGTCCTTTTTCGACTTGGAATTTAACCTTCTATTAACATTTTTCGTTTCTAACCAATAACTCCAGTTTGGATTATTTGATGATCTCAACCAAAGTTGGTACGTGTATTACCCAGATAGTAATACAGGACAAGTTTGAATATGGGTTCCATCCAATTATTTTTACTTGAGTTATGGGCCTTTTCGACTTGGAAATTTCTCATTTCCATCAGCAATTTGGTTTCCAGATGATAACTTGAGTTTTGATTCATAGATCAGGATCAAACTTGCCTTCCACCTCAATAGAGGGGGGGGGGGGGGGGGGTAATAAACATTTTTGTAGGGCCCTGGGGAATGGCCCATGACCCACGTGGGCCCGGGGGAATATTCATACCACTTTGGGCCCAGGGGACTATTCATACCACTTTCAGCCCAGGGGACTGCCCACCACCCTTGTTGGCCTGGGAGGCTATCATACCACTTTAGAGGCCAGCTGGGGGGGGGGGAGTATAGATTTGCTTGCGGGGGAGGGGGAGGGAGGGTGAATAGACTTTTTTGTAGATGGCCCACCACTTTCGTCGTCCGGGAGGCCATCATACCACTTTGGGGCACCAGCGTAGATTCACTTCCTACCCCAATACCAGTCGGGCCCCAGTGTAGATAAAGAATGGGCCACCCCAAACAGCAGCAGAAAAGCCATAAGGGACGGCCCACACCCTCGCAGGCCCAGAGGTTCTTGTAGACAAAACACCCTTCCAGTGATGTATAATAGGTGAAGCCATATTAGACATATCCGTGACAGTGAATATACCCGATCAGGTGCACGATGTGGATTGGTAAAAACACATAATAATAATAATAATAATAGATATTTAATGATAATAGATATCAGTGGTTTACTTTGAGCTTTACGGAGCTCTGTGGTCGGCGCTGTATGGGGGAGTACTGTAAGGTACATTAAGTCAAACTGCGAAATGGATCGTGTACAAAACCTTGGCGTGGGGGTAACGAACGAATTATCGCTCTGCCTGAGGTGTGGTTACAAGAATAAACAGATGAAATTACTGCACCGAAAGCAGACGGCCAAGGCAAAGGAATTGACCTGGCTGGCGGCTATCGAAATTTCCATTTTAAGATGTGGTGGCAATAGGCATATTCGGTACACAACACGGCAAGTATGGACAAATACATCAGTCAGCTGTTGGCTGAAATGCAAACACCGGAGCCTCACCAAGATGTTGTCCAGAACATCCTGGATGAACCCATTCCAGAAGCAATAAAGAGGCGTTTGCTGAGGCCTCTGCTTCCAGATGCTGCACGACCTCCACCTCGAAAGGCGCGTGAAAGAAAAAGGAAGGCAATTGTTGAGTTTGACCTAGCCAAACAATGGCGACAATTTGACTTGGATATTGAAGTCCCTCAGCCGGTGAGGCTGCCAGATGATGAACCATGGGTCGATCTTGTGAACGACGCCAAGGACGAATTTGAAGTTGATGGCGCCGCCGCAGTCTCCTCTACATGGAGGGTAGAAGAAGGGGACCCCTTGACATCGGCGACATTGAGATCACCCATGATATGCATGCAAGGGCTGGCCCTGGATGTCCGCATGACGGACAGGAGGGCAGCACGACTGCTTGCAGCCCTTCCAGAGGGTGCATTCATCCTGAAAATCAAGTTTCTGCGGGAACGAAACGAAGGCGACTTAATCACGCAGCCAGCATCGTCACAAATGAAAGGAATGGTTGGAAGCCAACCCCATCCTCTTTCCTGAATGACATCTAAAAGGCCTACGTGGAGCACGGCCACGTCTGTCTCTGGAACTCTGTGACCTACGACACGAGAGAGGTCGTCTCCATCGACATGAAGGCCTGCTACCCCGCCAGCTTCCAGGGTAAGAGTGAGGCCAAGCCCTATTTTGAAAGATTCGGCATCCCTACCCACCGGATGACGAAGGTGTCTATAAACGGTCCTCTTCCCAAAGACACAGGCACAGGTTTCGCCGAGGTCCAGGAGTGGGAGTTCATCCCGGCCTGGTTTGGGAAGCATTTCGCCGAGCAGGGCTGGGGCCCCCACACCTCTGCTCGCCTTCCTCGTGGAGTTCGGTCTCCTCACCCGTCTAAGGGTCCACGAAGCCATCATTGCGTTCGAGATGCAAGCCGAAGTCTGGCTTCCAGAGGACCGAAACCAGTGATCCAGCATTATCGGGAAGTTCACTCAGGGCACAAAAGCCAATGGTAAATGATTGACTCGCCGCCTTGTCACGGATCAGGGTGAACTAGATTATCTTGTGAGAGACACTTGCCAAAGCAGCACTCTTGTCGGAGCCCTAGAAAGGTGTCTGGTGAAAGGTGAAAACCAGCCCCAGTGCGCCCACCTAAGGGCTCCTATGCTAGCCTATGCCCATATTAACCTCCTCAGAATGTTAGTGTTTCAACGAAAGCAATATTGGGTATGTGCTGGGTGGGGTAAAAGGTGCGATGATGAAGCTCCTTTGGAAGTTTGATCGTCTTACTCCTGGCAAGAGTACTACCACAATTGTACAGATAGTCCTGGTACACCACCCAACGACTTCGTACCAGTGCTACATGGGCTTGCCCTAAAATGGGGTGGGCAGCATAATGGCAAAGAACTTATCATTCCGTGGCAAAGATGTGTTGCCCTTGTTAAGTGGTGTCGAGTACAATGTCACAGATGCTAAGTTTCCAACCGACACATTCAATACCCTACATCTTGGCCCAGCTAAGCTGAAGCGTCTGCGTTTTACCAGACAGACATTGACGGACGACAATTTAAAGGTATTAGAAAATGATGTGTAATACCAATAAGAATGGGCTTGTATCCAGAACTCAATATTAGCGACACGAATACTTTCTGCATCCAGGAGATCGGTGATGTAAGAGCCCGTCTCTTAGCTGAACGAGATCGCAGGCGTTGTCTCGGCAAGAAATACCACCCAGGGGGCAATATCGCAGATGACATCGAAACCTTTCTGTCTGCGGCCGGAGTAGGGATCGGCATTTGTGGAATTGGGCTGTTGCCAAACATAGCTGCAATTCCTGTGGTTATAGCTCTAGAAGTTGCAGCAGGGGCCTGTGGTTTAGCATGTGTGTTAGGGAAGTTTGTAAGCCGAAGGCTCACAAAGAAGGCAAAAAGCACAAGACCATTACCACCTTAGCGGAGGCCAAGCTTTCTAGCATCGCAGATCTGTATTCGAAAGCTGTTGGCGATAACCAGATATCCGAGGAGGAATTCAGTCGCGTGCTCACGGAGGAAGAGAAATTCAACCAACTCCAGATTGTTATCCGCAAGGCATCTCGCCGGGAGAGCCCACATTGCACAAAAACGAGGTGTTGCTGCCGATACGCCAAGAACTCGCCCAGCAGAGATAGGGGCCCGCTGTTGTTCCTTCGGAACGGCTGAGACCAGAGCCCACCACACACCCCGCCGATCTGTAGTTGCTCTGCAACTCTCATGGGCTTTTAGGATTACTTTACAGCATAGCTAGGCGGCCTTGACACCAACTTCCGTCACCCACCCCCACCCCCCCCCCCCCCCCCCCAAAAAAAAAAAAAAATCTTTTTTTTTTTTATTGTAAAACCATACACGTTGCAAATCACTGGACGAGTTTGTAGCTAACAAGCCCGACCACACCTAGCCCAAGTATGATGAAGGTGATCTCGCAGTCCTTCTGCTCAGCTGATGGTGTGTGAAAGTCTTCTAGTTGCAGTTCTGGGCCAAGACCGTTTAAACTGTTCCCAGTTACCTGTGCATACTCGCGAATCGCAGCATCAACATCCTGGAATGTGTGCAAGGCATGGCCTTGGCAACGTAGTTCTTCGTTGATCCAGTCGAGGCATTCTTGTTCGCTTACAGGACCATGCTGCCTGGGCGGCCTGAAGCTTTTCTATGGCTTTGTCATGTCGCACATGTTCCACACCAACATCGTTATCCCGAAACTTGGAGAAGAGGTAGTTGTTTCCAGAGAAGGCCACTGCGTTTACAAGGGCGCCCCCAACTAGCATTGCGATCGAGGCCATCATGTTATTTCATATCTGCTGGAATGATTCCCTGTTTAATTAGCATGTCCTTGGTTGCCGTCGCCAGCCCCACGTCAAGGACTACCATCCCGACGTCATAGCCGATGAAGTCAAGTTTAGGGGTTGCTCTCTTCACATTGCCATCTTAACTAAGCGGGCATACCCTATTGCGAGGGCAGAGACCACGGAGCGGTGATAGGCAGCATTGACCAGCATCTGTCCATCGGCTGAAGACATTGTATATACTACTCCATATAGAATGGGTCTGAAGATACCTTTAAATGGTTGTTCGGAGGTCCCGCGCTGTGCTTGACCGGATCAACAGGCAGTGTCATCAGATTGGCCGCCGACTTATTGTTGTTCATGTTGTTCATTCGGAACAGGAACAGGAACGACTGCAAAAACCATAATGCCAAGCTAGCCAACCCAACCGCCCCAGCAGTCCATGGGGACCAGTCATCTAATGAACTGCGTTCATGATGCATTGCATTCGAGACCCCTTGCTGCTGTCCATGTTGTACCCGTTGTTCCCATTCCGAAGGAACAACGGGACCAACTGGTCCATCAGCCACTTGGGTTGCTACTGCGTTGTTTACGACCATTCTCTGGAGATTGGCCTTTTCTTCTTGCAAATGGATCAAGGCTTTTTGTTGTTTTGCATTCTGGGCGGCAGCTCCTGCCCGTCTGGCGGCCACTTTTTTAGGGTCTTTCTGTCGCTGTTTCTGTTGTTCCTTCAGAATAGGAACAACTGACGACTGGTTGGCACAGCTGTCACACTCTCCACCTGTTGCTCAGTAACTATTGGCAGGTTTGTCTCCGACTTCGATGGCATCGTCTTAATTTGTTAAAGGGCAGGTGTGTCCAAATCGGAAATGTTTAGCAGTGGTTAGCATCGTGGATAGCGGTGTTAAGTACATGCCATAGCGATGATATAGCTTGCACGTGGTACTGCTTAGTACATGCCCAACAAATGGATCTGCCTCAAGATCAGCAACCAACTTTTATTGGTTTTCCAGGGGTATGGGAAGAAACATGCTGACCACCCATGTGTAGAGTTGTAGTGCGGCGGTCCCGAGAGTTTTCATCATCACTGCGCCGAGCCGTGCCTCATATCGGGCATAGAATTTATTGATTTCCTTATTGGTCATGGCGTCGACTTGGTCAAGTGTAAGGTTTTTCCCAAGATTCTGCTTAGCCTGCCCAGCGGAAGCTACTGCAGCTGGCCTTTCGCATTTGGCCCCATCGGTCTGTTTTTCCTTCGGAAAAGGAAAGGAGGATCTACTTATGTCTTGCCTTCGGTATTGCCTCCCTGCAGCGCGGCTCCTTGTTCTTCCAGCAGTTGGTCAATGATATCGTCGCAATCCATTATAGTGTATATGTACGCCAATGAAGGCTGGATCAATAAGGTCAGGTGTCTTCCATGACTTATTTGGATATTCGTTTGAAAAAGGAAAATACATATGTTATTCTTCGGAATTCTTATTTTTTTGATTTTCCTTTGAAAAAGGAAAATACATTTGTTATTTGCATTTTCCTTTGAAAAAGGAAGATACATTTGTTATTCTTCAGAATTCTTATTTGGATTTTCCTTTGAAAAAGGAAAATACATTTGTTATTCTTCGGAATTCTTATTTTTATTTTCCTTTTAAAAAGGAAAATACATTTGTTATTCTTCGGAATTCTTATTAGCTCAATTTTGAGCTTTTGTCATGGCCCGTCGTCCGTCTGTCCGTATGCCAACAATTGATACAGCTCGGGCTAGAGGACGTATTTATGAACCGATCTTTTCGAAAACTTCTTGGGTACCTTTGTTATGACTGTGGGACGAGAACGAATGTTTTTGGGTGCGGTCCGAAGTTCAAGATGGCTGCCAGCCGCCTTTTTGAACCGACGATGCAGAAATCTGTTTTTTGTACAAAACTTCCATATGAAAGCTCTGATTTGAATAACTTTTTGTATGAATGTTTAGTACCATGAGATACATCACATATCATACGGGTTTTTTCTCGTGTTTAAATTATGCAAATTAGACTAACTTTGATTTATTTAGTGTTACTTTCAGCACTGTCAGTGCAAATGCCAATACAGCTCGGGCTAGAGGCCGCATTTATGAACCGATCTTTACAAAACTTCTTGGGTACCTTTGTTATCACTGTGGGACGAGAACGAGTGTTTTGAGCTCCGGTCCGAAATTCAAGATGGCTGCTGGCAGCCATTTTGTTCAAAATTAGGGGCAATCAGATTTTTGCACAGAACTTCCACATGAAAGCTCTGATTTGAATAATTTTTTGTATGAATGTTTAGTACCATGGGATAAATCACATATAATACAGGTTTTTTTCTCATGCAGAAATTATGCAAATTAGATGAACTTTGATTTTTTCAGTGCTACTTACACACAGTAAGTACACATGTCAATACAGCTTGGGCTAGAGGCTGTATTTATCAACCGATCTTCACGAAACTTCTTGGGTACCTCGGTTATCACCTTGGGACGAGAACGAGTGTTTCTGAGTGCGGTCCAAAATTCAAGATGGCTGCCAGTGGCCATTTTGTACCAAAATTAGGTCTGATCAGTTTTTTGTACACAACTTTTATAAGGCTCAGGCTAGAGGCCATTTTTATGAACTGGTCTTTACGAAACTTCTTGGGTACCTTTGTTATCACTGTGGGATGAGAACGAGTGTTTTGGGGTGTGGTCCGAAATTCAAGATGGCCACCAGCAGCCAGTCTGTATCAAAATTAGTGCAATCAGTCTTTTGTACAGAACTTCTGTATGAAAGTTCTGATTTGAATAAATTTTTGTATGAATGTTTAGTAACATGGAATACATCATATATAGTACAGGTTTTTTTCCCCATGCAGAAATTATGCAAATTAGATGAATTCTGATTTATTTAGTGCTACTTATACACTGTAAGTGCACATGTCAATATGGCTCGGGCTAGAGGCTGTATTTATGAACTGATCTTCACGAAACTTCTTGGGTACCATTGTTATCACCTTGGGACGAGAACGAGTGTTTCTGAGTGCAGTCCAAAATTCAAGATGAATGCCAGTGGCCATTGTGTACCGAAATTAGGTGCAGTCAGTTTTTTTGTCACAACTTCTATACAGCTCGTATTTATGAACTGATCTTCACAGAACTTCTTGGGTACCTTTGTTTTCACCTTGGGACAGGAATGAGTGCGTTTTGGGGTGCCTTTGTTATCACTGTGCTATGAGAACAAATATTTTGGGGTTCAGTCAGACCCACTGTGGGACTCAAAGATTTCTTTTCTAGTTTAGCATCTGACTGTCACCCACCTTTACAATACTTTACCTATACATTTGTTACAGGCTACGGCCAGTATTTATGTACAGACCGTTAAAATACTTTATATGTACCTTTATTATCAGGTCATTACCTAGATGTTTGTCATTGCTGTGTTACATACTATACATGTACATGTTTTGACAAGTTGAGCTTCAGTGTCACTGACACTTTCATTTTTATTTTGGATTTTCCTTTGAAAAAGGAAAATACATTTGTTATTCTTCGGAATTCTTATTTGGAATTTCCTTTGAAAAAGGAAAATACATTTGTTATTCTTCAGAATTCTTTTTTTATTTTTAATTTTTTTTATTTGGATTTTCCTTTGAAAAATGAAAATACATTTGTTATTCTTCGGAATTCCTATTTGGATTTTCCTTTGAGAAAGGAAAATACATTTGTTATTCTTTGGTTCGGAATTCTTATTTGGATTTTCCTTTGAAAAAGGAAAAAACATTTGTTATTCTTCGGAATTCTTATTTTTATTTTTTTATTTGGATTTTCCTAAAAGAAAAATCTATTTGTTATTGCATTGATTATTTTTTTTTTTTTTTTTTTTATTATTATTATTATTATTTTTCCACACTTTTTATTTTCACTATTTCTCGAAAATGCTCTGAACGATTTTTTTTATATTCATATTCCCATTTTTCTGAAAATGTTTTAGTAAACCCTTTATGCCAAAAAACACAAAAATATTTGGCAGCTCATATCTTTGGACTGGAAAGGGCGATTGACTTGAAATTTTCGCAGGCATGTCAGCAACACACCCTTCTATCAGCATATGGTACAAAAATGTATGTAGTTAGCACCTTTCTGCCTAAACATTTTTCGAAACGAAAAGAAAATTCAAAATTTGACCATTTTTGAACACAATCTCGGGACAGTGATATGCTGAACCATCTAAAATGGCTTAGAAATGAAGACTGTATCACCGAATTGTAAAAACCATTGAAAAAATTTCGATTCAAATTTCCGACAATCCAAAATGGCGGCCAAAAAAATCGAATTTATATTTTCCGTTATTTATGTGTTTCAGGCCATTTGGAGACGAAAAAAAATTCTCTTTTGCACCAGAAAAATTTTCGGTTTGGACTTTGAAATTTTCAACCAAAACTCGGAAATTTTTGTTATGACCAGGCTACTTTGTCATCACAGTACTCAACAACAGGGTTGATTTGGAAGCTTATAAGGTTAGAAATGTTGAATTCATAGTGTCCATGAACAGTTATCGTCTTTTGGAATTGGAGTTGTTCTTCGTTTGGCTTCTACTAGCAGTCAAATATGGCTTCGGGACACTGTGACCAAAAATTTGAAAAAAATTTCTTGTTTTTTTTACTTTATTACATCTAGATTCATTAGTTCTCATAAATAAAACTATCTGCATATTGCGAAAAATGTTTTTCCAGCCAAAAACGCCCAAATATGCGGGAGCCGATATCTTTGGACTGGAAGGGGCGATTGGCTTGAACTTTTCACCGGAATGACTGTAATACACTTCTCTATTAATCAAGGGCACAAAATGGTAGTTGGTTAACACCTTTCTGCCAAAACATTTCACGAAACCGAAAAAAATTCAAAATTTGAGCATTTTGGAACCCAATTTCGAGACACAAATATGCAGAACCATCTAAAATAGCTTAGAAATGAAGACAGTATCACTGAATTGCGAAAACTGCCGAAAAAATTTCGATTTGAATTTCCGACAATCCAAAATAGCGGCTGAAAAATCGTATTTTTAGTTTCGGTTTTTAAGCGTTTCAGGCTATTTGGAGAAAAAAAAAAAATTTTTTTGCACCAGAAAAATTTTCAGTTTGGAAAATGGCCATATCTCAAAAACTGCATTTTTATTTGGTATCGAGCTCCCTTAGGACTTGTTGAGTAGAACAGTGAGTAAAACCACTAAGGAAAATCCTGTGTATTGTTCCGAAGGTACAATCACTTCCTCCAGGTTTTTTAATTTTTTTATTTTTGTTTTTTTTATTTTTTTATTTTTTTTTCCAACCCTTTTATAATCACTAAATCTAGGATACGCTCTTTACGATTTTTTTTTAAACTTGGGGAATGCGAAGAGCGTCCCAAAGTATATGCTTGTGTCGCTAAACCGTTTCGGGCTAAATTCTCCTATGACCTTCTTTTGGAGCCAAAACGCCCGAAATGGCCAAAAAATCGAAGAAAAAAAAAAAATTCAATTTTTGTGTGCTTTTTATCAGTCATTAGGCCCAAAAACACCCCCCAATTTTTCCTCCCAAAACATTTTGGTCTGGACTCCACGACCAAAAAACGAAAAACCGGTCTTCTTACTGGTACTTCAACCTGATTATACTGTACTACAGGAGTGGGTTAAAAGCGGCGTTGATTGAGAATGTGTAGCCCGTATATAGGTAAAAAGATTCCCCGTAGTTTGGAAGCACAATTGTGTTGCGTTTGGCTTCGGGCGGTCGCCAAAGGTACACTCTTGGCCTCTCAACGGTCCGTACGTCCTCTTTTTGGCATGAGAATACTCGGCAAAAATCAAACAAAAATCAGAATTTTTTTTTTTTCTGTTTTCTTTGGTCAATTTTGAGACAAATTTTTTTTTTTTTTTACCTTTTTGGTCCGGTCTTCGGACTGGTACTATGACCTGATTATATTTTACTACCGCAGTGGGTTAAAAGCGGTGGTGATTGAAAAATGTGTAGCCCGTATATAGGTAAAAAGATTCCCCGTAGTGTGGAAGCACAATCTTGTTGCATTTGGCTTCGGGTGGTCACCAAATGTACACTCTCGGCTTCTCAACGGTCCATACACTCTCTTTTTGGCATGAGAATACTCGGCGTTCTTGACTCGTGTAAGGTTTCCGTGATTGAAATGGGAACATTCACGGTCTCCTTAAACCTTTCCCCATCCCATGGGAATAGGGTTTTATTCCACTTGGCTTCTGATGGCTGGAGAACTACCACTCCGGTTCGGACTTGGAAAATTTTGAACAAAAATCAAAATTTTTGGGGGGGTTTTCTTTGCGTTTTGGTCAATTTTGAGATGAAATTTTTTTTTTTTTTACCTGGAAGTTTTTGGTCCGATCTTCGGACTGGTACTACGACCTGATTATACTTTACTACGTAAGTGGTTTAAAAGGGGTGGTGATTGAAAAATGTGTAGCCCGTATACACAGCTGTGACCTAAGATTGTGCACCTAATGCTCCGATCGCCATTCACTGATTGAACGCATGATACAATTTCCTAACAGATTAACAAATGGATAGAGCAACTATAGATCTCTAAAACTGTAAAAATAAAACGAGGTTTGAAAATAATTAACAACGAATGTAAGCAAAAGAATGCACTCACCCCATGAAATCTGCCATCAACTGTTGTGTTGCCTAACATTGCGCACTGAAGTACCTCCGATGTTTCCGGTCTAGAAAATCACTGTACGGTGACCCAGAAGGTACCATCACCGGCCACAAAATGTCAGTCTATATTCAGTTAGTTATCCTAAATCCATTGTGCAACTTTTAGTGATGTGCCGATGATCGGTAATGACAATCGGAAGCTGCCGATTACAGGCAATCGGAACACAATCGGAAGTCCTTGTCAAACATCGGTATTGCTGATTGCTGGGGTCAAAAATCAAAATAATGCTTGTCTGCTTGTCGCCGACAAGTAATTTCTATCCGTGACAGCCAGAAATTAAAATCGTTTGTCCCGGGCGACAAGTGTTTGTTGACAGAAGACCAAAAATATCACGTGCGCAATGTTCGGTCATGCGCAATCTTAGGTCACTAGACTGTATAGGTAAAGAGATTCCCCGTAGTGTGAAGCACAATCTTGTTACATTTGGCTTCGGGCGGTCACCAAATGTACACTCTCGGCCTCTCAACGGTCCGTTCACCCTCTTTTTGGCATGAGAATACTCAGCGTTCTTGACTCGTATAAGGTTTCCGTGATTGAAATTGCAACATTCACAGTCTCTTTAAACCTTCCCCCACCCCATGAGAATAGGGTTTTATTTCACTTGGCTTCTGATGGCTAGATAACTACCACTCCGGTTCAGACTTGGAAAATTTTGAACAAAAATCGTGATTTTTTTTTGTTTTCTATGCATTTTGGTAAATTTTGAGACAAAAATTTTTTTTTTTTACCTGGAAGTTTTTGGTCCGGTCTTCGGACTGGTACTATGACCTGATTATACTTTACTACCGGAGTGGGTTAAAAGGGTTGGTGATTGAAAAATGTGTAGCCCGTATATAGGTAAAAAGATTCCCTGTAGTGTGGAAGCACAATCTTGTTGCATTTGGCTTCGGGTGGGCGCCAAAGGTACACTCTCGGCCTCTCAATGGTCCGTACACCTTCTTTTTGGCATGATAATACTTGGGATTCTTGATGCGTATAAGGCTACCGTGAATGAAATGGCAACATTCAGTCTCTTTTAACCTTTCCCCATCCCATGGGAATAGGGTTTTATTCCACTTGGCTTCTGATGGCTGGAGAACTACCACTCCGGTTCGGACTTGGAACATTTTGAACAAAAATCGGAATTTTTTTTTCGGTTTTCTGTGTGTTTTGGTCAATTTTGAGACAAAAAATGTTTTTTCTTTACCTGGAAAATTTTTGGTCCGGTTGAGACTGAAATTTTTTTATCAAAAACCAAACTTTTTTCTTTCGATAGCCACTTTGACCTAACAAAACTTTATTACGAGACGGGTCAAAGTGGCTGTCATTTAGAATTTGGATGTTGTGGCTCTTCCTCCACCCGTAAAACTATCCGATGCGACTGCCCAACCCCCCACCCGACACAAACACCCATTAGTTGGACTCTACAACTCTGGCGTCCATGCCAGGAAACACGTCTGAAAAACATTGATCATTTTGCACCCGGCGACCTCAACTTCAGAGAACGCTGTACAATATTTGAAAACAAAATTTGCAGTAAAACCTGCATACATTGGAATTCGTGTTTCTTTTAAATATTTAATATTACTTAATCAGTCCTTGCGGATAGAATACCAATTCAAATGATTTGTTGTAATTTCTAATATATTCAGAAAAATATGCTCTTTTAGATTATATAGGGTAGGCGTTTAGTGTCATTTTACGTTTGGAGTGAAAAATCATTGAAACTTTAAGGGTGTCTAATTACAAGAAATATCCTGACAATTTCCTACCTGCAACTACCCATTTGCTTCCTAACATTCCGACATGGAAGCCAAAAGTAATAGAGCACCACGAAGGCCTGGAATTAGTTGCTGTAGCCAGATTGAGGACTGGGAAACTCTGCCCCCCCCCTCCGCAGAAGTTGCAGATCTGAGTCAGGTGGGTATGCGACGGTGGCGAACCGCAACCTCAATAAACATCTCTGTCGAAAATTTACACATTCTGTCAGAAAATAATTTCTGACCAGTGAGGCACAGACTCAGAGCCAGCAGCCGACAGAAGCTAACAAATGTCTGATGACCTCGTACATAACTGTTAGAATATCATGATTGTCAGAGAACTCATTATTCAAGTCGGCAAAGAGATTTCCCAACACCAGACCAGAACCGAGACCAGAAAGTGCGAGATTTAGAAATGTCACACACCATTGTTAACCATCGACTAAACGCAGAGCCATGACAAGCCTCAAATGAGGCATTACGAGGCTCTAGAATTGTTATCAGAGCCTTTTATTTAAAAAAAGTCGGGAAGGGGAGGACCACCTCAAATACCCTCACCCATCTCGGGGCTGTGCTCTTTGGATATGCCTAATATGTTACGGAATTTGGATCACAGTTTGAATTAGCTTTAGGTATTCATATGCCCCCCCCCCTCTCTCCCCACACCCAGGTCAAATTTTTAAATACTTCAGTCTTCTAGCCGTGGAAGTTGCCTTCTGGTACCGCGTTTCAATTTCAGGCCTTCACCATAAGAGCTCACGGCATAGACAAATAACTGAGAATTATTCAGCTACCCGAAGACCCTGCAACGCACATGTAGTTAAGAAACAGCAGGAAGGGTTGGGGCAATATGACCATTGCCTGGTGGAATTCCTCTAAAATGACAACAGTATACATGATTGGTTAATCTTGACTTTAGGCCTACACTTGTTGTGATCGTACAAATCCAGGCTTGTCATTATCAGAATGACAGGAGAGCCATAATGTTCTGCCTAAAATGGGCCCAGGAGGTCCATTCTTGGGCCACCTTAATTCATCAAAGGCGGGCGGTTCGGCCTATTCTTGAGTTGACACGAAGTTAGTTGAGCTTTGCCGATCCAGTGACCAGTGATGTCCCACAAATATCAAACAGTTTACCTTGGGTACTGGCAAGAAATTCGGTGAAAAAAGCCCAAAGAATAATACATACTGGTAAATATATTGCAAGAATTGTCACTCAATAATGAAATATTTTGATATGCTGTTATTTCGAAAACAAAACATTCCAAAAAACGGGAGTGTGAAAAGCAAGAAAGGTAAGTTGTAGTCAGCTGCCCTGCACATCAAGGGAGAGTACTCAACACAATTCTCTTGCCAAAGCCTTTTGTTTCAAAAACGCATTGTCATTCACTTCACGTGGTTAGATGAAGAAGGCTGTGCACTGCACAACACATCGTCATGACAGAATTTGTGTCTTTCACTTTGCGACATGTTGTAACTCGGATCTAAATATATACATTTATGGCGGAGAACAGTTCTTGAAACTGATTGTATATCGAAGACTGAACTTCACTTGGTATAAAACTAGCAGTTGGATACGATAATAACTCACATGTTAGTGATTATTTGAAAGCAAAATTTGCAGTAAAACCCGCAGACCTCGGAATTCGTGTTTCTTTTAAATATCTATTTTACTTAATCAGTCCTTGCGGATAGAATACCAATTCAAATGATTTGTTGTAATTTGTAATATATTTTTGGGCCACTTTAACTCTTTCTAAAAAAAATCGAAAAAATTTTGGCTCGATTTTTCGTTAATTCAAAATGGCGGCCAAAAAATCAAATTTATTTTTCGTTTTTTATGCATTTTGTTCAATGTTGAGACTAAAATTTTTATTTTTACACTGAAAATTTTCGGTCCGTTTCGGACTTCGAAAGAAATTTTCGACCAAAATTGGAAATGTTTGTTTTTGTTTTTATGTGTTTTGTTCAATTTTAAGACGAAAAAAGAAAAAGAAAATTTTTTTTCACACTGAAAATTTTCGGCCCAGTTCTGACTTTGCAAGAAATTTTTGACCAAAATTGGAAATTTTTGTTTTTTAGGCGTTTTGGTCAATTTTAGACCAAAAAAAAAATAAAAAATATCGCATAGGGAATTTGGGGTCTGGGTGGGACTGAAAATTTTGGACCAAAGCATAAAAAAATTTAATTCAAAATTACAATTTCATTCCCTTGTCAAAGCCTTCTGTTTCAAAAATGCATTGTCATTCACTTCATGTGGTGAGAAGCCTGTGCACTATACAACAGCATAATGACAGAATTTGTGCCTTTCACATTGCGACATGCTGGCACTCAGATCTAAATATATGCATTTTGACAGAGAATAGTCGTTGAAACTGATTGTGTATCAAAGACTGACCTTTACCTGGTATAAAACTTGCAGTAGAATACGATAATAATGCACATGTTAGTGATTATTTGAAATCAAAATTTGCAGTTAAACCCGCAGACATTGGAATTCGTGTTTCTTTTAAATAATTAATATTACTGAATCAGTCCTGGCGGATAGAATACCAATTCAAATGATTTGTTGTAATTTGTAATATATTCAGAAAAATATGCGTTTTTAGGTTATATAGGGTAGGCATTCATTGTCATTTTACATTTTGATTGAAAAAATCATTGAAACTTGAGGGTGTCTAATTACAGGAAATATCCCAACAATTACCTACCTGCAACTACCCATTTGTTTCCTAACATTCTGACATGGAAGCCAAAAGTAATACAGCACCACGAAGGTCTGGAATTAGTTGCTGTAGCCAGATTGGTGGCTGGGAAACCCTCCCCCCCCCTCCCCCCCCCCCCCCCCCCCAATTCATTTTGATTCTAATAGCTGCGGAAGTTGCAGACTCGAGGCAGGTGGGGTGTGTGGCAGTGGCAAACCACGCCCCCAGTGAACATCTCTGTTGAAAAATTTCCATTCTGTCGGAAAATAATTTCTGACCGGTGAGGCATAGACTTAGAGCCAGCAGCCGGCAGAAGTTAACAAATTTCCCAACAACCTCCTGCATAACTGTTAGAATGTCATGATTGTCGAAGAACTCACTTTCAAGTCGGCAGAGAGATTTCTCAACACCAGACCAGAACCGAGACCGGAAAGTGCGAGATTTAGAAATGTCACACACCATTGTTAACCATTGACTAAGCGCAGAGCCATGTCAAGCCTCAAATGAGGCATTAGGAGACTCTAGAATTGTTCTCAGGGCCTCTTATTTTAAAAAAAAATCGGGAAGGGGGAGGACCCCCTCCAATACCCTCCCCACCTCGGGGCTGTGCACTTTGGGTATGCCTAATATATTACGGACTTTGGGTCCAAGTTTGAATTAGCCTTAGGTATACACTTGTCCCCCACCCCTCTCCCCACACCCATGTCGAAATTTTGAATACAGCCGACTTCGGGCCTAGTAACTTGCCTTCTGGTACCGCGTTTCAATTTCAGGCTTTCACCATAAGAGCTTTCGGCATATATAAATAACTGAGAATTATCCATCTACCCGAAGACCCTGCGACATACATGTAGATAAGAAGCAACAGGAAGGGTTGGGGCAATATGACCAATGCTCAGTGGAATTCCTCTAAAGTGACAACAGTATACATGATTGCTTAAACTTGACTTCAGGCCTGTACTTGTTGTGGTCAGACAAACCCAGGCTTGTCATTATCAGAATGGCAGGAAGGCCATAATGTTCCGCCAAAAATGGGTCCAGGAGGGCCATTTTTGGTCCACCTTAATTCATCACAGGCGGGAGACTGGGGTCGGGCCTATTCTTGAGTTGACACGAAGTTAGTTGAGCCTTGCCGATCCAGCAACCAGTGATGTCCCACAAATATCAAACAGTTTACCTTGGGTACCAGCAAGAAATTTGGTGAAAAAAAGCCCCAAAGAATAATACATACTGGTAAATATATTGGAAGAATTGTTACTCAATAAAGAAATGTTTTGATATTCTGTTATTTCAAAAACAGAACGTTTCAAAAAATGGGAGTGTGAAATTAAGGAAGGAAAAATGCAATCAGCTGCTCTGTACATCAAGGGAGAGTACTCTTCACAATTCTCTTGCCAAAGCATTCTGTTTGAAAAATGCATTGTCATTCACCCCCCCCCCCCCCCTGCCCCACCCCACCCCTCAATTCCTCTATTACTGAGACTAAGACAGAATCATCTGCATATCTTTGTTTTTCGTGATCCTGGTATAATATTGCGCTTCTTGGCGGCCCACGTCGTGGTATGTGTTACGTACTGCACATATGCTGTTGCACATATTAACTGGGAAGTGTTTTCATTTTCGGGAAAATATCAGGCTGATCTTAAAAAAACCCAAATAGTACATATACTTCAGCATAAAAGCATTTAATTTAATTCAAAAGCAAGGGCGGATCAAGAGGGGGCACACCAGACACTATTTTTGTCGGAATTTTGTTATATAAAACCCATCCTATTGATAACGAGTGCTCCCATGGACACGAATTGACACTGGGCTATGTCCCCCCACAGCGAGTTCTTACATTGGTCATATTTCCAGACAACAAATTTTCAAAGTCGAAAAAATGGAAAAAGGGCCACAACTCAGCCAAAATTGGTTGGACTGAACCCCAATTTGAACTTGACCTGCATATTTATGACACAAACCTAGGTTCAAAATTTGGTGTTGATTCAATAACTCAAACTAAAGTTATCAGTCGGACACCAAATTTCCAAAGTTGCGAAATGATTTTGACTTTAGTTATTGCTCTGGATGGGCGGATGGACTGATGCACATACACACGCAGCTGATTACAATAGTCAATTGACAGTGCGAGTCCCTACTGCATAACATAAACTCTCAACCCGCTGAGTATTTTCAATATATATTTCATAAAATCTAGTCATTATAGCAGCCAAGACAAGATTTGCTGAAAAATTAATCTAAATTTATCTCAAGAAATCATTGGTGAAAAAATCAAAACAACTTAAAGGGGGAAATTTGATTAAATGTGCCCAAATTATACTTCTTTCTGTGGCAAGAGAAAACCTGTCCTGGCAGAAATATCTGCCAGCAGAAGAGACTTAAAGTCACAACTTTAGGCTTTCAGGGTTAACTAATATCTGTATTCTTAATCAGAAGCTTTACCCATATAGCTTGGAATATTCTCAAAAATTGTCCTAAAGGTCCTTGAAAATGGCTCGAAAGAGTTCTTGAAAGCCCTTGAATTGACATCATCCTTAAGACAAGGAAACCTGTGCAAAATCTTTGGTGTTAAATTCACGCAGTTTCGGTGTATTTTGCCTAAGGTCCACCTGAAGTATGTCCTATTATATCAGTATTATATTGGATCCATTTTCAGTCAGATCGGTTATGCATACCTGTGCCATGTGGGCATATAAATTAAATATTCCCCCAAAGATAAAATGAAAGTGTCAATGACACTGTAACACAACTTCACAAAGAAGGGATTGAACTAAATAACTGAATGTGGGATGTGCTACAGAAATTGTAGACAATTTAATGAATTTAAAGATCGGGTGAGTGGTGTGGCCCTTTAGGGTGTGCCACTGGAATTGTTCGCAATTTATATGCCAAATCCAAGATGGCCAATGGTGGCCATGTTGTTAAACCGAAATTCAGATAAATTTGATAACTCCCATCTTGACATCACACCAAAGCTACAAATGAAATCTGAAAAAGATTGGGTGAGGGATGCAGCACTGGGATGTGCTAATGGAATTGTTGACAATTTATATGTCAAATCTGAAATGGCCACTGGCAGCCATGTTTTTCAACAAAATTTAGAAAAATTTGATAGCTCCCATCTTGACAGCACACCTAAGTTACATATAAAATTTGAAAAAGATTGGGTGAGAGATGCAGCCTGCAGGGTGTGCTCATGGAATTGTTGACAATTTGCATGCCAAGCGCTCACCTGAAACTGATAAGTATCAACCGAGGGTCCTGATTTGAACAAACTTGCATCTGCCTCATAAAGGAAACCATATACCAAATATCAAAACAGTCTGACCAGTGGATCTGAAATTTAAAAAAAAAATATTCCTCATATTGAACTAAGTTATAATTTGGGCTCCCATAGGGAGCCCAAATATGAACTTACGGACTTGGCTTGAACAAATCTGAATCTGACCTCCCTAAGGACACTGTATTCCAAATATCAAAAGATTCTGACCACTGGATCTGAAGAAAAATATTTTAAAAAAATATTCCTCGTGTTGAACTGTTATAATTCGGGCTCCCACATGGAGCCCAGTATACCAAATATCAAAAGATTCTTACTGGTGGATGTGAAGAAGAAGATTTTTAAAGAATGTTCCTCATACTGAACTAAGTTACAATTCAGTCTCCCACAGGGAGACCAAATATCGACTCAGAGACTTGGCTTGAACAAACTTGAATCACACCTACCTAAGGATACTGTATACCAAATATCAAAACATTCTGACTGCTGGATCTGAAGAAGATTTTTAAAGAAAATTCCTCATATTGAACTAAGTTAGATTAAACATATTTTATTTGTTTATCATCAACAAAAAGGATTGGATAACAAGTGCCCATCATTTTGATTATATCCTTTCCTTGAAATATGTTTACAATTACAAATTATGACATGTTTACAAGTAGTTAAATGAATTTATATGTAATGGCAAAACAAAATGTATGTATATATTGAAACAATTTTGTGTATGTACAGAGTTATAATATGGGATCCCACAGGAAGCCCAAATAAGAACCCCGAGATTTGGCTTGAACAAACCTGAATTTCACCCCCCACTAAGGATGCTGCATACCAGATATCAAACGATTATGATTGGTGGATCTGAAGAAGATTTTTAAAGAATATTCCTTATACTGCACTAATTTAAACATTTGGGCTCCCATAGAGAGCCCAAATATGGACCCAGGGATTTGATTTCAACAAACATGTGAAACAATCATCGAGAGATGTTATATGTGAAATTTGAAAGCTTTTAGAGCAGTGCTTTGGGAGAAGAGTCTTAAATGTTTTCCCCATTACCCACAGTGTTAAAAAATGCTGACTCAGCATTTTTTCAAAAGTCCTGAGAAAGTACCCTATGATAAAACCAATCGCAATATTTTTGGACCACTCCATTCTATTTGTCCTAAGGAAGTTTCACCCAAATAAGAATTCTCAGTGTCGTGCACTTTTGGAGATATGGGCATTTTTCTATTTTTTAGCTCCTGTGCTTCTCACGGGGCATTTTGAAATTTTTTTTTTGCATAAATCAAGTATTTATGACCCACTAATACTTTATATCAAATCTGGTTCAAATCGGCCTCGCAGTTTGGAAAATAGAAATTTTGGGTGGGGTAAAAATTCTTGCACCTCCGGTAACAACAACAAATATTGCCCCTCGAACTTCTCTTGAACAAACTTGAGTCTACACCTCAAAAGGAAGCTGTACACCAAATATCAAGTCTCTGCTACAGCTGGTTCATGAGAAGATTTTTCCAAAAATTGGAGCATTTTGGCCCCACCCCCTCCTCAATATGAGCAGAAACCCAATTTGAAGAAAAACCTAAATGCCCCTATATAACCACTACTCATGTGAGATTTCATTAAAATGTGGCCAGTGGTTTGGGAGAAAAAGGCCCAAACACCACCATGACGACAGACGAAAAGTGATCAGAATAGCTCACCCTGACTTTCAGTCAGGTGAGCTAAAAAATCAGAAAAAGGTCCATTTTCCATATCCTATTAATGTCCAGACATGTGGGGTTTTTTTTAGCTCAACTTGACAAAGTCAAGCTAAGCTATTGCCATCACTTCTCGTCCGTCGGCGTACGTACGTACGTTAGTACGTACGTCCACAATTTCCTTTGGCACACCTCACAGGTCGCATTTATGATCAGATTACTTTGAAATTTGGTATGCTTGTTTGAGGTGACCTCTAGATGGGAGCTATCGATTTTCTTCAATTTCTGTCAAAAAATGTTGCCGCGGCCAACGTTCTTAGAACTTAGTTTAGTCAGAAGACTCAATATTTCCCTTTGGCACACCCTACAGGGTACATTTATGATCGAATTGCTTTGAAACCTGGCATGCTTGTTTGGGATGACCTCTAGATGGGAGCTATCGATTTTCTTCAATTTCCGTCAAAAAATGTTGCCGCGGCCAACGTTCTTAGAACTTAGTTTAGTCAAACCACAATATTTCCCTTTGGCACACCCTACAGGGCACATTTATGATTTGATTGCTTTGAAACCTGGTATGCTTATTTAGGGTGACCTCTAGATGGGAGCTATTGATTTTCTTCAATTTCTGGCAAAAAATGTTGCCACGGCCAACGTTCGTAGAACTTAGTTTAGTCAGACCTCAATATTTCCCTTTGGCACACCCTACAGGGCCCATTTATGATCAGATTGCTTTGAATCCTGGTATGCTTGTTTGGGGAGACCTCTAGATGGGAGCTAACGATTTTCTTCAATTTCTGTCAGAAAATGTTGCCGCGGCCAACGTTCTTAGAACTTAGTTTAGTCAGAAGACTCAATATTTCCCTTTGGCACACCCTACAGGGTACACTTATGATCGAATTGCTTTGAAACCTGGCATGCTTGTTTGGGGTGACCTCTAGATGGGAGCTATCGATTTTTAGCTCAACTTTGACGAAGTCAAATTTGAGCTATTGTCATGGCCCGTCGTCCGTCGGTCCGTCTGTCCGTACGTCAACAATTGGCTATGGCTCGGGCTAGAGGTCGTATTTATGAACCGATCTTTACGAAACTTCTTGTGTACCTTTGTTATGACCCTGGGACGGGAACAAGTGTTTTTAGGTGTGGTCCGAAATTCAAGATGGCTGCCAGCGGCCATTTTGTACCGATGATGCAAAAATCAGTTTTTTGTACAGAACTTCTGTATGAAAGTTCTGATTTGAATAAAGTTTTGTATAAATGTTTAGTACCATGGGATACATCACATATAATACGGGTTTTTTTCTCGTGCGTAAATTATGCAAATTAGACTGACTTTGATTTATTTTGTGTTACTTTCAGAGCTGTAAGTGCCAAGCTGCTATGGCTCGGGCTAGAGGCCGTATTTATGAACCAATCTTTACGAAACTTCTTGGGTACCTTTGTTATGACCCTGGGACGGGAACGAGTGTTTTTGGGTGTGGTCCGAAATTCAAGATGGCTGCCAGTGGCCATTTTGTACCGATGATGCAAAAATCAGTTTTTTGTACAGAACTTCTGTATGAAAGTTCTGATTTGAATAAAGTTTTGTATAAATGTATAGTACAATGGGATACATCACATATAATACGGGTTTTTTTCTCGTGTGTAAATTATGCAAATTAGACTAACTTTGATTTATTTAGTGTTACTTTCAGAGCTGTAAGTGCCAAGCTGCTATGGCTCGGGCTAGAGGCCGTATTTATGTACCAATCTTTACGAAACTTCTTGGGTACCTTTGTTATGACCGTGGGACGAGAACGAGTGTTTTTGGGTGCAGTCCCAAATTCCAGATGGCTGCCAGCAGCCATTTTGTACCGACGATGCCGAAATCTGTTTTTTGTACAGAACTTCCATATGAAAGCTCTGATTTGAATAATTTTTTGTATGAATGTTTAGTACCATGGGATACATTACATATATTACAGGTTTTTTTCTTGTGCGTAAATTATGCAAATTAGGCTAACTTTGATTTATGTAGTGTTACTTTCAGCACTGTGAGTGCAAATCCCAATACGGCTCGGGCTAGAGGCCGTATTTATGAACCGATCTTCACGAAACTTCTTGGGTACCTTTGTTATCACTGTGGGACGAGAAGGAGTGTTTTTGGGTCCAGTCTGAAATTCAAGATGGCCGCTAGCAGCCATTTTGTTCAAAATTAAGTGCAATCAGATTTTTGCACAGAACTTCCAAATGAAAGATCTGATTTGAATAAATTTTTGTATGAATGTTTAGTACCATGGGATACATTACATATAATACAGAGTTTTTCTCGTGAATAAATTATGCAAATTAGGGGTCCGGGTGGGACTTAGAAAATTTTGGCCCAAAATCCGGAAATTAGTTTTTTGGTTTTTTATGCGTTTTGGTCAATTTTAAGACAAAAAAAAATAAATTTTTTTTACACTGAAAATTTGGGGTCCGGGTGGGACTTAGAAAATTTTGGACCAAAATCCGGAAATTAGTTTTTTGTGTTTTGATGCATTTTGGTCAATTTTAAGAAGAAGAAGAAAAAATTTTAGTCTGAAAATATTTTGTTTGGGACTGAAAATTTCCACACGAAAATAATAATCTACAATGATTGGTCTTAATCTGTAGTCCATTACAGTCACCTTGTAATTCTTTTATTATTGTTGACTGGGCCAAAACAAATACTAATTCCTGTCATATTCATTATTCAGTTGTCTTGGTCACAGCAAGTACTAATTCCTGTCATATCCAAGTTGAGCTACAGAGTCATTGACTCTTTCATTTTCAATTTCCGTCAAAAAATGTTGCCGCGGCCAACGTTCTTAGAACTTAGTTTAGTCAAACCACAATACTTCCCTTTGGCACACCCTACAGGGCACATTTATGATTTGATTGCTTTGAAACCTGGTATGCTTATTTAGGGTGACCTCTAGATGGGAGCTATTGATTTTCTTCAATTTCTGGCAAAAAATGTTGCCACGGCCAACGTTCGTAGAACTTAGTTTAGTCAGACCTCAATATTTCCCTTTGGCACACCCTACAGGGCCCATTTATGATCAGATTGCTTTGAATCCTGGTATGCTTGTTTGGGGAGACCTCTAGATGGGAGCTAACGATTTTCTTCAATTTCTGTCAAAAAATGTTGCCGCGGCCAACGTTCTTAGAACTTAGTTTAGTCAGAAGACTCAATATTTCCCTTTGGCACACCCTACAGGGTACACTTATGATTGGATTGCTTTGAAACCTGGCATGCTTGTTTGGGGTGACCTCTAGATGGGAGCTATCGATTTTCTTCAATTTCCATCAAAAAATGTTGCCGCAGCCAACATTCTTAGAACTTAGTTTAGTCAGACCACAATATTTCCCTTTGGCTCACCCTACAGGGCTCATTTATGATTAGATTGCTTTGAAACGTGGTATGCTTATTTACGGTGACCTCTAGATGGGAGCTATCGATTTTCTTCCATTTCCGTCAAAAATTGTTGCCACGGCCAACGTTCTTAGAATTTAGTCTAGTCAGACCACAATATTTCCCTTTTGTACACCCTACAGGGCACATTTATGATCGGATTGCTTTGAAACCTGGCATGCTTGTTTGGGGAGGCCTCTAGATGGGAGCTATCGATTTTCTTCGGTTTCTGTCAAAAAATGTTGCCACTGGCAAAAAAAATAACATTGGTACCAATGATCTTCAATTTTGCCATTTCATTTATAACTTACCAAGTTCAAGTTTGTCAAGTTGAGCTACAGTGTCATTGACACTTTCATTTATCTTCCATGAACAATGGAAAATGTGTCTAATAAACCACTACCAAATAAACCACAACCATGTATCTAACAATGAAAGTGTCAATAACACTGTAGCTCAACTTGTTTAAGACATGTACATGTATAGTATGTAACACAGCAATGACAAACATCTAGGTAATGTCCTGATAAGAAGGGTGCATCTAAAGTATTGTAACGGTTTGTACATAAATGCTGACCGTAGCCTGTAACAAATGTGAAGGTAAAGTATTGTAAAGGTGGGCGACAGTTAGATGTTAAACTAGAAAAGAAATCTTCAAGTTCCAGAGTGGATCTGACTGAACCCCAAAATATTTGTTCTCATAGCACAGTGATAACAAAGGCACCCAAAAACACTTGTTCCTGTCACAAGGTGATAACAAAGGTACCCCAAGAAGTTTCGTGAAGATCAGTTCCTAAATACAGACTCCAGCCCAAGCCGTATTGACATGTGTATTTACTGTGAATCAGTAGCACTGAATAAATCAAAATTCATCTAATTTGCATAATTTCCACACATATGTGATGTATTCCATGTTACTAAACATTCCTACAAAAATTTATTGAAATCAGAACTTTCATACAGAAGTTATGTACAAAAAACTGATAGCACTAATTTTGGTACAAAAAGGTTGAATTTTGGACCGCACCCAAAAACACTCGTTCTCATCCCACGGTGATAACAAAGGTACCCAAGAAGTTTTGTAAAGATCGGTTCATAAATACGGCCTCTAGCCTGAGCTGTATAGAAGTTGAGTACAAAAAAACTGATTGGACTTAATTTTGGTACAAAATGGTCACTGGCAGCAATCTTGAATTTTGGACCGCACCCAGAAACACTCGTTCTCATCCCAAGGTGATAACAAAGGTACCCAAGAAGTTTGGTGAAGATCAGTTCATAAATACAGACTCTAGCCCGAGCCGTATTGACATGTGCACTTACTGTGTGTAAGTAGCACTGAAAACATCAAAGTTCATCTAATTTGCATAATTTTTGCACAAGAAAAAACCTGTATTATATGTGATGTATTCCATGTTACTAAACATTCATACAGAAATTTATTCAAATCATAACTTTCATACAAAAGTTCTGTACAAAAAACTGATTGCACCAATTTTGGAACAAAATGGCTGCCGGCAGCCATCTTGAATTTTGGACTGCACCCAAAAACACTCTTCTCATCCCACAGTGATAACAAAGGTACCCAAGAATTTTCGCAAAGATCAGTTCATAAATACGGCCTCTAGCCCAAGCCATATTGGCATTTGCAGTTACAGTGCTAAAAGTAACATTAAATACATCAAAGTTAGGTCTAATTGGCATAATTTATGCACGAGAAAAAAATCTGTATTATATGTGATGTATCCCATGGTACTAAACATTCATACAAAAAAATTATTCAAATCGAAGCTTTCATATGGAAGTTCTGCGCAAAAATCTGATTGCACCTAATTTTGGTACAAAATGGCTGCCAGCGGCCATCTTAAATTTCGGACCGGACCCAAAAACACTCGTTCTCGTCTCATGGTGATAACAAAGGTATGTAAGATGTTTCGTAAAGATTGGTTCATAAATACGGCCTCTAGCCCGAGCCGTGTGTACGGCGCGACGCACGGACGATGGGCCATGGCAATACCTCAAATTTGGCTTCGCCAAAGTTGAGCTAAAAATTGTGTAGCTTGGGCCCTCTAAAAAGCCTCTCAAGACAAGTCTCCTAATATTTATTTATTTAACACATATATCCCCATCTATTAGGAAATGAAAAAGAAGCCACACATTGCATGTACACCCACAGTTGCACTGGCCACATATCTCAGCAGTCACGCAACATGAAATATACTGGAACATCTGTCTATCTCTCCTTCCATCGAGTGTGAATATGGTATTCGTGACTTCTCCAAAACCTCTGGACCAAATTCAGTGAAATTAGAGGGCATTGTTTATGACATCACATTTTGATTTTGTTAAATTAAGCAACTGCTCCCCACAGGGAAAGCATGGAAGAGAATTCTCCAAATCAAAAAAAATCATCTCATCATGCAGTAGAAGGAATTGGTTAACATATATTTCGCTCCTAATTAGGTATCCACTAAAATTTATAACAGGAAAGTTCGATGGGTAATAATTTCAGTTTGTTCTGGGAGGGGCAAGATGCTTGGCCCCACCCAAAATTTGCATTTTTCTGAACAGATGGGCTGATGTAAGCCAAATTTGGTTGGTGATATTATTGGGTCATACGTTACAAGAGGTGAACCTGGCTGTTAAAAGTGTCGTTAAACCCAATAAATAAATTGGGTCATAAGTAGTTGATTCACGCAAAAAAAAATTGTTCCTGCATCCCTGTGGCAACCTCACAAGTTAAACTATAGAACTGTAATTTGTTGGAGCTTTCCCAACTTTTTAATGTGAAATGGCAGACTGTTTTGCACACGAAACTATCAATCATTTTGATTATCTTTACACCTCGTTTTTGCCACTGGCATGAAAAGTCTTTTTGTTTTACATTTGGCTGAAAAAAAAAAATGCCTACATTTTTTATGACAGCATGTCTTAACAATATCTGGATGCTTGGTTAATTGAAACCTCTTTATCTGACAGAAAACTGTGTTAGCAGCTTATGGTACAATAATCCCTAACATCAAGAACTGAAAGTACTTGGCATACAACATTTCGTTCACGCTCCTCCTGCGCAAAAAACTTTCATTCATCATTACAATATTTCGCCTGGGTAGAATCGGAGGAGAGCGGCATGTCCTCGGTGTCTGGTGAGGTGGTAGATTATAGCATGCTCAGACCTTCCGATCCACCTTCTTCTATATCAGAACAAGAGCTTTGTTAATGAGGCAGCTCCCTCGGAACCTGACAGGGAGAATCTTTAGGAGTTAATGGCCAAAGGCTGACAATAGAAACAGTGATCCAGCAAATAATTAGAGCAGAGAAGCGAGAGATTGATTGGAAGCCAACTTAAATGAAAGTGTCAATGACACTGTAGCTTGTGTGTTGTGTTTGATGAAAAGGATAATGTTCAATGTTTATGAAAAGATTATGAAATAAGACAAGAATTACGATAATTGGGAATATGTTCATTTCTGTCCCCTGTATGCTGTTTTTTGGATAAAAAATAATATGAGGTGTACCTGTACTAAAGAGCTGAGGGGTGGGTTAATATGACCTCACAGTTGATGTATGTGACCCTCAAAGTTAACGTATATCAACGAAAGTTCCAAGTTACAGTGAAATTATTCCAAAACGAGTCCTATCAAGTTACATTAAAATCCCTTCATAAATATGGCCTGTAGACTGTGCTAAAGGTTTTCGGGCTTTGGGCCCCTGGAGCCGTCAGTTTCCCAATTGCGTCCAAAGGGGCCATTCTCATCTACACATTATATGAAGACAACCTACCAAGTTACAATGAAATCCCTTCATAAATATGACCTGTAGACTGTGCTAAAGGTTTTTGGGCTTTGGGCTTGGACAGCCATCATGGTTGAATGATCGCAACCAAATGGGGACATTCTCATCTGGGCATCATCTGGAGTGATCCTACGAAGTTGCAATGAAATCCCTTCATAAATATGACCTGTAGACTGTGCTCAAGGTTTTCGGGCTTCGGCCCCCTGAAGCCGTCACAGTTGACCAATCACGACCAAAAGGGGATGTCATCATCTTGGCATTATATGGAGTCAAACTAACAGGTTACAATGAAATCCTTCCATAAATATGACCTATAGACTATGCTAAAGGTTTTGGGCTCGGGCAGCCATCAAGGCTGAATGATAGTGACCAAAAGGGGACGTGCTCATCTAGACATTATTTGGGGTCATCCTACCAAGGTACAATGAAATCCCTTCATAAATATCACCTGTAGACTGTTCTAAAGGTTTTTGGGCTTCAGGCCCCTGCAGCCGTCACATTTGCCTAATGGTGTCCAAAAGGGGCTGTTCTCATCTAGACATTATATGCAGTCAACCTACCAAGTTACAATGAAATCCCTTCATAAATATGAACTGAAGACTGTGCTAAAGGGCTTCGGCAGCCATCATGGTTGAATGATCGCAACCAAAGGGGACCATCTCATCTGGGCATCATCAGGAGTGATCCTACGAAGTTACACTGAAATCCCTTTATAAATATGACCTGTACACTGTGCTCAAGGTTTTCGGTACACGTATAGCCATCACAGTTGACCAATCCCGACCAAAAGGGGATGTCATCATCTAGGTGTTATATGGAGTCAACACAACAGGTTACAATGAAATCCTTCCATAAATATGTCCTTTTGCCTATGCTAAAGGTTTTTGGGCTCGGGCACCCATCAAGGCTGAATGATCGAGATCAAAATGGGATGTTCTCATCTTGACATTATTTGGAGTCATCCAACCAAGTTACAATGAAATCCCATCATAAATATCACCTGTAGACTGTGCTAAAGATTTTCGGGCTTTGGGCCCCTGTAGCCAACACAGTTGCCTAATGGTGTCCAAAAGGGGCTGTTCTCATCTAGTTATTACATGAAGACAACCTACCAAGTTGCAATGAAATCCCTTCATAAATATGATCTGAAGACTGTGCTAAAGGTTTTCGGGCTTTAGGCTTGGGCAGCCATCATGGTTGAATGATCGCAACTAGAAGGGGACATTCTCATCTGGACATCATCTGGAGTGATCCTATGAAGTTACAATGAAATCCCTTCATAAATATGACCTGTAGACTGTGCTCAAGATTTTCGGGCTTCAGGCACCTGTAGCCATCACAGTTCACCAACCACGACCAAAAGGTGATGTCATCATCTAGGCATTATATGGAGTCAACCTAACAAGTTACAATGAAATCCTTCCATAAATACGACCTACAGACATGCTAAAGGTTTTTGGGCTCGGGTAGCCATCAAGGCTGAATGATCGTGACCAAAAGGGGACGTTCTCCTCTGGACACTATTTGGAGTCATCCTACCAAGCTACAATGAAATCCCTTCATAATTATGGCCTGTAGACTGTTCTAAAGGTTTTTGGGCTTTGGGCCCCTGAAGCCGTCACAGTTGCCCAATTGTGTCCAAAAGGGGACGTTCTCATCTAGACATTATATGAAGTCAACCTACCAAGTTACAATGAAATCCCTTCATAAATATGAGCTGTAGACTGTGCTAAAGGTTTTTCGGGCTTTGAGCTCGGGCAGCCATCATGGCTGAATGATCAACCTACCAAAATATGACCTGTAGACTGTGCTTAAGGTTTTCGGGCTTCGGGCTCGGGCAGCCATCATGGTTGAATGATCGCAACCAAAGGGGACAATCTCATCTGGGCATCATCTGGAGTGATCCTACGAAGTTACAATGAAATCCCTTCATAAATATGACCTGTAGACTGTGCTCACGGTTTTCGGGCTTTGGGCACTTGTAGCCATCACAGCTGACCAATCACGACCAAAAGGGGATGTCATCGTCTGGGCATTATATGGAGTCAACCTAATAGGTTACAATGAAATCCTTCCATAAATATGACCTTTTACCTATGCTAAAGGTTTTTGGGCTCAGGCACCTATCAAGGCTGAATGATCGCGATCAAAATGGGGCGTTCTCATCTAGACATTATTTGGAGTCATCCTACCAAGTTACAATGAAATCCCCTCATAAATATGACCTGTAGACTGTGCTAAAGGTTTTCGGGCTTTGGGCACCTTTAGCCGTCACAGTTACCCAATCATGTCCAAAAGGGGACGTTCTCATCTAGATATTATATGAAGTTAACCTACCAAGTTACAATGAAATCCCTTCATAAATATGACCTGTAGACTGTGCTAATGGTTTTCGGGTTTTGGGCTGCCACACCGGTTGCCCGATTGCGACCAAAAGGGGACGTTCTCATCTAGACATGACCCCAGACCTGCATATGAAATTTCGTGATGATCAGACAAGAACTACGGGGTGTAGCCAGCGCTAAAGGAAAATGTTTACAGACTTACAGACTAGCAGACTTCTGCACGCGTGATGGCAATAGCTTATCTTGACTATGTCAAGTTAAGCTAAAAATTGAATTATTCAAATTTTGTTCATGAGTGTTATTCTCCAGTCACATTAAATAGTTAATGATTTCAAAGTTCAAGTACTTTTCAAGTGTTTTTCTTGTGCTTCAAGTTATTTATTTAGTGGCGTTTAAGGTCACTTTCAGCATCTATGACTGTATCATGACCAGAACATAGGCATGAAGTCAAATTTAGCCAATTGTTTATACCTATCCTGCCCACTCTGGAGAACATCCACCCCAGACATTAGTTCAGGGTCCTATTTTCCCCAATAAAGAAAAATTTGTTTACCACCATAATCAAGCACTGCTCTACATCATGGGGTTCCTATAGGGGCAAGCACTTCACCATCTTTGGAAACTGAGTTCAAGCACAGCACACACATAATTCAACAGTCTTATTCAGATGAACACATGCAGTTTTGGGGCAATGAAATTGACAATCCATTTATTTAACTCTTTACCTAACGAATCAGCTGCATCTGCCTGCTTAATATGCAAATGTAGCAGATGAAACAATATTTAAAAAAAAAAAATTTCAATAAAACATATCAGGTGACCTCTCATTGGAACGAGGTTGACAAGCTCATTCCAATGAGGGGGTCATATGGTTTTGGTGAAATCTTTGGAAAAATTGGAAAATAATTGTGAAAATAATATATTTTGACATAGTCTGCATTGGATAAAGGCTTAAGCCTTCAGGGTCACAACCTTCAGTTACCTCACTGAATTGAGCTGTCAAAAACACTCTCTTTGAAGGAAATTTATTTATTTATTTAGTTATTGGTGTTTAAGGTCACATATTTATGCACGGTGGCTAATCGTGACCGTTTTACAGGTGGAGGAAACCAGAGAGAACCACTGAGCAACTGGCAGCTCCTCCTCAACATTCTAACTCTGTTCAAGCTCTACTCAAGCGGGGCTACAGTGGTTGAAGACATGTGCAACATCGACGTGCAGTACGCCTGAGTACACAGCATCATCGTGCGCCCATGTAGGCAACTGGGATAAGTGCCTTGCCCAAGGACACGATGGGGATCAAATTTGGGACCTCTAGCACAGAAGTCCAACACTCTACCACTGAGCCACCATGCTCCCCTATGAAGGAAGAAACGGAGTGAAAACAAAATCGGTCTTAAAGGCATACAGCGACAACTGATTATTATTCACAATGCAAAATGCCTTACACTTTGCTGGCAAACAATGCCACACTTGCATGAACCTTGTCTATCAGAGTTTTTAATTATCATTTGTGTTTGCTTTTTCTCTGTTCTATTTTTCCCAGTTTTGCATAAATGTCTTTTCTCCGCTGTTTCGATTTCTTTTCTTTACCCTGATTAATTATTTCCATCTGTTTCTGGTGTTTTTGAACATGCTCTCTCATTTCCATCTTTCTCATTTTTGTCTTGTGTTCATTTATGGACTTTAGCATTTTCACCATTTTGGCAATCTAAAATCAAATAAATATATTAAAAGATCAGTGTTCATTTTGTACAAGTGATGCATATATAATACAAGATCTGCTTTCACCTGCAGTTTTCTCAACATGCATTAACTGGTACTGTGCTGGAAACCCATATTTGTGCTCTAATATGAATGGCAGGTACCCCAGTCAAAAGGTGTCATATTCTGTGGATATGCTTCATATTATCTTAGAAGAAGTGAAATTACTTGGTCTATATTGGTTTGCCTTGTTACAATTTATGGGAAAGAGGCACTCTCCCTAAAATTATATAACAAAGCAAAGACACCTGAACACATTCTGATGACTAAAAATAACTGAGCACTCTACCCAATTACCAAAAATAATAAAAAAAAAGAAGAAAATAAGCAGTGATGCAATGTAGCTTTTGAAAAATATATGTGCTTAACCCCCTTTCCATAACTATCCATGAAACCGACTTTTTATTCAAATCATCAAATCAAATCATGGTTGCTGAAAATCAAGCATGACAAGACTCATTATATAGGGATGCACAAATTGGATAACCTTGCTTCAAGTTCGTCCAAGGTTATCCAAATTTTTCAAGGGTAACATTTTTTTGCTCCTGTAAAACACCTGTGGTTCAAATTAGAGTTTCAAATGAATTTATCATTAACCGTTTCCAACTGTAGATTGTTCTCATTGTTCTTTATTTTTTTATAATTTTCTTCTTTTTTTTTTTTGGGGGGGGGGGGGGGGAGGTGGTGTTTAATAGTTGTTGCTTGTCAGTAGTCGGGGATTACTCAGAATTCAAGGGATTTATGGTTCTGTTTCTACTTGCCTTACGGGTGGTGTATTTTGAAGACCCAAGTTATATATCTGACCAGTTATATACTCAGCCATTGAAGGTTGGTGGGGTAGGGGTGAAGCCATCTTACAGTATTGCAGAAGATAGTTCTACTGAACTATGCCAAAGATAGATATTTTATATTTGTGTTAACTGATAGAGAGATGTAAGCCCATATTTGATCTTTTGTGTAGGTGCTGCAACTTGAGGGTTTCCTATTCTGTGGATATGCTTTATATTAGTGAAATTATTAAATCTGTGTGGCTTTGCCCTGTCATAATTTATGGGAAAGTGCCTACAGGCACTTTCCCATAAATTGTAAAAAGTCAAAGACAAGTGAGCAAATTTTGACGACCAAAAATAATTCATCCCTCTACCAGTTGAAAAAAAAAAAACACCGACAAAAGATATCGCAATGGGATTGGGGTTATCTCGGCTCTAAATCGCATTTTACAGATGCTTAATGTAATATACCAAAATATACCTTTGACATTTCTAATGCACTGAAATTTACTGCAAAAATAAACAAAAGATTGCACCAGAGACTCCACAGAGTCACTTTGAGAGATGGGAATCTGTCGGGATGGATAATATCGATCAGCAGCCGTCCACCCCAAAGGGTATATTTTGGGGGGCATTAAATCACTTGAAATCCTTTGAAACTCATTTTTAAGACATGAAGACCCAGTGGGCCAGAAGTGCTCACCTGAAAAAAACACCATTCATTCTTCAAATTTGAGCAAACCAGTGAATTATTAATTTTTCAGATTCAGATGCTATCACAGCAATAAATCAGAATATCCAGTATTTCCATCAATGCTAAAACAAGGACATTCTTAAGAAGAAGCTCCTTAATGAATATTCCTCCAAGTTAAAATTTGGGCTCCCATAGAGACTCCAAATATGAAACAAGGGATGCAATTTGAATAAATTTAAATCTGAGCCACCAAGAATTTTGTGTCTCATATAGCGACAGATTCCGACTGGTGGTTCTAGAGAAGATTTTTTTTTTTTCTCCATATTGCACAAAGCTGAAATTCAGGCACGCATATAGATCCCAAATAACACAACCCCGAGACCAGATGTGATCAAACCTGGATATGACCTCCTTTTAGATGCAGGCAGTAGAGCAAATATCAAAAGATTCTGATTAGTGGATCTGAAGAAGATTTGTAAAGATTATTCTCGATATTGTGCTAAGTAAAAATTCAGACTCCCATTGGGAGCCCAAATTTTAAACAAGGGACTTGCTTTGAACAAATGTGAATCTGATCATCCCTGTGAGGATGCTGTACACCACATATCAAAAGATTCTGGTGGTTCTGGAGAAAAAGATTTTTAAAGAATTGAGAGTGCCTACACACAACAATCACCAAATTCTTACAAAAATATTAATTTAGAATTCTATTAGATAAAAAAGAAAACTTTGTAACTATCCATCTTTAAAAGAGGACAAATGTGAGTCCCTGGAGTAGTGAATAATTTTACGATGACTTTGATGTGGTACCCAAACATGAAACACTTGCATCAGTTTTTCAAAATATATGAAAAACCTCCAATAAAATAAAAAGTTCAGTGTCAATATATTACCTTGGCTTCATGAGGTTCTCTAAGAACAGCAATTCCCTTCAGAGGACTGGGCTTCTCTTTCATTATTTTGGGTGTATTCTTAAATGGTAGGTCTTTTTGCAGATCATGAGGAATCTTCAATGGTTTAAACCTCAAAGGTTTCCGTTCTACTTTCTGAAATGAAACAAACCTGAGCAGTCTTAGCCTTTGGAATTACACTTACCCAAGAAGTCTTGCAGGAAACCATCTCAAAATACACCAAAGTGGGGCAAGTCATGTAGCCACAATTCACATGAAAAATGTAGCCACAATTCACATGAAAAATATGAATTCTCTGTGCACATCTACAAACCCTATAGTAACACCTGAGCATAAATTTGGTGTTTCGAAAAACAACCATAGAAGCCCCTACTGGAAATGGTCTGAGAAAACTCTAAAGTGACTCCCGTGGCACAGAAACTCAGCCCATGAAAAATATGAAAACTGTAGATACTGTTGGAACACTTGAGAATAGTTTTAGAATTCTGAATTATGTACCCTAAAAGTAATTTCCCAGAAACAGTTGAAAACACTCAAGTAGCTCTGGTGATCCAGCCACAGGAAAAATCTGAAAATGTTGTATACATCTACAGACCCTACTGCAACACCTGTGTATATTTTTTTTCATTTTAAATTGCATACTCTGGAAGTCTTTCAAGGGGAAACAGTCTGATAAACCACTATACTGGCTCTAGTGGTCCAGCCATTTGACAAATGAAAAATCTCAAACTTTGAGACACACCTGCATATCTTTTTACAACACACTAGTATAGTTCTGTGGTTTTGAATTACATATGTAGGGATTATTTAAACAAAAACAGCACTTTTTTCAAGTGGCTCAGACTGGAGTCGGTGGAAATGACTCCAGTTGCAAAGCCACACCATATATGGAAAATCAACAAGAGGCACTCACCTGACAAAGTTGTTTAAAGAAGGATTTAATTAGCATTTATGACTGGTTAACATTACAGAGGCATGAAGTTATTTAATTATTCATAATTCTGATGTCCAAGTAAGATGATTTTAACTGGTATTGAGAGGCTACCACACAAATAATGCCCAGATTTCCAGTGAAGCAAAACTGGAGGGCCCAAATATCAACCTAGAGTCTTCCATTGAACAAACTTGACCTTTTCCCTCAACCCCAGGATATGGTGCCATATACCAAAATATCAACAGATTCTGAATGGTGGAGTTGAGGAAGGAGATTGTTAAAGATTATTTGTCATATTGCACTAAGTTAAAATTTGGGCCCCTCCCCATAGGGTGCCCAGATAAGAATCCAGGGACTTGAGTTGAACAAACTTGATTCTGAGCCTGGCTAAGGTGTTGTATACCAATTATCAAACATTCTGAATGGTGGTTCTCAAACTTTTAAAGAATATTCCTCTTTTGCACCATGTTAAAATTGGAGCTTACTTAATGAGCCCAAATATTAACCCAGAGACTTTATTTGAACAAACATGAAATTGCCCTTCCTTCCCTCAAGGATGTTGTATTCCAAATATCTACCTAGGGTCTCTTAACTTGAACTGCATTTGAACTGACAATATACCCCCCTCCTCTCTGCTCCTCCCATCAAGATTCAGTCTACTGGATCAGAAAAAGCAGTTTTTAAAAATTAGTCCTCACAGTGGACTAAGTTACAATTGGGCTCCAGTAGGGAGAACAAATATTAACCCAGGGGGTTGATATTAACAAACTTAAGTCTGGCTTACCTCTGGATGGTGTGTATCATAATTATGTCAAATAGATTCTGACTGGTGGTTATGGACAAAAAGATTTTAAAAAAATATTCCTCATACAGCAGGAAGTTAAAATTTGGGCTCCCTTAGGTGGGGTCAGATAATAAAAGAGTGACTTGCTTTGATTAAATTTGAATCTGACCTGTATAAGGATGCTGTATACAAAATATCAAAAGATTCTGGAGAAGAAAATGCTTAAAGAAAATTCCCCACACTGCATTGTGTTAAATTTTAGTTTCCAATATTGAGCTTAAACAACAAACTCCAGGACTTGATTTGAACAAACTTGAATCCAACCTTCTTAAGGATACTCTTTACCAAATATAAAAATATTTAGACTGGTGGATCAGAAAAAGAAGATTTTTAAAGATTCTGCCTTGTACTATGCTAAGTTAAAATTTGTGCTCCCATATGGAGCTCAAATATTAATCAGGGGACTTAATTACAACAACCTTGAATATGACCACCTAAGGATGCTGTATACCCAAAACCAAAAGATTCTGACTTGTGATTGTGGATAACAACATTTTAAAATAATATTCCCCATATTGCACTAAGTTAAAATTCAGGCCCCCATAAGGAGCCCAAATATCAACCCAAGGACTTGAACAAATATTAGACTCTGACCTCTCCAAGAATGCTGTATGCCAAATAATTAAAGATTCTGACTGGTGAATCTGAAGAAGATTTTTAAAGATTATTTTTTACATTGCACTAAGTTTTACATTGCACTAAGTTAAAGGTCTGGCACTCATAGTAAGCCCAAATATTAACCAAGGTTCTTGATATGAACAAACTTCAATCTGACCGCAGTAACGATGTTGTATACCAAATATTAAAAGATTCTGACTGGTGGTGCTGAAGAAGAAGATTTTTAAAGATTACACCCCATACTGTACTAAGTAGTGATATCAAACAGTTAACTGAATCGGCTGACATAATCGGCCGATTATAGGGTATCGGAATCGAATCGGCACTACCAGAAAAATATCAGTTCTCACCGATTGTCATTTTTTTCGAACACAAGTCACAAATCACGGACGGCAATTTTGCAAAGTGCCTGCTGATAACAAGAAATCAGCAGAGTGCTATTATACTACCAACTGACAGCTCCAATAGATTTACTACCCACTGTTTCAATGGATTTATCAGCAAAATAACGAAATGCTGGTCTATTGGAATCATGTCTAGAGCTGGCTGCAATTTACATCACGCATGTTTTGTGAAACGGCACAGCCATATGATGAAAAAGGGAAATGACATTGACACCAACCAAAAACTCTGTCCCAGCAAATGTTCTGATAAAGTGACACCTAGTGATAATAACTCTATTATTAAACAACACTAATACTCTATCAGAGATAATGAAAGAGGCAGCGACAGGAGAAAAAAATCCAAATATCAAATTATCAATATCAGAATTTTCAATGGAGAATTGAAAAAAGAAAGCAGACAACATGTGTATCCATCAAAGTAAGCTCCGCCCACCAAGTGACACCACATCATCATTATGATCAGTTAAATCAACTTAAATGTTTTTATTTCCCCTGGTCTTTGTCACAGGCACTCATACCCCCATATTTTCATACATGTATACCATTATGGGGGGCACGTCAGCATCGACTCAAAAATGCTTTCAGATATCATTTTTCTTTCCATTTCTCAGCTTGTGTCGAGAATCTGTGGTCTATTTATGTTCAGAAAAATACTAGGGTTTACTGGAAATTCCTCATTGACGTAATCAATTTTATGTCACACGATGCAAACACTTTCAAGTTTGGAATTTTTAGTGTCAATAAATTCCACATCGATAATAAAATTATTGGATTTAAAATGGCAACAATTAACATGGATTATCAACAATTTGTTCACAGTAGCTTGATCCAGTATGGAGTTTAGGTATGACAACGTCCATTTCATGAGATAATATGCGAGGGTAAAGTCAAAGTTACTGCCTATTTTCATGATATGAACATTGAATATGAAGGATAACAGGTACCGTGAAATGTTACGTGCCCCTCGTGGACCAATATCATCATTCAGTGGTATGATGTACATGGCTAAAAAATAGTTTACTTTGAAAAATAATAGTCGACTATAGCACCTTCTGACAGTAAGTCGACTCAATCAAATAGTCGTGGCAGCCCTAACCATGAGTACACAATTAATAATCGGAATCGGCCGATTATGACTGAATAATCGGTAATCAGTTCATGGGCCTATAATAAAATCGGTTGATCACTAGTACTAAGCTAAAATTCATGCTCCCATTGAAAGGCCAAATATTAACAGAGGGTCTTGATTTGAACAAACTTGAATCCAACCCCGGTAAGGATGCTGTATTGCAAATCTCAAGATGATTCTTTAAAGAGTACTTCTTATATTGCACCAAGTTAAAATTCAGGTTCCAGAATTGAGCCCAAATATGAGCCAAGGGGGTTAATTTAACAAACTTGTATCTTTTTTTCATTAATCATGTACTTTTGACTCAATAATACCACATACCTAATTTGGTTCAACTTGACTGGGCATGTTGATTTGAACAAAATCAAAATGCAATGTCAGAACAATCACCTCAAATTTAACAGCAATCAGTCCAGTGGTTTTGGAGGAGACAATGCAAATACCAATGTATGATGGATGATCACAATGGCTAAGCCTGACTTTCAGTCAAGTGAGCTAAAAACCTTCATGCACATGTACTGATCCTATTGCAACACCTGGGCACAGTTTTAGTATTTTGAATTACACAACCTAGAAACTTTTTTTCCAGAAATGACTTAGAACACTAAAGTGGAATCTGCTATTCAAGTAAGGTACAGGGCTATTGATTTGCACTGAAATGAATAGTCGACTAGTCATTATCGATGCTGATATTTTCCAATGTCGACTCTGTAGACTAATCTTAACACAGGCCTGTCATTTTAAGGAGGATGACCACTCTCGCACTCAATGGCGCTCCTGAACTAAAATTTGTGAAGGAGGTAAATGCCCTCCTTGCCACATATGAGAGCCACAAAAGTGAACTTTGCTCAGTAGCAGTGGTCGGTATCCCTCATCTGAATATGTGAGTGTGCACTTAGGAAAATCTTACTGATATCTTGTCTCTGTGAGGCCCCTACACTTGGCCTCCGACTTGAACCGGAGGCCAGGTGTTGGGTCTCACAGCAACTAACTGGTAGACATTTGCCTTACAAATACTGAATATAACTACATACATAATTCGGGTAGAAATCTGACATGTTCTGAAAAAAATTATTGCATTTTTAAAACCTACATTAGATGCTATATGCACAACCTAAACAATAAGATGCAGATATGGTAAAATTACCAATCTCAGGAACAGATCCCAGTGGCTCCCCACGTCAAATTAAGATGGTCCAATAATAGCCCCCTAAGTTCTTTGAAGGTGGGCCACCATAGCTCTCCTCCCATTTTGAAAATGACAGGCTTGTGAACTTAATAGCCTTTTCGACAAGACATTAATGACCACTTCGATGGTATGGCATAGTAGCACAGTGAAATAAAATTATCAAAACAGTAATGTTATAAACTTGTTCTTTATTTATCCATGAACGATATGTATTGTTTCTGTGACTGACATGACAGGTTTACAGGTGTTGGGGATTTACAGAACAAACTGATCGAGCTTGTCTCTGAATCTGAAGACATGCATCTGACTCATTTACGAGGTTCGAAGAAAAAGTGATGTTCTATGACCGGTAACCTTAAATATACAGCCAAATAATAAAAACAAGAGACCCCATGGGGCCCCGAGGCAATCACCAGACAATAGTTGTTTAAAGAAGGATTGAATTAACACTACAGAGGAAATGAAGTTATTTCATTATTTATAACTTTGTTGTCCATGCCAGATGATTTTTTTCTAGTACTGGGATGCTACCACAGAAATAATGCATAATGCCATGATTTCCAGTAATGCAAAGCTTGGGAGTCCAAATATCAACCTAGGAATTCAACATGAACAAACTTGAGTCTAAGCCCTTCCCTTCCACCACTAGGATGCTGTATAACAAATGTGAAAGCATTCTGACTGGGGGATCTGAAGGAGAGGATTTTTATAAAGAAATTTGCTCATATTACATTAAGTTGAAATTTGGGCTACCACAAGGGGCCTAAATATTAACTAAGGGACCTGATTTGAATCAAACAAACTTAAATCTCACCCCCTAGAGATGTTGTATACCAAATACAAAAGCATTCTGACTAGTGGATCTGGAGAAGGTGATTTTTAAAGAATTTCCCTCAGGGACTCGATTTGAACAAACTTTAATATGACCCCGCTAGAGATGTTGTATACCAAATATCAAAACATTCTAAGAGATGGTTCTGGAGAAGAAGACTAAGAGAAATTCCCTCTTATTGCACTAAGTTGAAATTCAGGCTCCCATAAAAAGCCCAAATAATAACTCAGGGACTCAAGTTGAACAAACTTGAATCTCAACTCCCAAGAGATGATGTATACCAAACATGAAAGCATTCTGACTGGTGGATCTGAAGAAGAAGATTTTTAAAGAAATTTCCTCATATTGCACTAAGTTAAAATTTGGGCTCCCATAGAGAGCCCAAATATAGACCCAGAGATTTGATTTCAAGAAACCTGTGAAGCAACCTTCCAAAGATGTTATATGTGAAATATGAAAGCTTTTGGAGTAGTGCTTTGGGAGAAGAAGAATCTTGAATGTTTTTCCCCATTACCCAGTGTTAAAAAATGCTGTCTCAGCAATTTTTCAAAAGTCCCGGAAAAGTACCTTATGACAAAACTGATAGCAATTTTTTTTAACCAATCCTTTCTGTTGGACCTAAGGAAACTTTGCATCAAATAAGAATTCTCAGTGCTATGTAGTTTTGGAGATATGGGCGTTTGAATGTTTTTCTATTTTTAGCTCCTGTGGTTCCCACAGGGTTGCGGGAACATTTTTTTTGGCATTAATTGAATACTTATGACTCAATAATACCTCATATCAAATTTGGTTTAAATAGGCCTCACGGTTTAGAAAATAGAAATTTTGGATGGGGCAATAATTCTTGCCCCTCCCATAATGCTGGTGAATATGGCCCCACAAACTTTGTTTGAACAAATTGAAATCTACACCCCAGAAGGAAGCTGCATACCAAATATCAAGTCTCTGCTACTGCTGGTTCATGAGAAGAAATTTTTTTTAAGATTTGGGGGGCCTCGCCCCACCCAGGGGGGCAGGGTAACTTGATTTGAACAAAATCAAAATGTGATGTCATAAACAATCATCTCAAATTTCACTTAAATTGGTTCAGTGGTTTTGGAGAAGTCACAAACACCATGGGCATTTATGAGTAGTTCCAACAGAAAGGTGCCCATGTATGGGCTCCATTGCAAATACACTTGTATGCACAGAACAGAAAATCCCTGGTATTCAAAATAGATCAATTTATGAGTCTGTGAGGTCACATCACATGTTTGTAGAAGGCTGAGCCAAAAAAATTAGCACACGTTGATGGAGGTTTTGCATTCTTTAAATGGTTACCAGTCAATCACTTCATAATACAAGCCAATTCCCAAACAAATATGAAAATAACAAGAAAATAGAGCAATGCAAAGAGTTGTATACGCCCCCTCCTGCAAAACCAGTATCAAATGCCCCACCCTGAAGTGTTGGCATTCCTCACGATGGCAAAAATGTCTGCCATTTTTAATAAACTAATGAACACACAGGCAGATTAACTCAATTAAATTCCTCCTGCATACCCACTGAACATGGGCAATATAAAAATTCAATTTTTCGCAGCCATTCCCATAGACAAAAATCAACAAAGCAAGAAGTTCATAGGGACAATTTTTCTAAGTCTAATAAGGGGCATAACTGTGGTAAGTATGCACGAACAAAACCTACAGTGTGCATATATCTTTTCCAACTATACTGGTCTATCTTAATACCACAGATATCAAAATCCGATGTTCGATGCTTTGGTTATAATGCAAAATGTTTGCACAGGAAGTTTTCTAAATGTAACAAGGACTATAACTTTGGTACGTATGCATAGATGAAACCCACAATAAGTGGTTGTCTTTTCCCCCATGCTGGTGTCTCATCATTCCAAAGGACATCAAAATCTGTCCACCAATGATTTGAGTTATAATGCAAAACCTGCGTACAGAAAGTTTTCTAAGAGTATGTGGATATCCTTTTCCAAATGCTGGCCTCTCACCATACTGAAGAACATCAAAATCTGACAACCCATGCTTGAGTCACAATGCAAAACTTCGTTACAATTTTTTTTCAAGTACAACAAGGGCCATAACGCTGATATGTGTGCATGGATGAAACCTGCAACATGTGAATATCCTTTCTTCCATGCTGGTCTCTCAACATTCTGAAGGACATTAAATCCGACAACCACTGGTTGAGTTATAATGCGAAACATTTATATGCAAAGTTATCTAAATGTAACAAGGGCCATAAATCTGGTACGTATGCGTGATGGGACAAGAGCTGTATAATAATATCAAAGTTTTGCTGTCTGTGACCTTGACCTTGATGATATGACCTTAGATCAAAGTCACAACACACCTTTCAGTCATGGGCGGAATAATTGTACCAAGTATGAATAAGATCTGTCAAACATACCAAGTTATATGGACCGGACAAGGACAGTATAAAAAAAAAGTTTTGCTGTCTGTCACCTTGACCTTCATGATATGACCTTGGATCAAAGTCAAAACGCACCTTTCAGTCATGAGCAATAATTGTACCAACTAAGAACAAGTTTTTTACCACCGAGGTGGTATTAGTCCCCTACGGCGCTTTTGTGACATAAGGTGTTTTTGTCACAGAAGACACTAGAGTATATAAGCATCTTGGATTTTGAAAAAAAAATATTGAGCATGCATAATCCCCTCACCACCCTTTATCCATTTACCATATATGAAAGGCGTAGCTTCAACCATGTTGGAGGGAGGGGTGGTAACATAAAATAGAGAAAAAAGCTTAAAAACACAACAAAAATGGCCGCCATTCTGCCATCTTGGATTTTGAAAAAAAAATATTGAGCGTGCATAATCCCCTCACCACCCTTTATCCATTTACCATATATGAAAGGCGTAGCTTCAACCATGTTGGAGGGAGGGGTGGTAACATAAAATAGAGAAAAAAGCTTAAAAACACAACAAAAATGGCCGCCATTCTGCCATCTTGGATTTTGAAAAATAAATATTGACTGTGCATCATCCCCTCAGAACCATTTATCCATGTACCAAATATGAAAGGTGTAGCTTGAAGCATATTAGAGGGAGAGGTGGTAACATAAAAACAGACAGACGGACAGAAACAGATGTTAGATTTTGAAAAAAAAATATTGAGCGTGCATAATCCCCTCACAACCCCTTTATCCATGTACCAAATATGAAAAGTGCAGCTTGAACCATGTTGAAGGGAGCAGTGGCAACATAAAATAGAGAAAAAAGCTTAAAAAACACAACAAAAATGGCCACCATCTTGGATTTTGAAGAAAAAATATTGACCGTGCATCATCCCCTCCAAACCCTCTATCCATGTGCCAAATATGCAAAGTGTAGCTTGAACCATGTTGGTGGGAGGGGTGGTAACATGAAAATAGAAAAAAAAAAAGCTTAAAAAACACAACAAAAATGGCCACCATTCCACCATCTTGGATTTTGAAATAAAAATTTTGAGCGTGCATCGTCCCCTCGGAACCATTTATCCATGTACCAAATATGAAAGGTGTAGCTTGAACCTTGTTGGTGGGAGGGGTGGTAACATGAAAATAGAGAAAAAAAGCTTACAAAAAAACAACAAAAATGGCCGCAATTCCGCCATCTTGGATTTTGAAAAAAAACATTTTGAGCGTGCATCATCCCTTTAGAACCATTTATCCATGTACCAAATATGAAAGGTGTAGCTTAAAGCATGTTGGAGGGAGAGGTGCTAACATAAAAAACAGGCAGGCAGGCAGGCAGGCAGGCAGGCAGGCAGGCAGGCAGGCAGGCAGGCAGATGGACAGACAGATGGACAGAGTGCAATCCTATAGTCCCCTTACGGTTCCCGTAGGGGACAAATAAGATCTATCAATCATACCAAGTTATATGGACTGGACAAGGGCTGAAAAACAATATAAAAGTTTTGCTGTCTGTGACCTTGACCATGATGATGTGACCTTAGATCAAAGTCGCGACACACCTTTGCATCATAGGCAATAATTGTACCAAGTATAAATAAGATCTGTCAATCATACCAAGTTATATGGACCAGACAAAAGTGACAGTGAAATGTCAAAGTTTTTCTGTCACCTTAACAAAGGGCCTGTGACCTTGACCTTGAGGGGCACATACCATATTATAATTCACGACACACTGTCTTTTGATAATACATATTGTTATAAAGTTTTGTCAAAAAATATTCATTGGTTAAGTTATGGCCTGGACAAACAAAATGTTGACAATGGACGGACGGACGACTTAACATTAGAAAAGCTCTTCTGACTTTGTCAGGCGGAGCTAAAAATATTTTAAAGAGGTTCCAAAAAATAATGTCGGCAATGATGTTACCTTTCAATATAAATTTTTCAAATATTTTAGACTGCTGTCTGAACCATTTATTCATGTTTTCACAGATTTTGAAGGATGGACTACCAATCACACATTAGTCTTTGTAATGATTCTTTTCTTTTTTTTCCTTGGAGGAGGGTGGGGGGGGGGGGAGCATAAAAATGGACTGAAACTGGTTTGAACAAGAGGCCCCAAGGGGACTGAGGGTGCTCACCTGACATGGTAGCCTAAATATCAACCCAGAGAATTGATTTCAACAAGTTGCATCTGCTCCTCCTGAAGATTCTGACCAGTGGATCTAAAAAAAAGAAGATTTTTAAAGAATTTTCCTCATATTGAACTAAGTTATAATTCGGGCTCCCACAGGGAGCCCATATATGAACCCAGGGACTTGGCTTTAACAAACTTGAATCTCACCCCCCTAAGGATGCTGCACACCAAATATCAAAACATTCTGACTGCTGGATCTGAAGAAGAAGATTTTTAAAGAAAATTCCTCATTTTGAACTAAGTTAGAATTCAAGCTCCCACAGTGAGTCCAAATATGGACCTAGGGACATGGCTTGAACAAATTTGAATCCCCCCCCCCCCCTAAGGATGCTGCATATCAAATATCAAAACATTCCAACTGCTGCATCTGAAGAAGATTTTTAAAGAAAATTCCTCATTTTGAACTAAGTTATAATTCGGGCTACCACAGTGAGCCCAAATATGAACCCAGGGACTTAGCTTGAACAAACTTGAATCTCACCCCCCTAAGCATGGTGCATACCCAGTATCAAAATATTCTGCCTGCTGGATCTGGAGAAGAAGATTTTCAAAGAAATTTGCCTGAAATGCACTAAGTTCGAATTCGAGCTTCTATAGTGAGCCCAAATATGAATCTAGGGAGCCGATTTGAACAACCTTGAATCAGATCCACCCCCACAATGTTGCATACCAAATATCAGAAGATTTTGCCAGCTGAATCTGGAGAAGATTTTTTAAGAAATTTGCCTGAAATGCACTAAGTTCGAATTCGGGCTTCTATAGTGAGCCCAAATATGAATCCAGGGGGCCGATTTGAACAAACTTGAATCAGATCCACCCGACAATGTTGCATATCAAATATCAAAAGATTCTGCCTGCTGGATCTGGAGAAGAAGATTTTTTAAGAAATTTGCCTGAAATGCACTAAGTTCGAATTCGAGCTTCTATAGTGAGCCCAAAAATGAATCCAGGGGGCCGATTTGAACAAACTTGAATCAGATCCACCCCTCAATGTTGCATACCAAATATCAAAAGATTCTGCCTGCTGGATCTGGAGAAGAAGATTTTTTTTAAGAAATTTGCCTGAAATGCACTAAGTTCGAATTCGAGCTTCTATACTGAGCTCAAATATAAACCCAGGGGGCCGATTTGAACAAACTTGAATCAGATCCACCCCACAATGTTGCATACCAAATATCAAAAGATTCTGTCTGCTGGATCTGGAGAAGAAGATTTTTGAAGAAATTTGCCTGAGATGCACTAAGTTCGAATTCGAGCATCTATACTGAGCCCAAATATAAACCCAGGGGGCGATTTGAACAAATTTGAATCAGATCCATCCCACAATGTTGCATACCAAATATCAAAAGATTCTGCCTGCTGGATCTGGAGAAGAAGGTTTTTTAAGAAATTTGCCTGAAATGCATAAAGTTCGAATTCGGGCTTCTATAGTGAGACCAAATATGTATCCAGGGGGCCGATTTGAACAAACTTGAATCAGATCCACCCCATAATGTAGCATTCCAAATATCAAAAGATTCTGCCTGCTGGATCTGGAGAAGAAGATTTTTGAAGAAATTTGCCTGAAATGCACTAAGTTTGAATTCGAGCTTCTATACTGAGCCCAAATATAAACCCAGGGGGCCGATTTGAACAAACTTGAATCAGATCCACCCCACAATGTTGCATGCCAAATATCAAAAGATTCTGCCTGCTGGATCTGGAGAAGAAGATTTTTTAAGAAATTTGCCTGAAATGCACTAAGTTCGAATTCGGGCTTCTATAGTGAGCCCAAATATGAATCCAGGGAGCCGATTTGAACAAACTTGAATCAGATCCACCCCACAATGTTGCATACCAAATATCAAAAGATTCTGCCTGCTGGATCTGGAGAAGAAGATTTTTTAAGAAATTTGCCTGAAATGCACTAAGTTCAAAATCGGGCTCCTATACTGAGCCCAAATATGAACCCAGGGGGCCGATTTGAACAAACTTGAATCAGATCCACCCTACAATGTTGCATACCAAATATCAGAAGATTCTGCCTGCTGGATCTGGAGAAGAAGATTTTTTAATCTTTTTCCCATTGCCAACAGTGTTAAAAAGTGCTGACTCAGCACTTTTTCAAAGTCCTGAAAAAAGTACCTTGTGATCAAACCGGTAGGGATTTTTTTTAACAATTCTAATCTACTGGATAAAAGTAAGCTTATACAAAATAAGAATTCTCTGTGCTGTGTAGTTTTGGAGATATTGCAGTTTTAAGGTTCTTCCTATTTTTAGCTCCCAAGGTTCCGACAGGGCAATGAGAAAATTTTTTTTCATCAATCAACTACTTATGACCCATTATCATCTCATATCAAATTTGGTTCAAATCGACCTGACGGTTCTGAAAATAGAAATTTTAGGCGTGGCCAAAATTTTTGCCCCTCCCATAACGAAGGCAAATAATGCCGTACAAACTTCTCTTGAACAAACTTGAATCTAAACCTTAAAAGGACTCTGTATACCACATATCAAGTCTCTGCTACTGGTGGTTCATTAGAAGAAGATTTGCAAAAAATTTGGCCATTTTTTCCCCACACCTCTGCTCAATATGAGCCGAAACCTATTTTGGATAAAAATCAAAATGCCCCTATATAACCACTACTGACATGAAATTTAATTAAAATGTGGCCAGTGGTTTAGGAGAAAGAGGCTCAAACACCACCTTCACGACGAACGACAGGCGACGGACGAAAAGTGATCAGAAAAGCTCACCCTGACTTTTAGTCAGGTGAGCTAATAAATATGCTGAGACTGCAGTGGCAGGCAATTATTAATTTTGTGGATTTTGGAGGCATATATGTGGAAGGGGGGGGGGAGGGGGAGCATTCTGGCAATAATTTTTGCAACCATTTTGGGAAAAACATTCCCAAGAAATAAAATATTAATTGCTAGCAAAGGCGTAACTTACAAAAATGAAATTTAAAGAATACTGAGACTAGTGTTGGTGTGAGAGTGTGAGTATTTTGAAGGAGACAATCATGTTTTGGGAGAATTTAGAACATTGGTTTCTGACCCTCCACCCAATCTGGCAGGAATCAAACCCTTGGCAATCTCACCTGGTAATCAGGAGTCCAACATCTCAAACACTAGACCATTGCACAGCTTCAAAAACGATGGCGGGAATCTTGCTTTTCAGATGAGGTTCTCATGATCACTTGGTTCACTTTCCTTAACATTTTTGGGACAAAATGTTCCAAGAAATAATGTTGGCAATGACGTAACCTACGGGTCAGGGGTTCAAAGAAATAAAATGAGACTAGTACCCAAAGGTGCTTATTTGCCTTTTTGATGTTGTGGGTTTAGATATTTAGGATTTTTGTTTTCTGTTTTTTTTGTTTTGTATTTTTTTTTTTTTTTTTGGGGGGGGGGGGGGGGGGGGGGCACTCCAACATTAGTTTTTGTACAAAACATTCCAAGAAATAATCTGGGGCACAGGCGTGCTGGGTTTAAAAAATATACTAATACTGAGATTGATACCCGAGACGTTGAGGTTATTTTTCTTTTTTTTCAGTCAAGGAGATTGACAAGAGGGGAAGAAGAAGGTGATCACTCCAAACATTTGGGTTTTTTGTTGATGATGTATTTTTGTCACTAAACAATATACATTGCCTTTTACATGTACTCTCTTGACGTGGGTTCGAACCCCCGCCATGCCATTGTAAACAAAACCAGCATCCTTTCTTAATTCTATGGCATCTAGGAAATTTGAAAAAAGACAATTGTCACTGATTTCTTCTGAGGTGCAGTTCGTAGATTTAAGTACTTAGATGCAACTATCTGGTGCATAATTAAATAATTGAGTATTCTGTGTGTTCTGTACTGGCCTTGTATATACTTGGTTAACTAGCATTCCCTTTTTTGGGGTCTGTCGGCGGCCGAGTGGTGTGTGCAGTTCAGTACAGTTTCGCTAGGTGGTTGGTGCCGAAGGAAACTCTCTTGGCTTGGGTTCGTACCCCGCCATGCCATTGTTAACAAAACCAGCATCCTTTCTAAATTCTATGGCATCCGGGAAATTTGAAAAGGACAATTTTCGCTGATTTCTTCTGAGGTGCAGTTCATAGAATTAAGTACATAGATGCAACTATCTGATGAATATTTAAATAACTGAGTATTCCGTGTGTTCTGTACTGGCCTCGTATATACTTGGTTAACTAGCATTCCCTTTTTTGGGGTCTGTCGGTGGCCGAGTGGTGTGCGTGGTTCAGTATAGTTTTGCTAGGCAGTTGGTGCCGAAGGAAACTCTCTCGGCATGGGTTCGTATCCTAGAATGTTCTAGGGCTGTGGTGAGACTGGATTTTTCCAATGGCTTCTGTCTAAATCCTCCTAACCAGGTCCCTGTGTGAATTCACAGGACAGCAGTCTGAGTTTATTCAATTATTGCAGGTACTATTTTTCAAGGAAGTATAAGAAATTAGCTTGCACCCCCAACTGTTTTGCGCTGAAATGTTTCTTGTTTTCTGAGTTCTGTTCTCAAAAAGTGTACATAATTGTTGTAAATGTTTTGTGGTTTAGTGGTGATCCACTCTCTCCAGGCTGTATCTCTTCTCCAACTCCATGCATCTCCAATTCCCTGCTGATTGAAGTCTCAAAACTTGAACATGAAGATACCTTCAGCTTGTCAGGACTTTTCGGTGATGGTGAGGGTGATCTCCATCCCATATTCTAATTTTATATTCATTTTCATTCACTGGCCATTGTCCTCATGTTTCTTGTGTGAACTTTACTGTGAATTATGTGAGAGGAGGTATACTCCTGTCATCCAAATAATAGACAGTATGGTGAGGATTAATAGTACAGGGTGGAAGATTTGGTAAAACGAAATGATACTATGGGTTGGAATAATAGTACAGAGTGGATTATTTTTGCCTAATACTGAAGTTTCAAACTGACTTTATAATACTTCAAAGTGCCACATCTTGGATAAATAATCTCAAAATTCTAAATTAACTTTCAACAGCTATGGAAACTTTTTAAGAATTTTGTACAAAGTCCAAATTAGTGTATCCTGATAATTAGCTCGCAGTCCAACCTGGTGAAAATGAATAAAAACAGGAGCTCAAATTCGAATAATATGAAGTAGAAAAGATCCCCAAAATTATGACTATTACGGGTATGATTATATGGAACACAGGAGCAGGAATCAAATACTATTTTCCCCTGACTGATTCTACATTTAATTCTTCTGTTGTCTGTTTCACTCAAAGATTTATTGTCAACCCCAGTCAGTACCCTCTTATGGATTTTGCACTGCTGATCAAAGCTATAAAACTTTCTCATACAATGAGTGTTACACATTTCGAGCAGCACACTACTCTTGTATACACGGACAGTCCAGCTAGCTGAAAGAAAGGTGGCCAGCTTTCAGAGTGGACTTTTGGTAGTCTTAGTCACAAGCATTCAACATTCTTTTCCCCCACTGTGCTGCTTGAGTTATGTGTGAAATTAGAAGAAAAAAATAGTTGTTAGTTTTAGCAATGAATTATTGTAAATGAAAGTGTCAATGACACTGTAGCTCAACTTGACAAACTTGAACTTGATAAGTTATAAATGAAATGGCAAAATTGAAGATCACTGGTACCAATGTTATTTGATGAAATTTCAACATAACAGCATTGTGTGTGCACAACGTCAGAGTAATCCATGCATTTTTAAATGTAAACTGTAAGACTGGCTAAAGGAAGAATGTTGATACACAAATGCAGTATGTTCAGAGGTTATTGTAAATGGCAACTTTTTCACAGAAATGAATACTAATCAATAGCTCTTATCTAAAGGTCTTGCCTAATGAGCACACCAAGTTCAAAAACAATCCTATGATAAATGTGGCCTGTAGGCCATGTCAAAGAATGTTGATGCACAAATGCAATAAATTCAAAGATTGTTGCTAACAAAATGAAAAGAAATATAAATTTTATAGTAAATTTCCTTTCTTATTATACCTACCGCAATTCTTTACTACAGGCTTGCACTACAGTGGAAGAACCTAACTCGGATAAAATACTCTCTATTTTAATCTTTCCCAAGATTTGGGAAAGAAAAGTGGTGTAAAAACACCACGAAAAAATAAGCCAAAACTGGGTCGAGCGACATCGGCGCACACCCAGTATGGGACGCTCTTCCATAGTACAAATCCACGACTACCGTAAAACAGTGCGCAGTGCGTCAATTCGTCATTCTTTTGATTCCAACAACACAGGAGTTATGTGATCAGAGGGTAGGGAGGATTCTTACCCGAATAAGAAGACGGGAGGGCCTCCATGTAAACAATTGCGGTAGGTATAAGAAAGGAAATTTACTATAAAATTTATATTTCTTATCAACCTACCTCAATTGTTTACTACAGGCTGAATAGACAAAAGGATGGAGGGAATCACATAACCAACCCACACATAACTCAATAGCACTGGAACCGTGGACAGAGGAAGAGATCCCTAGGCCTATCACACCAGAGCATCACAAATATTAGAAAAGACAATGAAAGATGAGGCGTATGGTGAAGTGTGACACACAGACAGAAAGGGCAGTAACAGCACAGAGCTGGAACTGACCCTGAAAAAAGCTGAAAGGCTGGGATAGACAACAGCCTGAGCCAAAGAAAGAGGGCCCCAAGGACCAAGGTCCTCTATTGGCTCCTGCAACTGTCGCAGATAAAAGGAGAATGTAGCATTTCAACAGTAGGCTGCCAGTATAACATCCGTCATCCGACAACATGACAGTTATTAAAAGAGGAAGACAATGCACGCACCTTGTGGCAGAAAAAACAATTGGTAATACAATCACCAGTAGCTAGACGAGCGGAAGCTGCACGAATAGCAAGACAAATCCATCGAGAAATGGATGCAGAAGAGATCTGGCATGTGAGAAAACGCATAGTCATCCAGGATAAAGGCGCGAACGCCCCCACCCCCAAGCAGAGCAGCACCCAAGAAAGCGATCATCTTGGAGTAAACTGCAAAGTCCTAGGCCTTTCAAGGAAAAGAGCTGAGCAAGCTTGGAGAGGCAAGGATGAGTGTCGAAACAATGCGGTACCACATATGAAAAAAAGGTCTCCGAAGCATGGACTTGTACCCATTGCTGGAGACCCCCAGAAACAAACATAAACCAGAAACTCCGCAAGCGGTGAGATCGAAGGAGTGACAGAAGCAACAGAGTGATCGCACACCATCGACAGAAGAACCTTCCACTTAGCCACAGAGGCTAAACAAGTGGAGTGAGTGCCTCCTTGAAGAAGAAAAGCAACTCCACTGCATGTCTCGAAAAACCACTTCGGAGGAGACAGGACCCGATAAAAGACATGTGCGAAGGCACAATGAAGTCGGGTCAACTTGAAACCTCCTCGGGCGACTTTGGCAAAGAAAGTTGCGATGTAGAGGGTGACATGCCGGAACCGCCACTAACAGAGAGCGGAGCAGATTGACCAACACCCACCGAGGTGACAGGTGTGATCGAAAGGATTCGACGACTGCAGCTTCATATCTGGGAGAGAACCTGAGGCAGAATCGGAACCGGCAGGAAGGTGAAGCCGACAAGACCTCCCAAAGGAGGGCCAGAGCGTCCACGGCGAAAGCCAGAGCATCTGGACACGGGGACACGAAAGTGTCCACCTGATGGTTCCAACGAGCCGCAAAGAGATCAATGGAACCCGCCATGTGGAGCATCCACTTGGTGGAAAAGAACCTGCCCCGTCGGGACAGAGAGTCGGTTAGGATGTTCAGACGACCGGAAATGTGACGAACAACCACCCCGGCGTTGACATCCTGAGCGAGCAGTAGAAGAACAATGGAGCCTTCATAGCCTTGGAACTCAGCTTAGAGTCCAAGGCTGAAAATGCTTCAACCAACTGTACCGACTGGCACGGTCAAAGACGCCCAGAAGCAGGTTGCTCCATAGGCTGTAGACGTGCGACGGATGATCGTGGCCTCGCTGAAACTGTCGGCTGGTTTGATGGTTTGAGATCCGGAAGGAACCCAAACACAAAATCAAGAGCTGCCCCCAAGTCCAAAGACTGCTGGCTCTCGACATCAAGCATGTCTGACTCTTCCCCTGAGTCGGAAGACACATAGCCCATCGTGGGCCAACCAGCCGACGCCTCCCATGGTGTCGGAACACCAGGGGATCAGAAAGCTGCCTGTTTCCAATCCATAGGGGGTGCCTGGAAACCACTCGCTGCCTCGCTGGAAGTAACAGGAAGGCTCTTTGACAGAACCTAAGCGAGTAAGGAGAGGGCCTCCCTAAGCTCACTGCCCGTACTGGCCGGTTCGACAGGGGAACGAACCGGCAAAGTGGCTTCACCTCTGACCCTCTTAACCAGCGAAGGGTCACGATCCTCCAAAACACCCGGCGCGTGACGACGAGCGGCAGCCGAAACGTCTGAAGGCAGACGTGTATAGGGGTACGACACACCCTGTGGATCAACATAGCGGGAACTCATGAGAGTCACCACGGACCTCTGCGGGGCAGAAGGTCCAGGCTGCACAAAAGACGTTGGTCCCCCAAAACTGGTCGTGTGGCCAGAATGAGTGGACGGAAACACCACGGAGTTCATAGTGTCCCCACTAAGAACATCCAAATCCAACACACAACTGTGGTGCTCGACGGCGCAGACACCACAGTAGAGGGTACGGCCAGCAGCCACTTCCAACTTCGCCGAGTTGAAGTCAGGGAAGGCTGAGGCCGATACCCCCACGTCTTCACTCCCAGACACCGTAGCAGACCACTGCAGGTATAAAACTACTGTGCTCAACGGCTGAGAAGACACAGTAGGGGGTTCAGTCGGCAGCCACTTCCGACTTTGCCGAGTTGAAGTCGGGGAAGGCTGAGGCCGATACCCCACAACCACACTACAGACATCCCCGCAGACCCTTGCAGAGATAAGCCGAGGCCGGCTAAAAACGGTGCCCAATGACGTTGTAGACGGAACAACAGTAGCAGCAGATACGACAGGAGCTATTGGAACTGGCAGAAAATCGGAGAGAGCCACCTAGCTCAGCCTCCAAAGGAGGAGTCACAACCCTAGTAACAGCCTCAGATGTCGACTGGAAAGGGCGCAGAGTCCCGGGACCAGACATCTCTTCACCAGAAATCCATCAGCTCCCGCAGTATCCACCACGGTAAAAAAAACTGCACATTCCCCATGGAAGGGGAATAACTCTCACCAGACATGGTTGAGTTGGGAAGCCCCGAAACGACAGCATTCCCCACCCCCCGCTGGTGCGGGAGAAGCTGCACATCCCCCACGGAGAGGGAGCAATTCTCACCAGACGTCGTCGAGTCAGGCGACCCCAAAACGACAGTGTTCCCCACCCCCGTGGGAGCGGAAGGAGCTGCACATCCCCCACAGAGGGGGTAAAACTCACACCAGATGTGGTCAAGTCGGAGAGCCCCCGAAACGACAGTATTCCCCTCCCCACCCCTCGCAGGGGCAGGAGGAGTTGCACATCCCCCACGGAGGGGGTAAACTCACACCAGACGTGGTTTTGTCGGGAGCTCCCGAAACTACAGCGTTCCACACCACCCGCGGGTGCAGAAGAAACGGCCATGAGAACGCACCAAAGCGAGGGCAAAAGAAATTGCCCTAAAGGAACCGAACTGGAAATAACAGAGGTGAGAGCAGTAGAAGAAAAAGGTGAACTCAACAGAAACAGAAAGTAGAAGAACACCCTCAACTACGAGAGAAGGTGGCACAAAAAAACCGGTGGGTACACGACAGAACCCAGATGGTCAACAAGGACGAAAAAACAAAAATTCAGCCCTCAACAGAGTGAAGAAATCCTGTCCAGACAGTCCCTGATTGACACCTAACTCCAATAAAAATTAAATTCATCAACTGAAAAATTCATTGTCGAATCGCGATGACACGATGTCGAAAACAAACATTCGCGAAAACAGAATAGTAAATAATATACAATGAGAATGTGGTTGAAAATATAAACGAGAATATATAAAACACAGTCCTGTTATTATACGATCTTCAAATCCATAATTCCAGTCACAGGAAAACCATTATCGACGAGTTAAAATATCACTGTTACTGAGCAAGATGGCACACATCCACCACGTGTGCGGATAATCAAAAGAATGGCGAACTGATGCACTGCGCACTGTTTTACGGTAGTCGTGGATTTTTACTATGGAAGAGCGTCCCATACTGGGTGTGTGCCGATGTCGCTCGACCCAGTTTTGGCTTATTTTTTCGTGGTGTTTTTACACCACTTTTCTTTCCCAAATCTTGGGAAAGATTAAAATAGAGAGTATTTTATCCGAGTTAGGTTTTTCCACTGTAGTGCAAGCCTGTAGTAAACAATTGAGGAAGGTTGATCAGAAAATCAATAGCTCCTATCTTTGTCACCCTGCATAAGCATACAAAGTTTCAAAACAACCTGATCATAATGAATGTGCCCTCTGAGACATGCCAAAGGAAGATGTCAATGCTCAAATGCACCAAGTAGAAGGTCAATGCTTGTGGCAATGGTTTTCTTTTGTTTTTTTTTAATGGAAATCCATAAATATACCCTGCAGAGAGTGCAAAAGGGATAAGTTGATGCACAAATGCAGTAAGTTTAAAGGCTGGTGATAACGACAATAATTTTTTATGGAAATGAAAACAAGAGGCCCCAAGGAGCCTTAATCGCTCACCGGCCAAAGTGGTTCAAAGAAGTATTTGGGATCACATTCAGTTAGACATGGTTCATCAACACTACAAAGGAATGAAGTCATGAGAGACAAATTTTATGGAACTAGGGACACGGCTTGAATAAACTTGAATCTTACCCCCCTAAGGATGCTGCATACCAAATATCAAAAGCATTCATCTGCTGGATCTGAAGAAGAAGATTTTTAAAGAAAATTCCTCATTTTGAACTAAGTTATCATTCGGGCTCCCACACTGAGCCCAAATATGAACCCAGGGACTTGGCTTGAACAAACTTGAATCTCACCCCCTAAGGATGCTGCATAACATTCCGACTGCTAAATCTGAAGAAGAAGATTTTTAAAGAAAAATTCCTCATATTGACTAAGTTATAATTTGGGCTCCCACAGGGAGCCCAAATATGGACCCAGGGACTTGGCTTTAACAAACTTGAATCTCACCCCACTAAGGATGCTACACACCACATATCAAAACATTCTGACTGCTGGATCTGAAGAAGAAGATTTTTTAAGAAAATTCCTCATTTCGAACTAAGTTACAATTCAAGCTCCCACAGTGAGCCCAAATATGGACCTAGGGACACGGCTTGAACAAACTTGAATCTCACCCCCTAAGGATGCTGCATACCAAATATCAAAACATTCTGACTGCTAGATCTGAAGAAGAAGATTTTTAAAGAAAATTCATTTTGAACTAAGTTATAATTCGGGCTACCACAGTGAGCCCAAATATGAACCCAAGGACTTGGCTTGAACAAACTTGAATCCCACCCCCAAAGCATTCTGCATACCCAATATCAAAAGATTCTGCCTACTGGATCTTGAGAAGATTTTTAAAGAAATTTGCCTGAAATGCACTAAGTTCAAATTTGGGCTCCTATCCTGAGCCCAAATATGAACCCAGGAGGCCGATTTTAACAAACTTGAATCAGATATACCTCATAATGTTGCATACCAAATATCAAAAGATTCTGCCTGCCGGATCTGGAGAAGGTTTTTTTAAGAAATTTGCCTGAAATGCACTAAGTTCGAATTCGAGCTTCTATAGTGAGCCCAAATATGAATCCAGGGGGCCGATTTGAACAAATTTGAATCAGATCCACCCCACGATGTTGCATACCAAATATCAAAAGATTCTGCCTGCTGGATCTGGAGAAGAAGATTTTTTAAGAAATTTGCCTGAAAGGCACTAAATTCAAATTCGGACTTCTACACTGAGCCCAAATGTGAATCCAGGGGGCCGATATGAACAAACTTGAATCAGATCCACCACACAATGTTGCATACAAATATCAAAAGATTCTGCCTGCTGGATCTGGAGAAGAAGATTTTTAAAGAAATTTGCCTGAAATGCACTAAGTTTGAATTCAGGCTCCTATACTGAGCCCAAATATGAACCCAGGGGCCGAATTGTACAAACTTGAATCAGATCCACCCCACAATGTTGCATACCAAATATCAAAAGATTCTGCCTGCTGGATCTGGAGAAAAAGATTTTTAAAGAAATTTGCCTGAAATGCACTAAGTTTGAATTCAGGCTCCTATACTGAGCTCAAATATGAACCCAGGGGGGGTCAATTTGTACAAACTTGAATCAGATCCACCCCACAATGTTGCATACCAAATATCAAAAGATTCTGCCTGCTGGATCTGGAGAAGAAGATTTTTTAAGAAATTTGCCTGAAATGCAAATGAAATGAAAAGTTCAAATTCGGGCTTCTATAGTGAGCCCAAATATGAATCCAGGGGGCCGATTTGGACAAACTCGAATCTGCACCCCCCCCCCCCCCCCCCTGCCTCCCCCCCCCCCCCCCCCTAGAGATAATGTATACCAAATAGGAATTTTGGAAAGAAATTCATGGGTGCTATCAGAGTTATGCCCCTTGTGGTGCCCCCTGTGGGTGCGGCAAGTTTATTTGTACAAGTTTGAATTGGCATATGATGGGGAACATGCACACCAAATTTGGTTCAATTTGATTCAGTAGTTTGTGAGGAGTAGTCGATAATGTAAAGTTCACGACGAACGACGACGATGAACGACGACGGACGGCAAGTGATAAGTTAAGCTCCCTTCGGTGAGCTAAAAAGCAATAGCTCACATCTAGAGGTCACCCCAAACACACATATCAAGTTTCAAAGTGATCCGATCATAAATGTGCCCTGAAGGGTGTGTTAAAGGGAAATATTGAGGTCTGACTGAACTAAGTTCAAAGGTCAGCGGCAACATTTTTTGACAGAAATGGAAGAAAATTGACAGCTCCCATATAGATGTCACCCCACACAAACACACCAAGTTTGCAGGCGATCCAATCATAAATGTGCCCTGCAGTGTGTGTCAAAGGGAAATATTGATGCTTAACTATATTAAGTTTTTATTAAGTTCATCGAAGGTCATTGCCAGTGGCAACATTTTTTGACGGAAATCGAAGAAAATCGATAGCTCCCATCTAGAGGTAACACCAAACAAGCATACAAAGTTTCAAACAGATCTGATCATAAATGTAGGCCATGCCAAAGGAATATATTGATGCCTGACTAAACTAAGTTCAAAGATCGTTGCCAGTGGCAACATTTTTTGATGAATGGAAATGGAAGAAAATAGATAAATCCAATCTAGAGTTTACCCCAAACAAGCATGCCAGGTTTCAAAGCAATCCGATCATAAATGTGCCCTGTAGGGTGTGCCAAAGGGAGATATTGAGGTCTGACTAAACTAAGTTCTAAGAACGTTGGCCGCGGCAACATGTTTTGACGGAATTGGAAGAAAATCAATAGCTCCCATCTAGAGCTCACCCCAAACAAGCATACCAGGTTTCAAAGCAATCCGTTCATAAATGTGCCCTGTAGGGTGTGCCAAAGGAAATTGTGGATGTTTGTTTGTTTGTTTGTTTGTTGGTGGTTAACGTCACATATTTATGCACAATGGCTAATCGTGACACAACATGGCGATGAAGTCAAGGATAGTCAATCGTTGATCAACATGTTGCCCATTTTAGAGGACTTTCACCCCAAGCATTGGTGACTGGGTCCTATTTTACTAGTAAAGCGGAACTGGTTTACCGCAGTAAACAAGTGCTGCTTACTTCCCGGGGTTCCCACGGGGAAATTGTGGATGTATGTATGTATGTACGTACGTACACCAACGGACGAGAAGTGATGGCAATAGCTCAGCTTGACTTTGTCAAGTTGAGCTAAAAATGAAACTGAAATGAATAAATATGCAGATTTATTAAATAATTAATTTAATAATTTAATTTAATTATATTTTATCACCTCATTAGTTCAATACAAGAGGGTTCAGATTTTATTCTCCAAATGCTGACTTTGACTGAGAAGTGAGGCAAAATGATGGATTGAGATAAGAATGAAGTTTTTGAAATACATAACATCACAGAATGAATTTGCATATATAATTAGCTTTAAATTTTATTAGAACTAGAACTGGGCATCTATGAACTTTGTCTTCAGGGTAATATTGGAAACAATTGGTTAGTAGATGCATGTGTTCTTGGTAAACTTTAGTTTGGTTGTATATGCAAACAGTTAAATACAATTTCTTATTTTTCCAAAGAAGTGGGCGTGGCCTAAATATTTTAATTGTGCGGCTATTTATAGTTATATCTAGCTGGAGGCATGCTAACATATTTCAGGGGTTGAAAATGTTGAGGATTCATTACTTATGCCATTTTGTGATCAGTTGGGCTTGTCAATGTTCAATTCATTCCTCAATAGTGGAAATTTAGACCAGAGGCTCAAGTGAGCCTAAAACGCTCACCTGGCTCAAGTTGTCAAAGAGATGAGTGTATCAGTAAATGATCAGCAGCAAGAGCAATTTTTTTTATTTACTATGACACAACCAAAAGGCAACTTTTTTGGCCATTCATTACTGCTGGTCCTAGGACAGCAAGCTCTGTTCTGTGAATTTTTGTTTGTCTTTCAACTACTGTGGTTCTCCTTACACCCCCCCCCCCCCCCACCCCCCCAAAAAAAAAAAAAAAAAATATCTGACATAAATGAAATACTTATGACCCAGTTACATACTACAGGACAAATATGGTTCACATCTGCCCATTGAAGCTGAAAATAAAAATATTAAGTGTAGCCCAAAATTTGAGTTTCTTTGAAAAAAAGTGAATCTGCATTACTAAAGTAAGTTCCAAACAAGAAATCTAAGCATTATTGGAAGTGGCTTATAAAAAGAGGATTTTAAAAGTATATTAGGCTTATGGAGCAATAACCCCACTCTAAGGGATATAGTAATTTGGAGGGAAAAATCAGAAGAGTAAATTCCACCAGCCTGAAGATGGCAGCAGCTTCATTTGAACAAAGGAGAAAAGGTTTACTCCAAAGATGGTCTGTGCCATAAATGAATGAACTTGGCCCAGTGGTTTTAAAGAATAAGAAAGATTTCAAACTAGAGAAACAGAATTTTACTGCCACCAGTAAATTCAAGTCTGTGTGAAAATGGTTAAAGCATTAAAAAATAAACAAAACAGAAAGAGAATTTATGGAGGCTTATTTTGGAGGGTAAAATATTTTTAAAGAAATCAGAAATTGGTTTTCATTAACAGTATTATATGAAATAAAATCTTTGGAACCCACATTGAAGCCTTGAGAGGGTTAAATTAAAGATATGCATACAGGAATTAGAGAATTTTTTTCCAAGAAACCAGAAAAAACATGTGCACAGCAGTGAAAAGGTTTGATCAAGGCATCAAAAACATCTTTGAAAGCCATACTGAAATCTGGAGAGGGTTAAATTAAAGGCATCCATACAGGAATCAGATAAACGTTTCCAAGAAACCAGAAAAAAACATATATGTGCACAGTAGTGAAAGGGCTAGCATGAAATAAAATCCTTGGAAAATACACTGAATTCATGAGAGGGTTAAATTAAAGATATTCATAAAGGTAACAGATCATTTTTTTTTCCCAAGGAACCATGTACAGCATTGAAAAGGTTTGTTCATGGCATCAATAAAATCTTTGGAACCCACACTGCAGTCTTGAGAGGGTTAAATTAAGGACATGCATACAGGAATCAGATAAAAGTTTCAAGAATTTAAAGGTTTCAGCATGAAATAACATTTTTGGAAAACACACTAAAGTCATTTTTGGAACCCACATTGCAGTCTTGAGAGGGTAAATTAAAGATATGCATACAGGAATCAGATAAATGTTTCCAAGAAACCAGAAAAAACATGTATGCACCGCAGTGAGAGTTCATCATGAAATAAAATCTTTGGAAAAAACACAATGAAGTCATGAGAGGGTTAAATTAAAGATATTCATACAGGAATCTAATCAATTTTTTTTTCCAAGGAACCATATGCAGCATTTAAAGGGTTTGTTCATGGCATCAATAAAATCTTTGGAACACACATTGCAGGCTTGAGAGGGTTAAATTAAAGGCATGCATAGAGGAATCAGATGCTTCCAGGTTGAAAGGGTTCATATTCAACATGAAATAAACTGAAGTCCAGAAAATTTTCAGATTATAATAACAAGATAAGCTAGCAGCAGAACAATATGTTATTCTAGCTGTCAATCAAGGTTCTCAGTGAACATTTTCCTCCAGGATAAACTACTGCAAAAATGATGACGCGTCATTTTTTCAATACCCTCTACCAGGCACCCTGATTGAACTGGTGGCAATTTTTTTAACCAATCCCTTCTTCCGGTCCTAAGGATGCTTCATACCAAATAACAGGTCTCTGTTCCTTGTGGTTTGGGATATATAGGCTTTTGAATTTTTTTTCTGTTTTTAGCCCCTGGGGTTGTCACAGGGCAGTGAACATTTTGGGGGGGGGGGGGGGGGGGCATCAATCATTTACTTAGGACCCACTTGTACCACATGCCAAATTTGGTTGAAATTGGCCCACCAGTTCTTGAATTAGAAATTTTGGGCAAAGCCCAAAATGGATATGCCCCCACAGAGAGCCCAGATATTGACCTATCAACTTCTCTTGAACAAGCTTTAATCTTCTACACCAAAGGATGTTCCATACTAAATATCAAGGCATTCCCTCTGGTGGTTCATGAGAAGAAGATTTTAAAATGTTTTTAAGCTTTTGGGGCATAATCCAGAGCCCGAATATGGCAGCTGCTTCATTTAAACAAAATAGAAAGGGTGTACTCCGTAGATGGTCGGTACAATATATGTTTGAATTTGGCGTAGTGGTTTTGAAGAAGATGTCAAGTTTGCAAAAAGTTAACGGACGACGGCCGGTTGACAGACGCCAAGTGATGGCAATAGCTCACTGCAAGTCAGGTGAGCTAAAAAGTGGGCAGGGCTTAAATATGCAAAATAGCTGTTTTTAAAATCAGATATGGTTACAAAACAAACTGTGAATGTTGTGCAAGTTGCTGCAATACTCCTGTGATGTAATTTTAGTTCCAGTCTGAAAAATGTGGGAATATTCTCTAAATAAAGGAAAAAATGGAAATTTTTATGCAAATTATATGCAAATTAACTTGAAGAAGGTTTGTTCATGTTAAAAAATTTTAATGTTAAATTCTGGGCTAGAGTAAGGCCCATGACTGTGTGAAATTTCAAGACTCTGTGATTATTGCTTTCATTTTTATGAGTGTTAATGCCTTTTTTTACATGAAAACTGTGCTAAAATCATCACTTTTGGGAGCGTTTTTGGTTCTGGAATTTATATAGAAAGCACAATGTCCCAATGATTAAATTTTCAGATGGCACCTAGTTGCACTCAAAGAACAAAACATGGTTAATTTGTTCTAATTTACAATCAGATTCCATTGGCATTAAAATCTTTCATTTGGCACCAAAAACTTCATTTGGAATGGAATAAAAATTAAAAAAATAAAATAATTCCAAAATAAAATTCCACTTGGCACAAATTTTTTTTTGGCAATCATGAACAATGCTGGTGTTTGAAATTTATAGGCAATTAACAGGTTATTTTACAATTTAGAGACATTCAAATGAGCAGACTCCACTGCACTGTTTTACCTTGTAAAATGAATCTGGATTCTGATTCAAGGTGAGACCTTTTTCTCTTCTCAACTGCCCTGTAGTCTTCATCCCAATCCAACAAGTTTTCTCAGCTTTGTCAGATAACAGAGTTGTTACTGGTGTATAGAACTTTGGTATTTCAATAGGACACCATGTTCTGACAAAGACTATATCTGTTGAAACAAAAGAGATAGTTGTCAAATATGTTCAACTCAATATTTCAAGTAAAAAGTGAGAAAAACTCAATTTCCTTTTCTTTTCTGGAATAATGACCACATCTGAAGAAACTTTTCTAACCGAGGTAACATATGTCATTAATAATGCAAGTTGCATCAAAGTCAGACTAGAGGTGTGACTGACTAAATAGGAACAAGGACACCTCCGGCATTCCCCATTATGACAGCTGCAAAAAGTTGTAAATTTTGTAGTAAACTTTGTTTCTATACATAGCAACCACAACTGCTTTCTACTGGATTTGCATGCAGTGAAAGGCCTATTAAAACAAGAGGCCCCAGGGGGGCCTGAGAACACTCACCTGACATGGTAGTCTAAATATCAAACCAGGGACTTGACTTGAATAAGCTGCATACGCCCCTCCTAAGAAAAGCATATACCAACTAGATGAAGCGATTGTGCCCACACAATACACAGGATTTTCCTTCTATTTTCAGTTCCAGCACTTTTACGTCCCAAAATCGAGATAAATGCATAAAAACAGATTTTTTTTCATTTTTGTTTGGAAATTTTCAAAGTCCCAAACAAAATTTTTTTTTTTTTTTCTTAAAATTGACCAAAATCCATAAAAAACCCCAAAACTAATTTCTGGATTTTGGTCCAAAATTTTCCAAGTCCCACCCGGCCCCCAAATTTTCAGTGTAAAAAAATTTTTTTTGTCTTAAAATTGACCGAAACACATAAAAAACCAAAAAATAATTTCCGGATTTTGGTCGCAAATTTTCCGAGGTCCCCAAATTTTCAGTGTAAAAAAAAAATTTTTGTGTCTGAAAATTGATCGAAAAACATAAAAAAAAAAAAAAAATTCCGGATTTTGGTCCAAAATTTCTGGAAGTGCCACCTGGCCCCCAAATTTTCAGTGTAAAAAAAATTTTTGTTTTGTCTTAAAATTGACCGAAACGCATAAAAAAAACAAAAAAAAAAATTTCCGGATTTTGGTCCAAAAAAGTCCCACCCGGCCCCCAAATTTTCAGTGTGAAAAAAAAAAAATTTTTGTCTTAAAACTGACTGAAACACATAAAAAACAAAAAAACAAATTCCGGATTTTCGTAAAAAATTTTCGAAGTCCCACCCGGCCCCCAAATTTTCAGTCTAAAAAAAAATTCTTTTTGTCTTAAAATTGGCCGAAACGCATTAAAAAGAAATAAAAAAATTTCCGGATTTTGGTCCCAAATTTTCCATGTAAAAATTTTTTTTTTGTCTTAAAATTCCCCAAAACACATAAAAAACAAAAAAAAAAATTCTGGATTTTGATCCAAAACTTTCCGAAGTCCCACCCGGCCCCCAAATTTTCAGTGTAAAAAAAAATTAAAAATTTCCGGATTTTGGTCCGAAATTTTCCGAGGTCCCACCCGACCCACAAATTTTCAGTGTAAAAAATTTTTTTTTTGGTCTTAAAATTGATCGAAACACATAAAAAAAAAAAAAAAAATTCCGGATTTTGGTCCAAAATTTCTGAGGTCCCACCCGGCCCCCAAATTTTCAGTGTAAAAAAAAATATTTTTTTTGTCTTAAAATTGACTGAAATGCGTAAAAAACAAAAAAAAAGTTTCTGGATTTTGGTCCAAAATTTTCTAAGCCCCTCCCGGGTCCCACATTTTCAGTGTAAAAAAAAATAATTTTTTTTGTCTTACAATTGACCGAAACGCATAAAACAAAACAAGAGGCCCCATGGAGCTTTAATCGCTCACCGGCCAAAGTGGTTCAAAGAAGTATTTGGGGGTCACATTCAGTTAGACATGGTTCATCAACACTACAAAGGAATGAAGTCATGAGAGACAAATTTTATGGAACTTGGGCCATAGCTTGAACAAACTTGAATCTTACCCCCCTAAGGATATTGCATACCAAATATCAAAAGCATTTTATCTGCTGGATCTGAAGAAGAAGATTTTTAAAGAAAATTCCTCATTTTGAAGTAAGTTATCATTCAGGCTCCCACAGTGAGCCCAAATATGAACCCCGGGACTTGGCTTGAACAAACTTGAATCTCACCCCCTAAGGATGCTGCATGCCAAATATCAAAACATTCCGACTGCTGAATCTGAAGAAGAAGATTTTTAAAGAAAAATTCCTCATATTGACTAAGTTATAATTCGGGCTCCCACAGGGAGCAAAATATGGACCCAGGGACTTTGCTTTAACAAACTTGAATCTCACTCCCCGAAGGATGCTACACACCACATATCAAAACATTCTGACTGCTGGATCTGAAGAAGATTTTTTAAGAAAATTCCTCATTTCGAACTAAGTTACAATTCAAGCTCCCATAGTGAGTCCAAATATGAACCTAGCAACATGGCTTGAACAAACTTGAATCTCACCCCCCTAAGGATGCTGCATACCCAATATCAAAAGATTCTGCATGCTGGATCTGGAGAAGTAGATTTTTAAAGAAATTTGCCTGAAATGCACTAAGTTCAAATTGGGCTCCTATAGGAGCCCAAATATGAACCCAGGGGTCGATTTGAACAAACTTGAATCAGATCCACCCCACAATGTTGCATACCAAATATACCTACTGGATCTGAAGAAGAAGATTTTCAAAGAAAATTCATCATTTTGAACTAAGTTATAATTTGGGCTACCACAGTGAGCCTAAATATGAACCCAGGGACTTGGCTTGAAAACAAACTTGAATCTCACCCCCCTAAGCATGCTGCATACCCAATATCAAAAGATTCCGCCTGCTGGATCTTGAGAAGAAGATTTTTAATGAAATTTGCCTGAAATGCACGAAGTTCAAATTGGGCTCCTATACTGAGTCCAAATATGAACCCAGGGTTCCGATTTGAACAATCTTGAATCAGATCCACCCCACAATGTTGCATACCAAATATCAAAAGATTCTGCCTGCTGGATCTGGAGAAGAAGATTTTTTAAGAAATTCGCCTGAAATGCACTAAGTTCGAATTTGAGCTTTCATAGTGAGCCCAAATATGAATCCAGGGGGCCGATTTGAACAAACTTGAATCAGATTCACCCACAATGTTGCATACCAAATATCAAAAGATTCTGCCTGCTGGATCTTGAGAAGAAGATTTTTTAAGAAATTTGCCTGAAATGCACTAAGTTCGAATTCGGGCTTCTATACTGATCCCAAATATGAATCCAGGGGGCCGATTTGAACAAACTTGAATCAGATCCACCCTACAATGTTGCATACCAAATATCAAAAGATTCTGCCTGCTGGATCTGGAGAAGATTTTTAAAGAAATTTTCCTGAAATGCACTAAGTTCGAATTCGGGCTTCTATACTGAGCCCAAATGTCAATCCAGGGGGCTGATTTGAACAAACTTGAATGAGATCCACCCCACAATGTTGCATACCAAATATCAAAAGATTCTGCCTGCTGGATCTGGAGAAGAAGATTTTTTAAGAAATTTGCCTGAAATGCACTAAGTTCGAATTTGGGCTTCCATAGTGAGCCCAAATATGAATCCAGGAGGCTGATTTGAACAAACTTGAATCAGACCCATACCAAGATGCTGCATACCAAGTATCAAAAGATTCTGCCCACTGGTTCTGTAGAAGAAGATTTTTTAATAATTTTTCTATAATTCATACGGTGCTATCAGAGTTATGCCCCCTATGGAGCCCCAAGTGGGCATGTCCATTTCATTTGAACAAACGTGAATTGACATATGGTAATGAACATCCATACCAAGTGTCAAGCAAATCGACCTAACGGTTTCAGAGGAGAAGTCATTTGAAAAATGTTCATGATGCCGGACGGACGGACGGCAAGTGATAAGTTTAGCTCCCTTCGGTGAGCTAAAAAAAAAAATTCTGGATTTTGGTCCAAAATTTCTAAGTCCAGAACAGGACCCCAAAATTTCAGCCTAAATATAAACCCAGGGATTTGGCTTGAACAAACTTGAATCTCACTCCCCTAAGGATGTTGCATACCAAATATCAAAACATTCTTATTGGTAGATCTGAAGAAGATTTTTAAAAAATATTCCTCATACTGCACTAATTTAAATATTTGGGCTCCCATAGAGAGCCCAAATATGGACCCAGGGAATTGATTTCAATAAACATGTGAAACAATCTTCCAAAAGTGTTATATGTGAAATTTGAAAGCTTTTGAGGCAGTGGTTTGAGAGAAAAGTTGTCTTATATGTTTTTCCCATTACCCACAGTGTTAAAAAATGCTGACTCAGCACTTTTTCAAAGTCCCAGAAAAGTACCCCGTCATAAAACCGATAGCATTTTTTTTTTATCATTCCATTCTGTTGGTCCTAAGGAAGCTTCATACCAAATAAGAATTCTCACTGCCGTGTAGTTTTGGAGATATGGGCGTTTTAATTTTTTTCTATTTTTAGCTCCTGCAGTTCCCATGGGACGACGGGAAATTTTTTTTTTGCATAAATTAAGTACTTATGACCCAATAAGCCCTCATATAAAATTTGGTTCAAATCAGCCTCTTTGTTTGGAAAATAGAAATTTTGGGAGGGTCAAATATTCTTGCCCCTCCCATAACGACGGCAAATATAGCCCCACAAACTTCTCTTCAACAAATCTGAGTCTACACCTCAAAAGGAAGCTGCACACCACGTATCAAGTCTCTGCTACTGCTGGTTCATGAGAAGATTTTTTAAGATTTCAGCACACTTTTTGGGTGTGGCCCTACCAAGGGGCGAGGCAACTTGATTTGAACAAAATCAAATTGCGATGTCATAACAAACTATTATCTCAACTATCAATTAAATTGGTTCAACGGTTTGGGAGGAGAAGACTCAAACACCATGTTCACGGACGACGGATGGTGAGTGATCACTATAGCTCTCCTGACTCAGTCAGGTGAGCTAAAAAAAACTCTCTCTCTTGTGATTCAGGGAAGGCCTTTGAACAAGAAAATAAAGGTGCAAAAGAATCAATAATCGGCAGAGTGCTGCCAGCAGTTTGCTAACATAGGTTGTCCAACATCTGAAGCTTCTGCGTATGTGCAACTCAATGTGATTAAAATCTCAGTTCCAATTATTTTGCTAATGCAAAGATATGTGATTTGCAGGCAGGCAGGAAAGGTAAGAAATATCTATCCCAAAAATCAACTCTGGTGGGCTTCTGGAAAATAACTGTGATAAGTAAAGAGAGAAACAGAACTTACAAAATTTCTTTTTTCCTTGCATACCTTTACCTAACTGTTTGCCATTAGCTGAATGAACAAAAGAAAGAAGGAATTACATAATTAGCCCACCAAATTACACAAAACAGAAGCCGCAAGGAACAGGAAGACAGCCAGGTATATAGTGTGAAAAAAACAGGAAGTGGATGTAAAACTTTTGAAAGAAGCCCAAACCTCCAACATAGCATGAGAGTCTAAATGGCAAAAAGGGCACAACATAACTAGAAAACACTAAGAAACAACAAGTTGAAGAAATTCTTACTGGATCCAAAACTATGAAATGAAAATCACAAAGAGACGGCTGCAAAATGGAGAGGGTGCGAAGGTAACTTACCCTCCAGACTGAGGCAAAGGCCAACAGAAAGGCTGTCTTGTACATGAGTAAGTTCATATTAACTTCAAATAAAGGTTTGAATGGCACCCCCCCCCCCTCCCCCCTCCATACCCCATACCTAAAACAAATGTGACACACAGGCTAGGTTCCATTTGTGTGTGAATTGCAACACTTTGGGCCTTTTCAAAGACAAATGGGCTTGTAGATGAAAGCATTAGAACAGATATGACGCTTTCCAAAATAAGAAAAGGTATCAAACAAGGTGGACCCTTAAAGGTAATGAGCTGAAGCTGCTTAGAATTGAAAAGAAATACCATAAACTCCATCAACTGTGCTACTGACCGGCTAGAATAATCAACATTTACAGAGTGCATGTTGCATCAATGACAGTAAATCTTCCACATGGCAGCATAAGCTCAGACAGTAGAGGGCCTCCTTAGAGAAGAAATTCACTCCACTGCTCGTCTCAAAAAACCTCTATGGAGGAGACTGGCCCTGATAAAAGAGATGTGTGTGAACACAGAGATGTCAGATTGAAGTTCAGTTTCCTCAGATGACCTTGTTGGGGAGGACAGGACTTGGAGGAAGACGCACAGGCAGTGCTGCCACAAGAGGTTGAAGCGGTTGATCCACACCCTCGGCAGAGACAGAGGTGGAATTAGAATTATTCTGCATCAACAAGATTGTCCCTCTGCCAGAACTTGAAGGAGAATCAGTGCTGGGTGAAAGGCGTAGCTGATAAGCTGTCCCTATCTTGCAACCACTGCATGAGAGAGAGGATCTGAGCAGAAGGAAAAGAAAGTTTCCACCTGGTAATTCCAGTGTGTCGCAAAGAGGCCCATGTGAGGACAATACCAAAGGTCGCACAGAAACCAGAAAACAGTACAGTGAAGCATTCTCTTGGGCCAGGGAGTAAGCTAGGATGTTCTGATGACTTGGGATATGATGAACCAACACCCAAGCATGGATGTCCCGAGCCAGTAGGAGGAGATCTCTTGGAAGCTTGTACATCAAAATGGAGTGAGTTCTGTAATGATATTGGATGTAGGACAAAGGGAGAACATGGCGATCTCAGTGTTGAGAACATCACTTCTCGAGCCTGATAGCAGGCATCTGCTGTGAGAATCCGATCTGCCTTAGAGATCCAATGGAACACCCTCCACATCAATTACTGAACACGAGTTGAGAGAAGGTAATGATGCAGTGAGGCAGGTAACGCTAGAACCTGGTCGAGATGGTCTAACTTTGGCTCCAGCGACATTGAGATGGGTGCAAAAGACATCCCTAGATAGGAAAACAATGGAGAAGGAACAAGGTCGAACTACTCATGGTTGACTCGAAAACCGAGTGATCCAAACAGAAGCAGGTCGACAACCATGTTCAGAAGGCCTGAGTTTGGGTTCATCTGGAGGATGTCGTCCAAATAAGCTGAAGTGGTCACCACTGACTCTGTGCGATGGATAGTCAACACGTGCAATTAGCTGAAAGCCCAAGGAGTAGGTCCAAGCTGAATGGCATGGCACTGAACTGGTAAACTCACCCCATAAAAGCCAACCTAAGATATTCCCTGGTGAATGGAACCATGGAAATAAGAATCTTTCAGGTTGACAGTGGTAGCAAAGGAACCATGGAAATAAGAATCTTTCAGGTTGACAGTGGTAGCAAAGTCGCCTTGGTGCATAAAGTGACAAACTGACCTGAAAGTCTCCATGTTGGATCTTGTTAAGAATACTCAGATCGATGACAGGTCTTGAGAAGGACACTCTTTTTTGGCACAAAGAACAGTCTTCTGTAAAAACACAAACATTCTCAATCACTCCATTTGAAAGAAGACTGTTGATCTTTCTCACTAGCAGCTGTTGTCGAACTGGAGCAGAAACCTGAATTGGAAAAGGGACCCGAGATAACCTCGGATACCAATGGAAGGATATCCATAAACCAGTGCGACCTACATCTAGGCCCACTGGGCTGATGTGAAGTCTGACCACCGATCTACAAAAAGGAATATCATCCTTTCAACCTGGGGCTGATCAAGATAGGGATCCTCATCTTTGATCTGGACAAGGCCCACAAGAGGAGAAACTACCCCCTCTGCCAGTAGCAAGGTCCTGGGACGTCCCTTGCTGCCTACTATATCTACCCCTAGCAGAGGAAGAAGTAGAATTGCTCGAGATGGCACTGACTGGGCTGGATTTTTTTCTGTTTTGGGTTTTTTTCTTTTATTTGGGGTTTTGACAGCCACGGTCACTACATGTCAGACAATTTTACAGGTGGAGTAGATTGAGATAACCTCTGAGCAGCAGCAAGCAACTGTCAGACTCCCCAACATACTAACACCGCACAATCAAGGCATCCCCCATATAACCCTCCCTCATCATTCACCTCCCCTCATGGCTAACACTTGAATGACACCCACTCGACTTTTAAACAGAGAGCACAAAAATATTCCCATCTTTCAAACATGATCATCCTTTGTGGCATGTGGAGGCCTATAATGGGGATCAAACTGGGGCTCTATTTAATAATAAAAAAAAACATTTCTCTATGTATTATTTTAGGGAGATGAAAACTAATGCTATGAGCCTGCAGATTGGTTGCTTCAGCTAGTCTATAATAGATTTAAGTTCAAGGAGATATAACAAAAACAACGCTGGGATTCTAGGGTCGATTGGCAGACACTCCACTTTCTGCTGCAAGATTTAAATAGCAATACCTCTGCAGATGAATATTTTATTCCACTTGCGTACTTTATTGATGTTGGTTCATGAGTAACATACATAGGCATGATGGTGTATATTTGGATTATATATTGGTGGTAAGTTGTCAACAGAATGTCCATTTCTTGAGGCACATGAGTGTAAGATTAATGATTCAATTCAAAGTTGAATCGACCGCAGATCTGGAGAGCAATCCTGATGAACGATTAACCAGATACTTTCAAATAAATGGCATGGGAATCTCTCTATAATAAAATTTTTAAATGGAGACAAGACGTTCAAACAAGTGTTTGACCACTGAGGTGGTATTAGTCCCCTACGGCACTTTTGTGACATAAGGTGTTTTTGTCACATAAGACATGACCACAGTCAGCAGGAGTATCAGACCTGGGGGGGGGGGGGGCAGTTTTGGTAAAATAATTGGGGACGGTTCGGCCTGGGGATGGTTCGGCTTGGGGACAATTCGGGTTTCATGACAACAGTCAACAGGAGTGTCAGAACTTGGGGGTGGTTTGGGTAAAATACAGGTTATCAGACAGGATTTCAAATGTGAATGGAATCTAAAAATTGAGAATTGAGGGAAGTGTAGCTTGAACCATGTTGGAGGGAGGGGTGGTAACATAAAAATAGAGAAAAAAAAAGCTTAAAAAACACAGCAAAAATGGCCGCCATTCCGCCATCTTGGATTTTGAAAAAAAAATATTAAGCATGCATCATCCCTTCAGAACCATTTATCCATGTACCAAATATGAAAGGTGTAGCTTAAAGCATGTTGGAGGGAGGGGTGGTAACATAAAATAGAGAAAAAAGCTTAAAAAACACAAAAATGGCTGCCATGGCGCCATCTTGAATTTTGAAACAAAAATATTGAACGTGCATCATCCCCTCCCAACCCTCTATCCATGTGCCAAATATGCACAGTGTAGCTTGAATCATGTTGGAGGGAAGGGTGGGTAACATGAAAATAGAGAAAAAAGCTTAAAAAAACACAACAAAAATGGCCACCATTCCACCATCTTGGATTTTGGAACAAAGATTTTGAGCGTGCGTCATCCCCTCATAACTATTTATCCATGTATCAAATATGAAAGGTGTAGCTTAAAGCAAGTTGGAGGGAGAGGTGGTAACATAAAAACAGACAGACAGATGGACAGACGGACGGACGTTCTAACAAATGACTACTTATGTGGCTATTTTATGGACATATTAGGTGGCTAACCTAAAACACATGTCCAACATAATAAAAAAAGTTTTCTGGGGGAAAATTTTGGGGGGTCAGCTAACCCTATCCCTACCCTAACCTGACCTTAACCCTACCCACCTCTAACCCTAAGCTAACCCTAACCCTAGCCACATAACTCTAACACCCCTTCACTGACCCCCACCACACCCCACTCCACTCCTAAACCCCACCCTGGAATGCCCTAACCCTACTCTACATTTATCCAAACCCCCACCCCCACCCCACAATAAGAGATTCTGTTATGTGGCTAGCCACGTAACAGACTTTAACCACATAAGTATCCTATTTTACTAACTCGTAGCCACATAAGTAGTCATTTGTTAGTGTGGACAGACGGACAGACAGGCGGACAGATGGACAGAGTGCAATCCTATAGTCCTCTTACGGTTCCCGTAGGGGACTAATAACTATGCCGTTAACAGTATTAAGGCACGTGCAGCACAATCAGTCAGCGAGTTCAAAGGAGCTGATGCGACACAGTTAACTTTCACGTATACTTTTATCTCAAACTCTGTGTTGGGTATCTCATTATTAGTGTTCTTGATTTCACTCTATGAACAAATCAACTGACAATTGTTATAATTCTTCCTCATTAGACCTAGCATTGAAATTTTGTTACATTGTGATGTTTTTGTATGAAATAATACAGGTTTCGTCTAGTAGACGTGGAAATCCAAGGTTGACATTGGGTTATATCAGCGTCAACAATGTCTAGTCGACTAATTTTTTCAACACTAGATATAACTCTTGGTTAAAATCATTGCAGATTGAAACATTTGAAAATATGTTCATATTCACTTGTTAGTAGTCATATTCAATTGGTAAAGTGCTAAATTATTTGTGGTCATCTAAATTTGTTCATGTGTCTTTGCCTTGTTACACTTTATGGGAGAGTGCTTTTTGGCACTCTCCCATAAATTGTAGCATGGCAAATCCATACAGATGAAATAATTTCATTTCAGAGATAATATGAAGCACCTTCACAGAATATGAAGTCTTTAAGTTGCAGTATCTGCCTGTCAGAATAAAGCCCAAATATGGGCTTCCAACATTCAAACCAGGTTTCATCTAATTTGAGGAGTTGCGCACACAATCTTGATTAGAAATCTATATAAAAAATTTTTACCATCAAGGGGAAATAACCTGGTTAAAATTGACAGATATCGAACATTTTGAATGTGGCCATGTACACATGTTAGTCCTGATGTCTAGGAAGTTTCATCAAAATCAAAAGTGGTAATGTATGAGAAGTGTCTTCAAAATTGGTTCATGAATATAAGAATTGTGCACACCAGAATCTCATATAGAAATCAAAGCGAGCCCAAATATAGAAGTCAAAGGGTAGAGAACATAGTTAAAATGGTTGCAGATTGAAAATTTGAAAATGTATGCATGTTCACTTGTTAGTGGTCATGTTTGTTTGTTTATTGGGGTTTAATGACACTTTCAACAGCCTAGGTCATATTGTATCAGACACCTTTACAGGTCGAGAAAGCTGGGGAGCAGTAGCGAGTAACTGTCAGACTCGCCAACTTACAAATACTGAAAAAGCAAAATGAGCAAAATGAGCAGAAGTTGAAGGCAAGTGCTCCATCAACATGCAGTTCGATAAGTTTCTTGCCCAGCTACACACTGCAGTTATCCAGGGTTTCCGCTGACATCAGAGATTGAAATTCAAGCACTATTAAAGCACATTTCAAGGATTTGGATGATGACTTCAAGGGCTATTAGGCTAAACAAAATTAATCTTTTGATTCTCAGGCAGCGGCACATTCATTTTTTTGGCCCGCATTTGTCATATTTATTTTGAAGGCAAATTTGAAATGTATAAATCCATCACTGGGTGTTATTTTAGCGACATTGCTTCATGATTTGCAGTATTATTATTCTCTACGTGAAATGCGACACAATTCTCGTATGTATGTACAAAATAAATACGAAAAACAATCACAAAGTGATTTTTTTGGGTCGCTCTGTGGGATGTTTTTGTACCTGAACCCCAGACAGATAGTATCTTAACTTCAGAGCGACTACATAAATTTAAAAAAATGCCAGTAGCAAATCAAAGCGAGCAAAATCAATGGTTTCACATGTCAAAAGCACATATGGATGGTCTGGAGCAAGCCCCTTTTGACCCTCGTTATTGGTATATGGTTTCAAACCTTTCCAATTTTTGAATCGGCATCATCAACATCATGGTGGAGAAAAGGAGGTAAAGAGTGTGGGAGAAGGGTTCTGGTTCTGTGTTCTAGTCGTCTTCAGGCAATATAAAGAAAAAATGTTTAACACCTCCAAAGGCTATCTGAAGAATGTTTTAGCAACTTGTATCACTCAAGGGACGTTACTCTGGAGTCAGACATCACAGGAATGTTTGCTGGTACTCAAGAACTCAAAATTCATGCCAGATCTGATGTTTTGAATAAAGTTTACACCTATAACCAAGATAATTAGTTTGTTAAATGATAATAGTGTGATATTGTATGGAAAATTCAGTTATTTTCTGAGAAATTCCAAGTGAATTGAAATTCGGGAACTGCGAGGTTGCGGAACAATTTATGATCAATTTTGTGATAGCGCTCTAGAAAATGTAGATAAAAAATAATAAGAGTATTATTGCAGATGGTGCCTTGTTGCATTCAAGGGACAAAGCAGAGGTCAAAAGAGATGTGGCTCCTGACCCATTTTGTGATATCGCATGTATATGGGGTGGGTTGTCATGAAAGTTCTTGTGTTTTATTTATTGGTGTTTAAGGTCACAGACTTATGCACAATGGCTAATCATGACTGTGACAGTTTTATGGGTGGAGGAAGCCAGAGTACCTGGAGAGAACCACCGAGCAACGACGAGCAGCTGCCAGTTCCCCAACATCGTAACTCTGCACTGCAGCACAGGCAGGGTTGGATTGGTTGAAGACATGCACACCATCGACGTGCAGTATGCCTTAGTACACAGTGTCATCGTGCCCCCATGTGGGCAATCGGGGTTAAGTGCCTTGCCCAAGGACACAACATGGGAGTCCGAATCGATCACCCATCGGAGGACTTATTACCCAGGGGTGAGTAAAGTAAAAAATGGAAAGGTATATGGGTGGACAGGGTGGTTTGATTACCTTTGATATTATTGAGGCGTTCAACATGCACTCCGACTGAAGCAGAATTTGAAGGCAATTTCGCACAGTTTACACAAAGTCAGGTAAGCTTTCCGTTTCAGACCAGTAGCGTCCCACAAATGTGAAAGAGTTGACCAGGAACAAGTAAATAAGACAGTCGACTTGTTACAGAAAAAACTAAACAAAGACATATTTTGATAGTTTGTTATTTCAAAAGCAGAACATTTCCAAATGTTGGGGCGATAAGGGAATTCTCAAATCAATGTGTGAAGCGACAGCCCACCAAAGGAGAGTACTCAAACAGTACTAAACACATGTGGATTCCCAATACAAATGATTTGCGCAACACACATTTCCACACCCCCAAATGGCAAAGCATTTGCACATTTTTCAATTGAAATTTTTTTTTTTTTTTTTAAGATTTTTTGATCTCCTTGTTCAAGATAGTGATATCAATTCTGTTTGAGCTATGACGAGAGATTGGCAATTTGGAAACAAAATTTGCTCGCTTACTGGGCAGTGGGCATACTGGCGTTCAGTATGCCATTGTGAATGTTTCAGGTAATATTGAGCCCGGTAAGTTTTACATCGAGCATGCTTGTCTTTAGAACTTTCTCGAATAAAATAATCTCAGATGAGAGACGTTTTTCTTGCTTCGACCATTACTGTCACTGTACTTAGCAAAATGGCGCGAAAAACCGAAAAATGCGGTTGTCATTTGCTGATGCGGTTGTCATTTGCTGATGCGGTTGTGGTTGTCAGTAGTCATTTCACAACCAAAACCGACCCACATTTGTGGTTAACCTCCCAACACTACTGTTCAGAATCTAACTGAGTGGGAACATTGTCACCACTGTTCAGGATCTAACTGGGTGGGAACATTGTCACCGCTGTTCAGGATCTAACCGTAATTTATTTATTTATTGGCGTGTAATGCTTAACCTGCTGAGTATTTTCAATATATTTTTCATCAAATCTAGTAATGGCTGCTTTGAAGCAGCCCTGACTAGATTTGATGAAGAATTCATCTAAATTTAACTCAAGCAATCATTGACTTTACAGGTGGAGGAATTTGGTTAAATGTGCCCAGATTATACTTATTTCAGTGGCAAGAGGTGGTGTGTCCGGGGCAAGAATATCTGCCACCAGCATGTAAGGAGTTTAGGTCACATAAGTAACACAGTGGCAGTGGTTATGCACTGGACTTCAAACCAAAAGGTTCAGGGTAAATCTGTTGTGTCCATGGGCAAGGCACTTAAACATGAGGGCATGGTGGCACTGTGTACTAAGGCGTACTGCACGTTTATGGTGAACTTGTCTTCAAGCAATGCTGACCCTGCTTGCATGGAGTTAGTACACTGGGGAGTCAGACAGTTGCTGGCCGCTGCTCAGTTGTTCTCTCCATGTACTCCACCTTCCTCCATCTGTAAAACTGTCTGACACAAGGTGACCCTGGCTATTGAAAGTGTCACTAAACCCCAACATATAAAATAAATAAATTAAGGTCATATATTTCTGGACAATGGCTAATCGGGACTGCAACGTGGATATAAAGTCAAATTCAGCCAATTGTTTATACCCATATAGCCCATCTTAAAGGACTTCCATCCCTGACATTGGTTATCGGGTACTATTTTACCAGTAAAACAGAGTATCACAGCTTCACTTCCCAGGGATCCAGGGGCCTGAAGCGCTCACCTTGAACAGAACACGATATAAACAGAGTCTAAGAATGAGTCTACATTGTCAATCCTTGAGCCCCCCATGAGTGACAAAAATAGTCCGAGCATCATGCCTCTTCTTCAGTTGATCATAATGTAAAATGTGGAGATCCCCTATGAATCCTATCTGGATACAACCTATGTGCATTAATCTTAGTTACACACCTCTAGAGGGTACTGAATACAAAATTTCTAATTCTTCAGCTGCATGGCCAATTCCGGCTCCCATATGGAGCCCAAATATTAACCCAGGCTCTCGATTTGAACAAAGTTGAATCTGATCTCCCTAGAGATGTTGTATACCAAATATGAAAGCATTCTGACTATTGGATCTGAAGAAGAAAAATTTTAAGGAAATTTCTTCATATTGCACAAAGTAAAAATTTGGGCTATCATAGCGAGCCCAAATATTAACCTATGAACCCAATTTGAACACACTTACATCTGACCCCCCAGAAGATTTTGTATACCAAATATGAAAGCATTCTGACTAGTGGATCTGAAGAAAAAGATTTTTAAAGAAATTTCCTCACATTGCACTAAGTTAAATTTCAGGGTACCATAGGGAGCCCAAACATTAACCCAGGGAACCAATTTGAACAAACTTGAATCTGACTCCCCTAGAGATGTTGTAAACCAAATATAAAAGGATTCTGACAGGTGAATCTGAAGAAGATTTTTGAAGAAATTCCTTCATTTTGTACTAAGTTAAATTTCAGGTTCCCATATGGAGCCCAAATATTAACCCAGGCACTCGGCTTGAACAAACTTGAATCTGACACCCCTAGAGATGTTGTATATCAAATATGAATGCATTCCGACCGGTGGATCTGAAGAAGAAGATTTCTTCATATTGCACCAAGTTAAAATTTGGACTGCCATAGCGAGCCCAAATATATACCTAGGGACCCGATTTGAACAAACTTGAATCTGCCCCCCCCCCCCCTCCACCCCCTAGAGATGTTGTATACCAAACATGAAAGCATTCTGACTGGGGGGATCTGAAATTTTTTTAACATTTTCCCCCATATTGAACTAAGTTAAAATTTGGGCTTCCATAGGAAGCCTAAATATTAACCTAGGGACTTAGTTCGAACAATCTTGAATCTGACTCTCATAACAATGATGTACACCAAACATTAAAAGATTCTGACTGGTGGTTCTGAAGGAGATTTTTAAATAATATTCCCCATATTGCCCTAAGTTAAAAACTCGGGCTCCTATATTGAGCCCAAATATAAACCAATGGGCTTTATTTTAATAAACTTGTATCTGCCCCCCCCCCCCCCCCCCCTCCCCCCCTCTATGAATGCTGTATACCAAATATCAGAAGATTCTGACCATTGATTCTGGAGAAAAGATTTTTTAAAATTTTTGCATATATGCTGACTCAGCATTTTTTTGATACCCTCTACAGAACACCCTAACATAACCAATGGCAACTTTTTTTACCTTTCAATTCTACTGGTCCTAAGGATGCTTCATACCATATAACAGCTCTCTGTTCTGTGTGGTTTGGGGGGGGGGGGGCAAAAATGGTTGCCCCTCCTGTAACAATGACAAATATTGCCCCTCAAACTTCTCTTGAACAAATCTTGAACAAACTTGAAAGGAAGCTGTATACCAAATATCAAGTCTCTGCTACTGCTGGTTTATGAGAAGATTTTTTAAACAAGTGCACTGCCAGCGGTAGATCAATATACGGCTGCCTATGAAGAAATTGCGCTTGTGAAGAAATTTTTAGTTGAACAAAAGGCCAATAATAATTCCTTCAAAAATAATTGTACATTCCTGGCTTACGACCCATTAAAATTGAATACATTGTTTTCAAGTTATTGGGTGGAGAATCAAAAGTCACCAAAACTCCCAGATGGTTGCCATGGCGGCCATATTGGACATGCCAGAATGCAGGTTATCGAAAGGAACCATCCTCTAGTCATGACTTATCAACCATAAAAAAACAGTATCTGTTGGATGTATTGTTTTCAAGTTATAGTATGAACAAATAAAAGTTAATGGACGGACGGATGCTCCAACATTTCGGGTTTATGGGCTACCAAAAAAACATTTTGTATGTCCAAAACCTTATTTTACGCAGAACCCCATCCCCCTCCACCCTAGAACTTATATGTAACTCTAACCCCACCCCTCCACCCAAAAACCACACCCTAACCCTACCCCATCCTGACCCTAAACCCTAAAAGCCCACCCCAGACCCTAACCTCCACCCACCCCCAGGACCTAACCTCCCCCCCCCCCAACCTTAAGTCCTACTCTGGGGCTACCCCTAACCCCACTCCACCCCACCCTAGCCAAACCAATAGGATTAGGAGCTATTTTTCGGTTTAGGGGCTACTAAAACTACCCCCTCCCCCCCCCCACCCTACGACCTAACCCTCCCCAACCTAAGCCCTACTCTGGGGCTACCCCTAACCCTAATCTTACCCCACTCCTAACCCTAACACTACTTTAATTTGGAGGTAGCCCCTAATAATAATATCCCCTAAACCCCCAATGTTGGCCCGGATGGACAGATGGACACAGACAGATGGATGGACGGACAGTGATGCTGGTTATTGAAAGGAACCATCCTCTAGTCATGACTAATCAACCATAAAAAACAGTATCTGTTGGATGTATTGTTTTCAAGTTATTGAGTGGGCAAACAAAAATTAACGGACGGATGGACAGACAGAGAGATGGATGGATGGATGGACAGATGGACATTGATGCTGGTTATCGAAAGGAACCATCCTCTAGTCATGACTAATCAACCATAAAAAACAGTATCTGTTGGATTATCAAATGGACAATCAAAAGTCTCTGAAAAACCAAGATGGCTGCCATGGTGGCCATATTGGATATGCCAGAATGCTGGATATTGAAAGGAATCATCCTCTGTTCATGATTAATCCACCATAAAAAAGAAGCATCTGTTGGATTTATAGTTTTCAAGTTATTGCGTGGACAATCAAAAGTCACCGAAAATCCAAGATGGCTGCCATGGTGGCCATATTGGATATGCCAGAATGCTGGTTATCGAAAGTAACCATCCTCTAGTCATGACTAATCAACCATAAAAAACATTATCTGTTGGATGTATTGTTTTCAAGTTATCGCGTGGACAAACAAAAGCCAACAGACGGACAGACAGACAGACAGATGGACAGTTGCATACCACAATATGGCCCACTCATATGAGTGGCCATATAATAATTGGAGCATTTTGGCCCACCCGCCTCCTCAATATGAGCAGAAACCCAATTTGAAGAAAAACCCAAATGCCTCCATATAACCACTACTCATGTGAAATTTCATTACAATGTGGCCAGTGGTTTGGGAGAAAAAGGCCCAAACACCACCTTCACGGACGACGGACAAAAATTGATCTGAATAGCTCACCCTGACTTTCAGTCAGGGGAGCTAAAAAACACAGCCCTGTATGTCTGGATAGTGAAGAAACTGCTATGAATCCACATATCAGAACAGGAAACATCGTTAACATTGAGTCAAAAGGTATCACTGTTGAAGAGCGAGACGATCCGCATCCTTTCAAGAAGGCAGAAAATTTAAAAAAATTTTTTTGCAAATATGCTGACTCAGCAGTTTTTTGATGCCCTCTACAGAACATCCTAACATAACCAATGGCAATTTTTTTTTACCTTTCAATTCCACTGGTCGTAGGATGCTTCATACCAAATAACAGCTCTCTGTTCCGTGTGGTTTGGGAAATATGGGTGTTTGAAAATATTTCTATTTTTAGCTCCTGGGATTCCCATGGGGATGCAGAAATTTGACAGGGGGGGGGGGGGGGAGGGGGGGGGACACATGTCCATATACTTATGACCCAATAATACTACATACCAAATTTGGTTCAAATCGTACCATCGGTTCAGAAAATAGAAATTTTGGGCAGTCCCAAAAATCTTTCTCCTATTACAAAGCCAAATATTGCTTCATGAACTTCGTTTGAACAAACTTGATTCTATACCTCAAAAGGAAGCTCCATAACAAATATCAAGGCATTGTACCCACTGGTTCATGAGAAGAAGATTTTAAAAATCCAGCAAGAGGATCACAGATCCAGAAGTCGAGTTTTGACATTAAATTCTAAAGAAATAAGCTATTTGTAGCAACAGTGACCTTGACCTTGGGGCACAAGACTCTGAAATCGATAGGTGTCTTCCTTTCCTATAGGGTAACCTCTGGTGTAAGTTTGATAAAGGTGCGTCAAATAGAACTAAAGTTATTTCCCGGAAACCAGTTTGTCACAAAATAGTAACAATGACCTTGACCTTGGGGCCCCAGCCTCCAAAAGCAATAGGTGTATTCCCTTCCTATGGGGTAACCTGTGGTATAAGTTTGGTGAAGATACAGGGAATAGAACTAAAGTTATTGCTCGGAAACTAATTTGTCACAAAATATTCTATTTATAGTAACAGTGACCTTGACCTTGGAGTCACAGACTCCGAAATCAATAGGTGTCTTCCCTTCCTCTAGGGTAACCTCTGGTATTAGTTTGGTAAAGGTGCTTCAAATAGAACTAAAGTTATTGTCCGGAAACCAATTTGTCACAAAATATTCTATTTATAGTAAGAGTGACCTTGACCTTGGAGTCCCAGACTCCGAAATCAATAGGTGTCTTCCCTTCCTATAAGGTAACCTCTGGTATAAGTTTGGTAAAGGTGCGTCAAATAGAACTAAAGTTATTGCCAGGAAACCAATTTGTCACAAAATATTCTATTGACAGTAACAGTGACCTTGACCTTCGGGCCTCAGACTCCGAATCGATAGGTGTCTTCCCTTCCTATAGGGTAACCTGTGGTATAAGTTTGGTGAAGATACACGGAATAGAACTAAAGTTATTGCCTGGAAACCAATTTGTCACAAAATATTCTATTTATAGTAACAGTGACCTTGACCTTGGAGTCCCAGACTCCGAAATCAATAGGTGCCTTCCCTTCCTCTAGGGTAACCTATGGTATAAGTTTGGTAAAGGTGCTTCAAATAGAACTGAAGTTATTGTCCAGAAACCAATTTGTCACAAAATATTCTATTTATAGTAACAGTGACCTTGAACTTTGGAGTCCCAGACTCCGAAATCAATAGGTGTCTTCCCTTCCTATAAGGTAACCTCTGGTATAAGTTTGGTAAAGGTGGTAAAGGTGTGTCAAATAGAACTAAAGTTACTGCCCGGAAACCAATTTGTCATAAAATATTCTATTTATAGTAACAGTGACCTTGATCTTGGAGTCCCAGACTCCGAAATCAATAGGTGTCTTCCCTTCCTCTAGGGTAACCTCTGGTATAAGTTTGGTAAAGGTGCGTCAAATAGAACTAAAGTTATTGCCCGGAAACCAATTGTTTACGCCCGCCGCTATCCGCCCACCCGTCATTTCATCAAACTATAAGTCGAGTTTGACTTCGTCAAAACTCGACTAAATATATTTTGGAGCATTTTCCCCCACCCCATCCATTCCTATGGGGCTGGACATGTTGAGCTGAACAAAAAGGCAATGCCCGTTTGGGACCATCACTCACACACACACTTTTACTTGAATTGGTTTTTTTGGAGAAGACCAAAACATGGTGTTGAAAGACGACATATGGAGAGTGATGAGATTAGCTCAGCTTGACTTTGTCAAGGTGAGCTAAAAATATGGTCGGTAGCAGGGGTCAGCTGAGGGGGTGACTAGGGCAAAGAAGTTGCCTTGTCATTCCTCAAGTCGCCTTGACTTACACTGGGGGGCGAAATTCAAAACTTCCTTTGGAGACATGGCAGTTTTATGCCTTTTTATGTTTTATTTAAAAAAAAACATGCTTCCGCATTCATAACAAAGTAAACACGGCTGCTGCTAAAATCTGTCATACAGCTCTGAAAATAGCCTAAACTAGCTCAATTTGGTATTTCTGAAAAGAGTTGTAATGGCGTAGTTATTCAAACAATTTGCCCCAATTGGTACCAACCAGCACAAAATGGCTATTTAAAACCAAAGTGCTAACAAAAACAACAAATTGCACATGACGCGGATCGTGTCAATTGGAATTTATTAAAATTAACCACTGTTTTAAAACGAAACAAAAATGTGTAGGAGACAGTTCATCCATAAAAAGTCAAAATTGCTTATGGTTACACTCTTTTCCAATGACAAATTGGTTCCATTGAATCTGAAATTTGCACTGCAATTTGCATTGAAAATTTTCCTTTGAAAACTTGAGTTGGAAGGGGATTAAATGTAATAAGGCTACGATAGAAATCCTACATATTAGGATGGATAAGAATGGCAGGCCTTCATAGTACCAATAGCACCTATCATTGTAAGATGGTCAGCAGAAATTGTCATTTTTCTGCACAGTGCATTGGTATTAATACCCAGTGCAGAAAGGAAAGGAGACAACTGAAATATTTTGTCATTTACCTTAGATATAAATTAACTCAAATTGTTAATAATGCTTAATTAACGAAGGATATCGAAAACCTTTTTAACTACGCTTTTCAATTCAATTAGGGTATTCAGAAATCATGAATGACCCAGCTTCTTATGTGAACTTGAAATTTATTTTAAATACTTTAAATATAGTTTTTTATACTTTCTATTATAGAGAAAAACACTCACAATGGGTAATACTAAATTTCAAATCTACTGCATTGAGGCAAATACAAAATCAGCTGCATGGTAACCATAGTCATCACTGGTAGGGAAAGAGTTTGGGCATTCAAAAACTATGAAAGACACAGTTGTTTGTAGAGGTGGTCTTGTTATACACCCTCTCAGTTGTGTGTGTGTGTGTGTGTGTGTGTGTGTGTGTGTGTGTGTGGGTTTGTCTTACCAACTTGACGAGGTAACTAGACAAAAGAGTTTGCGTGTTTCGCCTTACCGAGGTACAAAAGACAAAAGAAACCCTTTACCTCGGTTGTTTTCCCAGTACTGTACCGGCAAAACGAGGTAGAAACCGTTAGTCCACACAAAGGACAAACAATGGGGTACCTCGGTATGTAGGGTAGACAAGACTCTGTGTGTGTGTTTGAGGTTAAAAAATCGCACTGGCACAGACATTTCATACTGAAACGTTTTTTTTCTTTTAATATGCCGCCGAAAAATTGTTTTCATTTACTGAACCCTGATGGGTTTCAAACATGACAAAAAATTACACAAAATTGATTTAAACTAAGTGATGAGCTTAGGAACTGGTTAAATTGACTGGCAATAATTGATTTTATTCATTGATGGGCTCTAATTTAGTCCTTACAAGGATGTTACGCAAGCTTTTGTTTTTCTTATAGGCGATGACAGGTCGAAGATTCAAAGGTTCATTTAATTTAGCATTGGTAAAATTGAATTCATCTTTTAACATTTTTGCTATTTCGATATTCATTCTGTTGTACGTTAAAGTGAAAGGAATGATGGACCTCCTTTCGCATTCGCCCTCTGATATGTTCATACCAAATGGCCAGAGGGTTTGAAGCATATTGATCCAAAAAGCTTCACGTTTTTTTCTAAATTCATCCGTTTCTTCTAATGTGTCTTTAATTGGTGGTTGTTCAATTGGGTGGATTTCGAAAACGTCCAAAGAATGGCCAGGAAGGTTAAAATGTTGTGCTACTGGGGCATCAGCATTATGTTTTATATCCTGTTTGTGTCTAGTAGCACGTTCTCGGAAAGGATTTTGACTTTGACCAACATACTGTTTCTGACATCGCTTACAAGTGATAAGGTAAATAATGTTTGGTGAATCACAATGGAGGGGGTTACGGATCTGATAATGATTTTTCGTTTGTTCGGAGGAAAGTTCCTCTTTCTGATCAGGCATAAATGTATGCAGTCTACAACGAGGCTTTTTGCAATTAAATACCGCGCCATTACTATTTTGCAACGGTCTGTTGTGTTCAATCTTCAGTGGTTCGAAATCGGTAGTTTCAGCTGGACTTTCGAGCTTTTTCAGGGTTTGGGATTTCAGGCTACGCAGAAGGCGCAGCGAGTACCCTCTCGATCTGAGGGCGCCAAATAGAGTGGAACAAGCCTTATTGAAATTTACCTTATCACTTGAATTGCGGTGGAAACGAATGAGTTGTGATTTGATGATACCTTTAAATGTATGTTGAGGATGAAATGATTTTGTGCGCAACAATTGATGTGAATCAGTTGGTTTAAAATACACTTTATAATCTAAATGACCGGACGCCTGAAAGTGCTTGCCTTTATACACGGTCACATCGAGAAAATCAACAGAATTTTCACTGATAATAGCTTTCAATTTAATATTTGGATCGTGATTGTTCAAAATTTCTAAAAATTCATCAAAATCTTCTTTTGAATGTTCCCAAATAATAAAAATGTCATCTAAATACCTGAGATATACGAGAGGATGCTTTGCACGTTTGCTTAAGGCATTTTCCTCCCATTCCGCTACATAAATGCTTGCAAAATTAGGACTGAATCTTTTACCCATAGGACAACCCATTATTTGTAGAAAATATTCTCCATTGAATTGAAAGTCATTACCTTTTAAGCTCAGCTCTAAAAGATCCAAAATTTGTTCATCCGGGCGTTTTGCATCCGGATATTTTTCAAATGCAATTTTAACTGATTTAACACCTTTATCAATATCAATGTTCGTATACATACTGTCAATATCCAAAGTAGCCAGAATTGCATTTTTCGATATTTTCAATTTCGAAATTTTTGACAGGAAATCCTGTGTATTTTTTAGATAGCTCGGATGTCTATTCGCTATAGGTTTCAGATGATAATCAATTAATTCCGAGATCGCATAAGATTCCGAATTACAATCTGATACAATTGGCCTCCCGGGTGGAGTTAAGTCATCCGTCCATGAAGAACGGTCCTTGTGGATCTTTGGTAGGATATAAAATTGTCTTGTTTGAGCACTGAGCTTAGCTGTTAAATATTTCAATTGTTTTTTGGTAATGTGACCTTCGTCGAGGAGAAATTTTAAGATCTTATTGAATTTTTCGATATTACTAGGCCAAATAAGTGAATCTATTTTCTTATAATGTTTAGTATTGCTGAGTTGTCTCATGGCTTCCTTTATATAATTATCCCAAGATAGAACAACTACCGACCCACCTTTGTCGCCTGGTTTAATTACTAATTTCTTATTTTTTCGAAGTTTCGTGAGGGCTCTCCATTCACCAGCTGTTAAATTGTCTTTATCGGAGAGTATGTTCATGCTGAACACCTTTTTGATGATTCGTTTGCTAGCCTCAATAATTTCGGGATCTACTTCACTATCTGGAGGTGACCAACCAGATGATTCTGTAAAAGGAAGTTTCCGACCGCTGGAGTTTCTAAAGCGGTCTGCTAATTTCATTTGCCTAAGAAAATTACAGTTGTATGATGGTAAATTTGTTTGGTTATCAGTTTTAGGCTTTGGTGCTGGTACAAAAGTTAAACCGCGATCTAAAAGAGATTTCTCTTGGGTTGTTAGGTCATTGGTGCCAGACAGGTTAACCACATTAGTTCCTAATCCCACATCTGTTAGGCGGCTGTTACCTTTGCCTTTACTTAGTTTAAATTCAGGTGGTTCAACCAGTGATCGTACATAATATTGGCGGTTCTCGTGGTCCAATGGATTAAATCCTGAGCAACATCAAACTTCGCGTCTTCAATTTTTGGTATAACGTTAACGTCCTTCACTTTCCGAATGGTTTCGTTGATGATGCTCAGGGTTCTCCTCTCAGCCTGAGGGAGTTTTTGCGAAAAGTTTAGTTCAGCGAAATAAATTTTTGCTGATCTAAACTTGACCCTGATATCGCTAAGCATATTCCACAACTGCTTAACTACGAGATCAGAATTATCGTTTCGAGAATTCACGCCAATATTTAATAATATTTTTTGGGGACTGGACTGGCCCCTGTGCCCTTTAAACATAGAGCGCAGATGATTGAATTTGGCGCCGGGGTAACACTCAACCTGGATGTCCGGATGGGGATTTCGATCAATGCGTCCTAAATTTGAACTTCCAATCATAAGGATGTTTTTACAAACATCGGGGAGGCGCCAATTCCTTTTGTCAAAATTAACTCCGCTTTTATGCCGAAACTGGGAGAATTTAGAAACATAGAGCGCAGATGATTGAATTTGGCGCCGGGGTAACACTCAACCTGGATGTCCGGATGGGGATTTCGATCAATGCGTCCTAAATTTGAACTTCCAATCATAAGGATGTTTTTACAAACATCGGGGAGGCGCCAATTCCTTTTGTCAAAATTAACTCCGCTTTTATGCCGAAACTGGGAGAATTTAGAATCAAATGAGCGGCCCGAGTTGCGGCTCGGTGATTTGACTTTCTCTGAGTACGATATACCTGGTTGAACCACACTAGAGGCAGGAGAAGGGGGAGAAGAAACAGAAGCAGGAGAGGAAACAAAAGCAGGAGAAGAAACAGAAGGAGGAGGAGGAGGAGTTCTAGTGAGAGCACTAGGAGAACCAGAGAAGAAAGGCTGAGGAGGAGTAGGAGGTAGAGGAGCAAGACGAGGCGAGACAGCGTTACTCAATTTGCGAGCATCTTCAGTCACAATATGGACCGGAGATGTTTGCAAATTGAGGTGCTTACTCTGAGAGAAAGAAGAAGTAGAAGGAAAAGAAGAGGGAGAAGTGCTTTGCCTTGATCTTTTCTTATTTTGCTTTTCGCGTTGGGGTAGAGGGACAACACGGGCCGGAGTTTGCTTGCTCCCTCCCGTATTCTTCCTTACTCCAGACACTGGGCGAAGTTCCGAAATGTAAGACTCATAGGCCGAAATCGTCTTATCTGTCAACTTATTTTTAAAGTTTTTTTTAGCCCAGATCAAGGCACGCGCCGAAGCGCTGTTGAAGTCTATTTTTTGGAGTCCAGGAGGTGGTCGCATAGCCAAAGTTATCTTAGACTTCAACTGGTTTAAATTTATCTTGTAATGCTCAACTAAAGCATTTAACGTTTGGTTGGCCCATCCCACACTAATCTGTCGAAAAACAGTACTGTACCGGCAAAACGAGGTAGAAACCGTTAGTCCACACAAAGGACAAACAATGGGGTACCTCGGTATGTAGGGTAGTCAAGACTCTGTGTGTGTGTGTGTGTGTGTGTGTGTGTGTGTGTGTGTGTGGTTTGTCTTACCAACTTGACGAGGTAATTAGACAAAAGAGTTTGCGTGTTTTGCCTTACCGAGGTACAAAAGACAAAAGAAACCCTTTACCTCGGTTGTTTTCCCAGAACTGTACCGGCAAAACGAGGTAGAAACCGTTAGTCCACACAAAGGACAAACAATGGGGTACCTCGGTATGTAGGGTAGACAAGACTGTGTGTGTGTGTGTGTGTGTGTGTGTGTGTGTGTGTGTGTGGGTTTGTCTTACCAACGTGACGAGGTAACTAGACAAAAGAGTTTGCGTGTTTTGCCTTACCGAGGTACAAAAGACAAAAGAAACCCTTTACCTCGGTTGTTTTCTCAGAACTGTACCGGCAAAACGAGGTAGAAACCGTTAGTCCACACAAAGGACAAACAATGGGGTACCCGGTATGTAGGGTAGACAAGACTGTGTGTGTGTGTGTGTGTGTGTGTGTGTGTGTGTGTGTGTGTGTGTGTGTGTGTGTGTGTGGGTTTGTCTTACCAACTTGACGAGGTAACTAGACAAAAGAGTTTGCGTGTTTTGCCTTACCGAGGTACAAAAGACAAAAGAAACCCTTTACCTCGGTTGTTTTCCCAGAACTGTAACGGCAAAACGAGGTAGAAACCGTTAGTCCACACAAAGGACAAACAATGGGGTACCTCGGTGTGTAGGGTAAACAAGACTGTGTGTGTGTGTGTGTGTGTGTGTGTGTGTGTGTGTGTGTGTGTGTGTGTGTGTGTGTTTGTATAACTTTTATTTATTTTTTTCTCCACAATTTGTCATGTTAGCTATTGTTGTGTCCTCTATGTACTTTTATTTTGTCATGATGTCATATACTTTTTATTTTGTTTTCCGACTTCTCCCTCATGTCCACTGACTTCTCCCTCCTGACCCCTGACTTCTCGCTAAAGTCTCTGGAGCGAGAAGTCACTTCTTCCTAAAATCAGTTGCCAGGCAGACACCTGGTTGGTAGGTAGGAAAAACTTTTTATTTTTTTTTTTCCCAGAATGCTGTTCCCTTAATCCAATTTATAACCTTTTCAACCTAAAATAGGTCTCTCTGTAGAGCTGGGTGATTTTTCAGTATACCGACTAGAATCAGTACATTTGTCAATACCGTCACCGATACTGGCAAATTAAATCATAATCGGTACCCCCAAAAAGTTGGTTTTAACTTTTATCCTGGTAATGCAGTATGTAAATTTCAACTTGCTTTAATATCACAGTTTACAAGAAGTGATTTTACTTCACTAGTGTGGATTAATGTTGGTTTAAATTTGTGTCTTTTCCCTTTTTACCTCTCTCACAGACCTTGAAATGATACTGTACTACTTTATAAACTGTTCAAGTGTTTTATATCAACAGTCACCATTATTATGCAAGTGATTGAATATTTTTTACTTCAAATTTGAAACAAGACACTTGGACTGTATTCCAGTAAGCACGTGTAGTAAGTCACATTGTACATTTGGACCAATGGCAAGCCTGCTATTTAAAACCTGGAAATTTTTCTTGGGAAATGCCAAGGGATTCCCTGTAATTTTACACTTGTACTTTGAAGTGATTGGTTGTTTGCATATGTTGATGTCATGATAGCATCATGCCTTCAAAATGGTGTGCTCAAAAGTGTTGATACAAGACCAACACAAGGAACTTTATTGTTTTCAAATAAACAGCAAGTCATTTGTACTTCCTTAGCCAAGCCAAATATGATTATACTTAACCAGTCCATTACTACAATCACTTAAAAAGACAATTTATTTCAAGTGCTGAGGTGTGCTAATTTTAACACTTCTTGTGATAAAGTGAGACATTCAAATGCACAATTCAGAATATGAGGACTGCTTAATATTATAATATTATGAAGAAGTTCTGTAGCTCGATAGGCTTTTATACAAAATAGGTTGTTTTTTTATAAAATCTTAAGTTTTAGATGATCAATATATGTGGTGCGTTTTAGAAAGCGGCAATAATGCTGCTGTTTTTTAAAACTTTTTTTGTGATTTCAATAAAATGCTTAGACTCTGTGATTTGAAATAGGATCGGTGGGGTTAGCAGAAAGAAACATCTTTTTTTTTTTTAGGTCTAATCAATATTAAATATTTTTTTAAGCTGAAGGGTTAATAAACTTTTTAAAATCATTGCAGATAGAAAATTTGAAAATATGCACATGTTCACCCACAAGTGGCCATGTTAGAGATGTTTCATCAAAACTGGTTTATTAATCCTCTGCACTCTGATGTCAAAATGGGAAAGTTTTCAGCACCAAACATTTCCAATCACACAGTTTGATATTTAACCAAATATAATCATGTTTGACAGAGCTCAGTGAGCTCTGTCAAACAAAATATAACTGGTTAAATTCATAGTTAAACAAGAGGAAAACAGAGTGAATGGAGTGACTGGAGAAAATTCTGTTGCACTATCAGAGTTTCAAGGGGTTAATGTTGGAGTTGCATACAGAAGAATCTCATTTGGAAATCCATTATAAATCAAAGTTGAAGGGAGATAATCTGGTTAAAATTGTTGAAGATTAAAAATTTTGTCCATGTCCACTTGCCAGTTATAATGTTTGAGAAGTTTCATTAAAATTGGTTAAAAATGTAGAAGTTGCATGTACAAGAATTTAGGATGTAAGAACGGACATACAGGTGAAGATAATATAGTTCCCACTTCTACAAAGTAGGGCTGTTGATATACTACTATTATTTATTTATTGGGGTTTAAGGTCACATACTGATGCACAATGACTAATCGTGACCCTGACAGTTTTAAAGGTGGAGGAAGCCGGAGTACCCAGAGAGAACCACCGAGCATCGATGAGCAACTGTCAGCTCCTCAACATTCTAACTCTGTTCAAGCACCCCTCAAGCAGGGTTACAGCCGTTGAAGACATGCGCACCATCGACGTGCAGTAATCCTGAGTACACAGCATCATCGTGCCCCGACGTAGGCAACCGGGAGAAAGTGCCTTGCCCAAGGACACAACGCGAGCCGTCCCGGCCGGGGTCGAACTCGAGACCTCTAGCATAGCAGTCTAACAGTCTACCATTGAGCCACCACGCTCCCTGATATACTACTCAAAGTTTGCTAAGCACCAAGTATATCCATCTACCTGTTTTACGTTTTAGTTGAAATATTGTAATGAAAAGTGTATATATTTTTTATTTAATTATATCTATCTTTAATGATTTAAGTACAGAAATTAAGATTTTATTTGTGTTTGACATTATTTTTTAGCTTTTGAATACGATAACCATGGAAAATGGATATTATTGTTAAAAGAGGAAATTTTTCAATTTGCCAAAATGTTGACGGAGCGAACTGGTATGGGTTCAATATCGAGTATGAGACCCATTACTGTTAATTACAGCTTGACAACGCCTTCTCATGCTCCCAATCAGGTTCCTGGTGGTCCTTTGTGGGATGCTGTTCCATTCTTGGACCAGCATGGCACCAAGCTCCTGGACACTTCTTGGCTGGACTGGACAGGCTGAAATTGCAAGCTGCAACTCATTCCAGACATGTTCGATTGGATTGATGTCAGGGGATCTTGCTGGTCAGTCCATACGCTTAATCCCCTCCCTCTGTCGGTACTCCCCGACAGCATGGGCAACATGAGGACTGGCATTATCGTCCATCAGAATGAATCACCCACTGCACCTGCATACAATCTGACGTGGACATCCAGGATCTCAGCAATATACCGCTGCGTAGTCAATATACTATGTTCAAGGACACAGAGCTCGGTACGTCCATCCCTGCAGATGCCGCCCCAGACCATGATTCACCCTCCACCATAGCAGTCATGCTCAGCAATGCTGGCTGCATGGAATCACTCTCCTGGTCTTCTCCATACCCTAGAATGCCTATCTGTGTGGTCTAGGCAGAACCCTGACTCGTCTGTAAAAAGGACAGGTTGCCAATCTTCTCTGGTCCATGCTACATTCATATCGTGCCTGGTGATGGTTCTGTGACAGCGGAATGTGAATACATGGTCTTCTCCATCAGAGACCACCTTCGTGCAATCTTGACCGGATAGTCTGCATCGAAACATTTACCCCGGATGCATTCCGAAGGCCACTGCGAAGCTGAGTTGCTGTGGAAAGTGGTTCCTACGGGCCTGAATGATCAAAAACCGGTCTTCAGCTGCAGATGTTGCCCTGTCTCTGCCATCACCATGCCGTCTTACTGGTGTGCCATACTGCTAAAATCTTGCCCAGGCTCTGGTGATCACCATATGGAGCACACCAAGGGCTTCACCAACCTGACGATGGATAGCCCCTTGCTCCACCATCCCTACAGCCCGCCACATTTCTGCTTCAGACAAATGTCTTCTTACATTTGCCATATTCAATCATTAAATCACAAGGGTTTGTGTTGAAATGAAGATTGAATACCCTTCACGTCATGTACATGTAGACAGTACACGAAAACATCATGAAAATCAAGGGGTTCATGTTTTCCATGACTGTCACGAAAAGTCTGCCTGTCAAGAGAGCTAATGTAAACACTGGGGATTATCTCAATACATTCCTCAATCATATCCACCAAAAATATTGCAAATATGTCACAAGCAAATTTCACAATGATGTGTCAAATATTTGGTGCTTAGCAAACTTCGAGTAGTATATATCAACATTTGATATATCAATGACCTATCAACTGGTGAATGAAGGCAATCATCTCTGTGGAATTTTTCAACTTATGTCTATGTTGAAAAGGTGGCACTTGATAATTTGTATTGCAACATGTGTCTCGACTGCCATTTGGTTCGATTTTTTTGAAAATGACATCATCCATTATAATGAGAGATCAATCCACCTGTGGTCATGTGAATATGGACAAGCATGCTTTGATCATCTTACCAAGTGTTGCATAATCATTCTTCAAAACTTGTGACTGCCGTTTGTAATGTCTTGACTCCTTGTTGAAATTTGGGAGACAGGGATTTAGATCCTTCTGCATTCTGAATTATTATATTTGTCAAACTCATCTTGAGTAACTAGAGAATTGTAATTTGTTGGACAAATTACGGGCTTTCCCAACTTTTTAATGTGAAAAGGCAAACTGTATTGTACACAAAACTATCGATCAGTTTTGAAAACAGAAAATTTAGTGGAAGTTTTTGTGCTGCTACTAGTTTTTATGCAGCCAAAACAGATATTTGAGATACAGCAGGACACCAAAACATTTAACACAAAATTTGCTCTTCAATAATTACAGAATATTTTCATAGAAAGCAAAACAAGCGATGTCCTTTGTGCTTTGGAAAAAATTAGTACATATGAATTATGGGCATATGGCCCGGGGTTTCATGAAGGACTGTCCCCCAACCCACCCCTGAGTCAGGAAGGAGCCGATTTTTCGGCTAATATGCCAGAAGATTTCGGACAATTTAGTTGCCAGAAATGACCACAAAACATTTTGGTTTTCCACACAAAATGTTGTTTTCCTATCTCATTACTTAGAAGTTGCAAGTAAACTAACCATTACACTGTACAAGTTGATTCAATGGAACCGTATCCACGTTAATATTATTCATTTATAATCACACAAGTACACATAAAGAGCTCTATTACTGCATATTACGGGATCACGGTGGCTCAGAAGGTAGAGATGATTGTTGCAATCCAAGAAGTCCTTGATTCGAATCCCGCCTGTGGCAACCACATTTTGTCCTTGAGCAAGACACTTCATCCCAATTTAATTTCCCATGTGGAGGGGGGGGGGGGGGTGGGGGCAGGGGGCATGATGGCGATGTGTACTAAGTTTTTTGAGGGTGCACTTGTCTTCAACCAATGCTAACCCTGCTTTTTGTGGAGTTAGTATGTTGGGGAGTCTGAGTCGCTTGCCATTGCTCGGTGGTTCTCTCCAGGTACTCAATGGGAGGGAGCCCCCCCCCCCCCCCCCTCCCATACCCACATTTGGCATTTCCTCCTGAGATTCAACTTTTTCGGGCTAAAAGGGTTCATCCCCCCCCCTCCCGAAAAATATCCCTATACGCCTATGCAATGAATACCTGGACTTGAATAAATACCTATATTATGGTCATGATATAGCTGTAGATGCTGAAAGTGACCTTAAATATCAATAATTAATTTATTCTCTATCATTTTGTCTGTTTGTGAATGTGTGGGATTTGTCAAACGAGGGAAAGCTTCCTACTCCATGATTTCACAAATTTTCCAACATATCTGTTTCAGATACAATGAAATACATGTAATTTGATTCAAAGGGTTAAAATTAAGACAAAATACCCTGGAAAAGAGTTAAATGTTACAGTGAACCACCATAGCAATATGCAGAAACTCTACACTTGGAAGAAAGTAAAAAAAAAAAAACCCATGAAAACCTGCACGCAAACGGCAAAATAAGTGTAAAAATCAATTCAAAGGGATAAAATTTTTTTAAAAATGCACTGGAAAGATATCAATGTTATAATGCAGTGAGGTCAACCTCACTTGAAATTGTTTTTTTATATCACAACCTGTACATAAAAGTAAGAAGCTGTAAGCCTAAGTCCAAAAGCTGTACATAAAAGTCCAAAATTGAAGTAATTCAGCAGGAAAAGGGTTAAATAATACAAACATAGCCCTAAGATGCATGTATACATACAATAGAAAGCATGGACATATGCTGCAAGGTAAATCTCCACTTGGAAGAAAGGAAAAAAAAAACATCAAAACCTGCACGCAAACATCAAAATAAGTCTAAAATTTGATTCAAAGGGTTAAAATGAAGACAAAATACCCTGGAAAAGAGTTAAATGTTATAGTGAACCACCATAGCAATATGCAGAAACTCTACACTTGGAAGAAAGGATAAAAAAAAAACCCCATGAAAACCTGCACGCAAACGTCAAAATAAGTCTAAAAATCTATTGAAGGGGTTAAAAAATTTTTAAAAATGCACTGGAAAGATATCAATGTTATAATAACCACCACTGCAATATGCAGTGACTTGAAATTGTTTTTTTTTTATCACAACTTGTACATAAAAGTAAGAAGCTGTAAGCCTAAGTCCAAAAGCTGTACATAAAAGTCCAAAATTGAAGTAATTCAGCAGGAAAAGGGTGAAATAATACAACCATAGCCCTAAGATGCATGTTTACATACAATAGAAAGCATGGACATATGCTGCAAGGTAAATCTCCACTTGAAAGAAAGGAAAACAAAAACATCAAAACCTGCACGCAAACATCAAAATAAGTCTAAAATTTGATTCAAAGGGTTAAAATTACGACAAAATACCCTGGAAAAGAGTTAAATGTTATAGTGAACCACTATAGCAATATGCTGAAACTAAAAAAAAATTTGAAAAGCCAAAAAATCAAAACCTGTACACAAAAGTTCAAAATATTTGAGAGCGGACGCCGACGCTGACGCCGACATGAGGGCTATGCCATCGGCTCACACAACTAACGTTGGTGAGCCAAAAACTATACAGCACAGCACACCAGTAACCTGAATAAATATATAAAGTAACATGACAATCGGATTGATATTTTTTGAGTTATCTCATGCCAAAGGGATTGGAGGAATTTTCAATTTGAAGGATAAAGGGTTAATATCTCGGGATCAAATTATCAGATTAACACCAAAAACTATACAGCTCAGCACATCAGTAACCTGAACACAATTTTAAAGTAACTTGACAATCCAAGCAATATTTTTCAAGTTATCAAATGCCAAAGGTATTGGAGGAATTTTCAATTTGAAGGATAAAGGGTTAATATCTCAGGATTAAAATAACAGATTTACACCAAAAACTATACAGCTTGGTACATCAGTAACCTGAACAGAAATATAAAGTAACTTGACAATCCAAGCAACAATTTTCAAGTTATCGAATGCCAAAGGGATTGGAGGAATTTTCAATTTGAAGGATAAAGGGTTAATATCTCAGGATCAAATTATCCGATTTACACCAAAAACTATACAGCTCGGCAAATCAGTAACCTGAACAGAAATATAAAGTAACTTGACAATCCAAGCAATATTTTTCAAGTTATCGAATGCCAAAGGGATTGGAGAAATTTTCATTTTGAAGGATAAAGGGTTAATATCTCAGGATCAAAATAACAGATTGTTTACACCAAAAACTATACAGCTCGGCACATCAGTAACCTGAACACAAATATAAATAACTTGACAATCCAAGAAATATTTTTCAAGTTATCGAATGCCAAAGGGATTGGAGAAATTTTCAATTTGAAGGATAAAGGGTTAATATCTTGGGGTCAAATTATCCGATTTACACCAAAAACTATACAGCTCGGCACATCAGTAACCTGAACACAAATATAAAGTAACTAGACAATCCAAGCAATATTTTTCAAGTTATCGAATGCCAAAGGGATTGGAGGAATTTTCAATTTGAAGGATAAAGGGTTAATATCTCAGGATCAAATTATTCGATGTACACCAAAAACTATACAGCTCGGCACATCAGTAACCTGAACACAAATATAAAGTAACTCGACAATCCAAGCAATATTTTTCAAGTTATCGAATGCCAAAGAAATGGATACGGACGCCAGACGGACAGACGGATGGACAAACGACGGATGGTCACCCCGGATGCCGGCATTATGTGTACCATACATAGTACGGGTACACATAAAAAGTGTAGCTTGAACCATGTTGGAGTGAGGGGTGGTAACATAAAATAGAGAAAAAAAGCTTTAAAAAACACAAAAATGGCTGCCATGCCACCATCTTGGATTTTGAAGATAAAATATTGAATGTGCATCATCCCCTCCCAACCCTCTAAACATGTGCCAAATATGCAAAGTGTAGCTTGAACCATGTTGGTGGGAGGGGTGGTAACATGAAAATAGAGAAAAACAGCTTAAAAAAACACAACAAAAATGGCCGCCATGCCGCCATCCTGGATTTTGAAGAAAAAATATTGAATGTGCATCATCCCCTCCCAACCCTCTATCCATGTACCAAATATGCTAAGTGTAGCTTGAACCATGTTGGTGGGAGGGGTGGTAACATGAAAATAGAGAAAAAAAAGCTTAAAAAACACAACAAAAATGGCCGCCATTCCGCCATCTTGGATTTTGAAAAAAAAATTTTGAGCGCGCATCATCCCCTCAGAACCATTTAACCATGTACCAAATATGAAAGGTGTAGCTTAAAGCATGTTGGAGGGAGAGGTGGTAACATAAAAAACAGACAGACAGACAGACAGATGGAAGGATAGACAGATGGACAGAGTGCAATCCTATAGTCCCCTAACGGTTCCCTATATGCAGTTTTTGAAAAGCTGATAAATTCTCACCTTCAAGTTACTGGGTCAATTTATTTAATTAAAACAAACATTTTCATAAGAATGATATATGAGACATAAGGGTCCTTTTGCTTGATGTAAATTGTGGTTTTGTTGCATGGTCAACTTATTTTTATCAAATTCGCAGCTTATTGTCCCTTTGATATTAAAAAAAAAATTGTTAAAAAAATACCAAGCAAAAAATACATTACCATTAAGAAGCAGCTTATCTTCAAAGGTAGCCCTAAAGGCACCATCTGGGGTATGTACAGTTCTCTTGATTTGCCCTCTTATTCCACTTACGGTCCTAATCTTAGCTCCTTCAAATTTAGCTACTTCCAAGGATGAATTGAACATTCCCTGTGAACAAATAAGGAAACTTTTTGAACTGAAGATTGTGCAGGACGTTATCTTCTTTGCATCTTTAAAATATAGGCAAGAAATTTAATTTTTGCTCTGATTATACTGCAGGTATTAGTTAATCTGTGTATATTCCAAGATGTATGGTTTAGACTGATTTAACAACTAATAAACCATGAAATATTTAGGGGCATTACTTGGTTAGTTTCATATGATGATTTGTTTATTCACCAGTATACAAAAAAAAATAAAAAATAATGCAGTGTTTACAAATGTACATACACATTTATACAATATTTACATTCAAAAGACAATATAAACACTAACATGCAAGATCGAAAATAATACGTATACTGGCATGGAAAAGCATAGCCAGATTGGCGGTCAACCTTCCTTTCCCATATAGAAGGGGGGTGTAAAAAACAAAACTAAGAAAGAAGGAAGAAGAATAAGAAAAAAAAGAAAGAAAGAGGAAAAAATAAAAGATTAAACAGTAAAAAAGAAAGAAAAAAAAAACAAAAACAAACAAAACAAAAAAAAAAACGCAACATTGTTCATTTCAGTTTTTCATTCACAACATCATACGGTGAGAAACCTATGCGGGTAGGTGCAAATGATAGCTAATTTCCAAAAGAAGAAGTGGGCTCAGTCGACAAGGCCTCAGACAAGGACCAATCAATAATTGATATAATATGGGTTCAGTGTGCACCCACATGCATGGCCCCACCACACACACACACACACACACACACAATATATATATGTATACATGTACATACATACACATACATATATATGTGTGCAGCGGGGCCGCACATCTTCACATAAGGGTACATACGTATATAATAAAGGCTTGCTAGGATGAGTATCCAGATGAAACTCTGTTTGAGGCCATCTGTCTACGTATTGAGATTGCATTACGTGGCACAGTCCGGTCAATAAGGATTCGAACATGTGACATCGTTCTAATAAAGGGAGATGAAATGAGCTGTTAACTTTTTCTTGAATTCTGCCCTGTTTGTTAGTTCACGAATATCCTTTTCTAATTCATTCCATAATTTTGGGAATGCAAAGACCGGGAAGTAGTCAAGTGTTTTATTTCTAGTTCTATGGCAATGAATGAGACCGGTCTGGCACGTGTTTACAAAAGTTTCATTATTCATGGTAGAAAAAAAATATGCAAAGGATACTGGGAGATTCCCATTGTGCCAATCAAACACAAACAAACAAGCGTGTAATTTGTATAAATCCTCTATTTCCAAAATATTGTCTTTGATGAATAAGGGGTCCGTGTGGGCATTATATTTCTTGTTATTCTGATTCTTATCGATCGCTTCTGTAATTTATAGAGGCAATTACGTGACTTCGATAAACCCCATATTTGAACTCCATAAATCAAGTGACTTTGTACCAATGCATAATATAGGGTTTTCATAGCTTTATGTGGCAAAACTTTCTTAATCTTACTGAGGGCATAATTGTCAAGAGCAACTTTCGAACAAATTTGTGATATGTGTGCATTGTAAGAAAGGTTTTCATCAAGATTAACACCAAGGAATTTGACGTATTTTTCATTCTCCTTACCGCCGACTTTACTGATGATTTCATTGTTTATACGGATTTCTTGCTGTGTGGATGTTTAATCTTTACTACATGGGTTAAGTAGTATGTATTTTTTTTTTTAGCATTCAAGGCTAAGTGGTTGGCAGCACACCAGTCAGATAATTTATGAAGTTCATCATTGAAGTATAAAGTTAGCGAGTTAATGTCTGAACCAGATTTGTTTACCGATGTGTCATCTGCAAATGATAGAAGGTTCAATTTCGTGGACTTGTGGATATCATTTATATTAATAAGAAAAAGAATAGGGCCAAGAATAGAACCCTGTGGGACTCTGCATGTCAGCTCAGTTAGGTTGGATTTACTCTCTCCGTAGGAGACATATTGGGTCCTATTTTGGAGATAGCTATTGAACCAGTCATTTGCCTTGCCTCTTATTCCATAATATTCTTCTAATTTTTTAATTAGTACATCATGACTTATAGTATCAAAGGCTTTCGAGAGATCCAGGAATGTGGCAAGCGTACTATCTTTGCTATTTTTGTCATTTTCATCAGCCATGTATTTTAACAGGTGCATAATCGGATGCAAAGTACTATGTCATTTCCTGAACCCATATTGGTGTTGATAAAGAATATCGAATTTATTAAGGAATTTCACAAGTCTTATTGACATTAGTTTTTCTAGGATTTTTGAAAATACAGAAAGGATACTGATAGGCCTGTAGTTAGTAAATTTGTTTTCGTCACCGATTTGAAAACTGGTATAACCTTGGCGATTTTCATCCTGTCAGGAAACTTTCCCTGACTGAATGAATTGTTCATAATATGGGCGAGTGGGGTGGCCACTTGGTTTATTGAATGTTTAAGGATGTTAGAGCTGATATTTTCACAGTCTTGACTTGGTTTTGTTCTCATATCGCTTACTACGCTACAAATTTCACAGGGTGATGTTGGAGTTATGAATAACATATCATGATATGAATCATTCAAAAACTCTACAAATGATTTCCGACTTTTAGATATTAGTATAGATGTTTGGTTCCCTATGTTTGCGAAAAAAGAATTAAATTCGTGCGGAATCTCATCTACTGCATATATTGTCTTGTCGCCAACATTAAATGAAAGTGCCAATGACACTGAAGCTCAACTTGTTAAGACATGTACATGTATAGTATGTGACACAGCAATGACAAACATCTAGGTAATGACCTGATAACAAAGGTACATATAAAGTATTGTAACGGTCTGTACATAAATATTGACCGTAGTCTGTAACAAATGTATAGGTAAAGTATTGTAAAGGTGGGTGACAGTCAGATGCTAAACTAGAAAAGAAATCTTTGAGTCCTAGAGAGGGTCTGACTGAACCCCAAAATATTTGTTCTTATAGCACAGTGATAACAAAGGCACCCCAAAACACACTCGTTCCTGTCCCAAGGTGAAAACAAAGGTACCCAAGAAGTTTCGTGAAGATCAGTTCATAAATACGAGCTGTACAGAAGTTGTGCACAAAAAACTGATTGGACCTAATTTCGGTACAAAATGGCCACTGGCAGCCATCTTGAATTTTGGACCGCACCCACAAACATTCGTTCTCGTCCCAAGCTGATAACAAAGGTACCCAAGACGTTTCGTGAAGATTGGTTCATAAATACTGACTCTAGCCCGAGCCGTATTGACATGTGTACTCACTGTGTGTAAGTAGCACCGAAAAAATCAAAGTTCATCTAATTTGCATAATTTCTGCTCGAGAAAAAAAAACGTATTATATGTGAAGTATCCCATGGTACTAAACATTCACACAAAAAATTATTCAAATGAGCACTTTCATATGGAAGTTATGTGCAAAAATATGATTGCACCTAATTTTGTACAAAATGGCTGCCATCGGCCATCTTGAATTTCGGACCGGACCCAAAAACACTCGTTCTCATCCCACGGTGATACCAAAGGTACCCAAGAAGTTACGTAAAGATCGGTTCATAAATACGGCCTCTAGCCCGAGCCGTATTGGCATTTGCACTTACAGTGCTGAAAGTAACACTAAATACATCAAAGTTAGTCTAATTTGCATAATTTACGCACGAGAAAAAAACCTGTATTATATGTGATGTATCCCATGGTACTAAACATTCAAACAAAAAATTATTCAAATCAGCACTTTCATATGGAAGTTCTGTGCAAAAATATGATTGCACCTAATTTTGTACAAAATGGCTGCCAGCGGCCAACTTGAATTTCTGATCGGACCCAAAACACTCGTTCTCGTCCCACGGTCATAACAAAGGTACCCAAGAAGTTTCGTAAAGATTGGTTCATAAATATGGCCTCTAGCCCGAGCCGTATTGAATTGTTGACGGACAAACGGACAAATGGACAGACGGACGACTGGCCATGGCATAAGCTCAAATTTGGCTTTGCCAAAGTTGAGCTAAAAATGAGGGTAAAATGCATTGCCGTTTATTGACATTTAATGCATTATTTAGTATTTGCCAGGTTTTCCACATATTACTCTTGTTTTCTGAGAGTACTTTTTCATAATACATAGTCTTGCTATGTCTTTTAATCTTGTTGAATAGTCTACAGTATTTTTTATAATTGTTTGTATTCAACTCGGAGGGAGATTTGAGTTTTTTGAGGAAAATTTTGTTCTTATTGTTGGCAGAAATTAGAAGTCCCTTTGTCATCCAAGGCTTTTGTTTTATAAATTTCTTATTTAGTGTTTGTTTTCAGAAGGGGAATGCTGTTTCAAAAACATTCATATATAAATTTATGAAAATTTCATAGGCTTCGTTTGGACAGTCTGTTTCCATAACTGGACTAAAGTCACTCTCAGACAACAGCAGCTTGAAGTGTTCATTAGTAGTATATTCATATCGACCAAGGTATCAGCCCAAGGTAACTTCATATCAGCCTTAGACCGAAGAGCAAAGGCTGATGTGAAGTTACTGAAGGCTGATATCTCGGCCGCTAGGAAACTAACCAAGTAAAAACCTCTTTACTTATTAAACAAAAACAACTAATTGTTCTTGGGTCTATTAATTTTTCTGACAGTGTTATTGTTTCTTGTTCTTTTCATAAAGTCTGAAGTTTCCTCTTCTTCTGGTTCGGCTATCTGAATGACTCGGCTTCCCCAATGAGGAGGAAGTGATGTTAGGATAGCTGAACTATCTCCTCTCTCACTTTGTTGAATCTCTGACTTTGAATCTTCGTTTGCATTGAATTTTGTGCACAACTCTCTAAGCTTCATCCACCTAATCCATACTTACTGCCATCATAAATGCATCACCATAAAAAAATCTCAGCTTTAAAGTGCTGGTAGGCCTAACACCAACTTTCCTGATAAATAACAGTGAACGATTTTGATGTAACAAATTAGTTGCACCTAGTGATGCATCAAGGGAGATACCTCTAGCTTAGTTTATATCAGTTGAGATCAGCAACACGTCAGCCAAGTTTAAAGTATTATCAGCTGGGCTCAATAATGGGCAATTCTGGGAAATAATAAACAAATTTACTTGCTGCATATGGAAGAGAAATTTCAGTTCTGCAGAATAGAAAAAATATCCATCATAGGGACAAACAAAACATAATGGGTTATGTTGATACAGTGGAACCCTGTTAATTGAATAGCCACTTTGCAAGTGAACATTATTCAGTTAACAGGTAGTCCAACACTTGTATTCAAGAGTTAACCTAATATAATAAATTAAAAGTATGTGTTGGATGTACTGAGGCCAAATAGGTCCACAAACAAGGAGAAATTAGTGATTGTCAGAGTAATTTTTTACTCAATTACAAGGGGTTTATTCTATAATCTACATGTAATTAACAGGACAATTTGCACTAAAAGTATGGTAAATGGTTTTGTCTTTGGAAACTGTTTTCAATTAACAGGGTTATTCAATTAACTGGTAGAGTGCTGGAAGCCCATATTTGGTCTTTATTCTGAAGTGCCGGTACCACAGCTTGAAGGCTCACATTCAGTGGATGTGCTTTGTATTATCTTTGAAGTGATTTTATTTAGTCTGTGAGGGTTTGCCTTGTTACAATTTATGGGAGAGTGCCCATAGGCACTCTCCCATAAATTGTAACAAGGCAAAGACCTGTGTTGCAGTTGTGATGGCCAAAAATAATTTAGCACTCTACCAGTTAAGAGATATCCATTTAAGTGAGCTTCACTGTAGTTGTTTTCATAATGAGATGTATCAGAGATGAATGAATCGGATAATAATAGATTCTTTGGAATAATCAGCCAATAACTGTCAATCAAAACTCAGTTTCGTCAAACCCACTGAACGCATTGTAACGGTGCAAAACCTGTTTATTGAGGCTAATAATATTCTGCAGGAAAAATCACACATGTGGAAAGTTTAAATAATTCATTAAGGGTGCAGGAATGGGACAAAACAGAACTTGCATCATTAAGTCTACGTGAATGGGTCAACACTGCCTTCAAAACTTGCATGAAGTTAAAATTCTGGCTCTAATGGGGACCCCAAATGAACACTCATGAACTTGAACTAAGCAAACTTTATTCTGATCTGCCAAAGGATGCAACATACCAAGTATTGAAAGATTCTGACTGGAAAAGATTTTTAAAGAGTATTCCTCATATATTACTGAGCTGCAATACAGTCTCCCACAGGGAACCCAAATATGACCCAAGGGACTTCATTTGAAGAAACTTGAATCTGACAGCTCTGAAGATGTTGTGTATCAAATGTCAAAACATTCTGATTGGTGGTTCTGGAAAAGATTTTGACATAAAAGGAGCATGCATATCAAATTTGGTTCAATTTGAGACGGTACCTCTTGAGAAGTTGATAATGTAAGGTTCACACTGGACAACAGATGACAAAAGATGGAAATTGATCATTAAAGCTCGTCTTGAGATTCGCTCAGGAGAGCTAAAATAAAAGTGGGGTGGGTATAATTGCCAAACAAAAAATTATAACTTGACTATGAGTGAAAGATGTTACTTGCCAAAAATGAAAACTGTTTGTAAGGATACAAATTGCATTAATTTTACAAAAGTTGCAAGTTAATTAATTTCACAAAAATTGCACATGTCTTCAAAGTTTTCTCCCCTTGGGGAGCCCAAAATCAAGCATGCTACAAATATTTGAGGTAGCAACTTTTCCTGCAGTGTAAATAACCAAGTCACATAAAAAAAAAATACTTTCACCAAAATATTACAACTTTTGCATTTTGGAGACCAAATGCAACTTTTGGCTCCCAAATATGGATGCAGAGATTAGGCTTGAACAAATCTGAATGTATATAAGTGAAAGATGTGGAGTGCCAAAAAACATTTTCTGTGCACTGGTTCTGAAAGAGATTTAAGTTTTTGAGTTGTCTCCCCCTTTGGAAATCCTAAGGGGATGGAGCACAACGATTTGAACAACATTGAATTGTTAGGCTGTTGGGAATATATTGTCCCAACTTTGATTAAACCTGGTACAGGTTTTAAAAGAAAAAGTCTGTTTGATTTTGTTGGTCTTCAAGTACACAATTAACTATACACAAAGAAAAAAGTTAAGCACCCCCTGATATTTTTGATGATTTCCCCCCTCTGATTATTCGAAATAGTTAAACAAGGTACAATGATGGGAAGAGTAGGGTTTGCACGATACGTTGTAACCAGTGATGTGTGACAGTCATGCTTGCAGCGCTTGTGACAATTCGTGCAACATGCTACCCTCGCGGATCACAAAAAGCAGTATGTACCGACTGTATTTATGGGTATGTAACGTAGTGCGAAACGGGCATTTAAGCATAATCATTGAACATGGCACGGAGATGATTGTCAATGGAGATTAGGAATCAGATTATTGGTATGCATTCCGCAGGAATGTCCTTTAAGGCGATAGGACGAAATCTGGGCTACCATTACACTGTTGTTAGCCGCTAAGTCTGGAAGCATGCGCAGACTGGAAGCGCAATGGACCGTCCAAGGTCAGGAAGACCTCCTGTCACTACACCGCGAGAAGACAGGAATCTGATACGATTTGCTCGCCGAGAACCCTTCAGTACAAGTTCTCAGATGAAAAGACTGTGGTTACCAAATCGACCCATCAGCACCAGAACAGTCCGAAATCGTCTCAAAGCGGTAGGATTAAAGGCCAGAAGAGTCATTAAATGTCCCTTAAGAGACCACCATAAACATGCATGTTTGGCATGGTGTTTGACCAGACGAGACTGGAATCTGAGGACCTGGAGAAAAATTCATTGGTCAGATGAAAGTCGATATTTACTTCACATTACTGATGGACGTACACGCGTTTGGAGACAGAACACAGCTTATACCCCCAGGAACATTCAGCCAACTGTTGCATATAGAGGTGGCTCTGTTATGGTGTGGGGATGCCTGTCCCATGATCGCAAGCTGGATTTGGTCACCATCAGGGGCAACTTTACCGGTGCTCAGTACATCCGTGACGTCCTACAGCCAGTCGTTGTCCCATATTTTGACAACCATCCATTGCAACACGACCTCAGTACATGGACGACAACGCCAGGCCTCACCGATCACGTGCCGTAGTGGATTTCATGAGAGCCAATGCAGTGACAACTCTACCCTGGCCAGCTGTAAGCCCAGATCTGAATCCTCTGGAGCATGTGTGGGGCATTATAGGGCGGCGAATCCAGGTACGGAACCCCCCAGTACAGACTTTAGACCAGTTGGAAGCAGCTCTGCATGTTGAATGGATGTTATTGACCAGAGAACAGATCCGACGTTTGACTGGAGGCATGAGACGTAGGGTGCAGAGTGTCATCTGGGTATGTGGCGGGTCCACCCAGTACTGTTTATTCTTACTGAAGACGTACTCTAGTGTCTTCGAAGAACATTTTTATGTGACAATATCAATGTTAACGCTCTTTCGGAGACTTGTCCATACAAACTTTTGAGGGCTGTGTTTCATGGTAACTAGAGGGGGTATCAGTACCCCGTGGCTCACCAACAGGTGGCCAATGTAAACGGGTGGCTGGAGTAAAAAAAAAGAAGTTCAAAACCTGCACACAAAAGTCCAAAATTAAAGAAAATAAGCAGCTAAAGGGTTAAATAATATAATAATAACCCCTAAGAAGCATGGAGATATGCTGCAAGGTAAATCTCCACTTGGGAGAAAGGAAAAAAAAAACATCAAAACCTGCACGCAAACATCAAAATAAGTCTAAAATTTGATTCAAAGGGTTAAAATTAAGACAAAATACCCTGGAAAAGAGTTAAATGTTATAGTGAACCACCATAGCAATATGCAGAAACTCTACACTTGGAAGAAAGGAAAAAAAAAAACCCATGAAAACCTGCACGCAAACGTCAAAATAAGTCTAAAAATCTATTCAAAGGGTTAACATTTTTTTAAAAATGCACTGGAAAGATATCAATGTTATAATAACCACCACTGCAATATGCAGTGAGGTCAACCTCACTTGAAATTGTTTTTTTTTATCACAACCTGTACATAAAAGTAAGAAACTGTAAGCCTAAGTCCAAAAGCTGTACATAAAAGTCCAAAATTGAAGTAATTCAGCAGGAAAAGGGTTAAATAATACAAACATAGCCCTAAGATGCATGTTTACAAACAATAGAAAGCATGGACATATGCTGCAAGGTAAATCTCCACTTGGAAGAAAGGAAAAAAAACATCAAAACCTGCATGCAAACATCAAAATAAGTCTAAAATTTGATTCAAAGGGTTAAAATTAAGACAAAATACCCTGGAAAAGAGTTAAATGTTATAGTGAACCACCATAGCAATATGCAGAAACTCTACACTTGGAAGAAAGGAAAAAAAACAAAACAATGAAAACCTGCACACAAACGTCAAAATAAGTCTAAAAATCTATTCATAGGGTTAAAAATTTTTTAAAAATGCACTGGAAAGATATCAATGTTATAATAACCACCACTGCAATATGCAGTGAGGTCAACATCACTTGAAATTGTTTTTTTTTTTTATCACAACCTGTACATAAAAGTAAGAAGCTGTAAGCCTAAGTCCAAAAGCTGTACAAAAAAGTCCAAAATTGGAGTAATTCAGCAGGAAAAGGGTTAAATAATACAAACAAAGCCCTAAGATGCATGTATACATACAATAGAAAGCATGGACATATGCTGCAAGGTAAATCTCCACTTGGGAGAAAGGAAAAAAAACACATCAAAACCTGCACGCAAACATCAAAATAAGTCTAAAATTTGATTCAAAGGGTTAAAATGAAGACAAAATACCCTGGAAAAGAGTTAAATGTTATAGTGAACCACCATAGCAATATGCAGAAACTCTACACTTGGAAGAAAGGAAAAAAAAAAAAACCATGAAAACCTGCACGCAAACGTCAAAATAAGTCTAAAAATCTATTCAAGGGGTTAAAATTTTTTTAAAAATGCACTGGAAAGATATCAATGTTATAATACCCACCACTGCAATATGCAGTGAGGTCAACCTCACTTGAAATTGTTTTTTTTTTATCACAACCTGTACATAAAAGTAAGAAGCTGTAAGCCTAAGTCCGAAAGCTGTACATAAAAGTCCAAAATTGAAGTAATTCAGCAGGAAAAGGGTTAAATAATACAAACATAGCCCTAAGATGCATGTTTACATACAATAGAAAGCATGGACATATGCTGCAAGGTAAATCTCCACTTGAAAGAAAGGAAAAAAAAAACATGAAAACCTGCACGCAAACATCAAAATAAGTTTAAAATTTGATTCAAAGGGTTAAAATTACAACAAAATACCCTGGAAAAGATTTAAATGTTATAGTGAACCACTATAGCAATATGCTGAAACTAAAAAAAATTTGAAAAGCCAAAAAATCAAAACCTGTACACAAAAGTTCAAAATATTTGAGAGCGGACGCCGATGCCGACATGAGGGCTATGCCATAGGCTCACACAAATAACGTTGGTGAGCCAAAAACAGTACTTGTGATAACATGATGTAATCTCTATTAAATTACAATCACAGCTAGCCATTGTTGCATTTTAGTCTTGCCAGATGATTGTTCTTTCAGATGGCATTAGCATTTTCAAGTATTTCAGGGCTATTGCGGATTATACATGCTTTTGCCATTCAGTTTTGTGAAAATATCAGGGGGTGCTTAACTTTTTTCTTTGTGTATATTTTAAATGTATTTGGCACAGTGGCTGATTTCAATGACCTAGCTTTATGCAGTTAATTTCAGAAACTGCACCGATTAGGTACATGAAATTAGATAATCTCAACTAGTGACAGAAATAATGCAACAAGAGGCCTCAGAGGGCCTTAATTACTCACCTGAGCAACTTATTTAAAGAAGGATTTAAGGTCACATAAAGCATCTATGGCTAGTTAGCGCTTCAAAAAATAAATATGAACCCAGGCACCTGAGTTGAGTAAGACTGGATTTGACCTTCTTAAGGATATTTAATACCAACTCTCAAAGATTCAACTGGTGGATCTGAATAAGATTTTTAAAGAGTTTTGCACTGAGTTGAATTTGGGCTTACATAAAATGCTCAAATATGGATCAAGAGATTTGATTTGAACAAACTCATCTCTGAATCCCATAAGGATGCTCCGTTATCAAATATCAAACAATTCTGACAGGTAAAGTTGAAAAGACGTTTAAAGAATAATCCTCATGTTGCAATAAGTTAAAATTTGAGCTCCCATAGGGAGCCCAAATATTAACCCAGGCACTCGATTTGAACAAAGTTAAATCTGACCCTCATGACAATGATATATATCAAAACATTAAAAGATTCTGACTGGTGGTTCTAAAGAAGAAGATTCTTAAAGATTATTTCCCATATTGCTCCGAGTTAAAAATTTGGGCTCCTATATTCAGCCCAAATATGAACCCAGGAGTTTCACTTCAACAAACTTGTAACTGACCCCCCCCCCCCCCCCCCCCCCCCCCCCCCCCCCTTTCTCCCTATGGATGCTGTATATGAAAAGATTCTGACCATTGGTTCTGGAGAAATTTTGTAAAAAAAAAACAAAACAATTGCAAATATGCTGACTCAGAATTTTTCCGATCTCACCCCCCCGACCCCACACCCCTACAGAACACCCTGACATAAACAATGGCAATTTTTGTTTTCACCATTCAATTTTACTGGTCCTAAGGATGCTTCATACCAAATAACTTGTCTGCTCCATGTGGTTTGGTAAATATGGGTGTTTGAAAATATTTCTATTTTCAGCTCCTGGGGTTCCCATGGGGACACAGAGAAAATTTTTTTGCATGAATCAAGTACTTATGACCCAATAATACCACATACCAAATTTGGTTCAAATCGGACCATCGGTTCAGAAAATTGAAATTTTGGGTGGGGGCCAAAAATCTTGTCCCTCCCATTACAAAGGCAAATGTTGCTTCACGAACTTCGTTAGAACAAACTTGATTCTACACCTCAAAAGGAAGCTCCATACCAAATATCAAGTCATTGTACCCACTGGTTTATGAGAAGAAGATTTTTAAAGAATTTTGGTGAATTTCCCCCCTCCCTATGGGCCTGGGCATATTAAGTTGAACAAAAAAGCAATGCCCCTTCGAGATCATCACTCACATAAACTTTCACTTGAATTGGCCCAGTGGTTTTGGAGGAGAAGACCAAAACATGGTGTTGACAGACGATGGATGGAGAGTGATTAGATAAGCTCAGCTTGACTTCGTCAAGGTGAGCTAAAAACTCGACCAAAAATAACAATATTTGAATGGTAGAATTGTTATATGGAGCTGAATTTTTTTCATATGTTTTAAACCTTTTATTTCAAGAGCCAGATTTTAAGTTTGTGGTCCTTCTCCGAATAATTTTTGCAAGAGTTAAGACGCAAATGAATACCGGAATACTGGTACTCTTAAGTGTATAATGGCAAGCTAAAATTTAAAAGAACTAAGTTTTAAAAACAATAGATGAGGCTTGTTATGGCCTACATAAACCGGGGAAGGTCCAAGAATAAACAGGTTGGGCATATCTCTATTATTTACCGGCTGTTGGCAGCATCCAACCCCTCAACCCCTCTCCCACCAACCTTTAATGTCATCGTAAACCCTACCTATTTCCCCACAGCGAGCTATCACTTGCCGGAGAATCAAAGAATTAAGGTTTGAATTTAATCACCCAGGTTTTGGACTCCTCATTATAATTTGTACAGATCTGTGCTTGTGATATATTGATATCCTGTTCGCTTTCATTAACTGGAATCGAATAATTACATTTCCAAACGATAACCACCCCACCCCCCCAAAAAAAGAAAGACCACCAGCAAATTTAATTATTGATACGCCATAATATTGTTGAATATGCAATTGTTTTAACTTAATTTAAAGTCAAAACACAGCCTGCAAGATCAACGTAGACCTTATGTATCAAAGTTGTTGCTCATCATGTGCATTTTAGTTTGATTACCACTAAATCAGTGTGTGTGGGGGGGGGGGGGGAGGGGGGGGGGGCACAACAATTATTTGTAAGTTTAATAGATTAATTAGCAAACAGGCGAACCATCTTTCAATGGTTGTGGGTGGCTACTCAGATTTTATCCAGAAATTTTAAGAATTAGTTGCCACAACAAGTGACGTGGAAATCCCCCTCCCCCCCAAAAAATAAAATAAATAAAAAAAAATGCCACTCAGGATCACCGATCCAATGTCGAGTTGTGACAACAGTTCCTCGCACCAAGGCCAACACACCTATGAAGTTTCATGACTCTAGGTTGAACCACTATCAACTTCTCATCCAAAAACCAATTGTTGCGATATACTATGTTCAAGGTCACTGTGACCTTGACCTTTGACCTGGTGAGTCCAACATCAATAGGGTTCTTCCTCGCACCAAGGCCAACATGCCTGTAAAGTTTCATGACTCTAGGTTGAACCACTATCAAGTTATCATCCGGAAACTAATTGTTGCGATATACTATGTTCAAGGTCACTGTGACCTTGATCTTTGACCTGGTGAGTCCAAGATCAATAGGGTTCTTCCTCGCACCAAGGCCAACACACCTATGAAGTTTCATGACTCTAGGTTGAACCCCTATCAAGTTATCATCCGGAAACCAATTGTTGCGATATACTATGTTAAAGGTCACTGTGACCTTGACCTTTGATCTGGTGAGTCCAAGATCAATAGAGTTCTTCCTCGCACCAAGGCCAACCCACCTATGAAGTTTCATGAATGTAGGTTGAACTACTATCAAGTTATCATCCGGAAAGGAATTGTTGCGATTTACTATGTTCAAGGTCATGTTGACCTTGACCTTTGACGTAGCGAGTCCAAAATCAATAGGGTTCTTCCCCTCACCAAGGCCAATCTACCTATGAAGTTTCATGAATGTGAGTTGAATCATTATCAAGTTATCATCCGGAAACCAATTGTTTAAGATTTACTATGTTCAAGGTCACTGTGACCTTGACCTTCGACGTAGCATGTCCAAAATCAATAGGGTTCTTCCTCCCCCCAAGACCAACCTACGTATGAAGTTTAATGAATGTGAGTTGAACCACTATCAAGTTATCATCCGGAAACCAATTGTTTACGCCCGCCCGCCCGCCCGCCCGCCCACCCGCCATTCACCAAACTATAAGTCGAGTTTGACTTCGTCACAACTCGACTAATAAAGAAATTACCACACTCTCGTGACTTTCATCACCCTCTCCCTACCTCCATTGTTCATTTTTTCTGAAGTTTATCCCAAGATTATAAACTGAGAGAGAGGTCTAAGAACTAATTTTCTCTGTTAAATGAATGTAGAGTTAGGTTATTCACATTGCCAAGTGATCCTGTTCGACTATTAATTTGAAGTTAACATGTACAAAACAATAGGCTGCCGAGAGTCGGTGAACAAAAGAAGCTTTAAACAATAGCAAGTTGTAGTTCGATTATGTCACAGGTCGCTGATACTTGTGTCGTGACTGTCTTCTTAAAAGATTATTGCCACAGGTTTTAATTACTGAACAAACTATTGTAATCATCTTCACATGTGCAAGTTCAATAGACTTTGTGAGGTGTGACTTCTGTATCCACAGTCAATTTTTATTAGGAGTTCGTGACAAATTTGTTATAGGTTGTCCACGCATATAATATGACGTTTGATTCGATTTAACATAATGGGTCGGTCTTCATAGGAGTGACATGTACTTGCACTAAACAGCAAAATGTCTGGATTCTCGTGCACATGTTTGATATGACTGTGTAAAACATTTTGCACTCGTGAAAAAATAAGGCTACTCAATGTATTGCTGAATAAAAAGTTGTTAATTTCTTTCCTTGTTTTCTGTCCTACAGATGTATGCCTTCCTTTAATTAACTATTTAGCTCAAAGTGTATGCAATTATCAGAATGCTGAATAACCCCAAAGGACCGTCTTTCTGGTGATTGGATGTACAAACACATATTAACTGATCGACTTTTGTCTGATTTTAGTGATAAAAAGCATATTTTTGTACATGCAGGCAAACAGTTAAACACCAGAACCACACGACTGGTGGAAATACCTTTTTCAAAGTGTATTTTTCTTCCTTAATTCTTGATTGATAACTTCTTGACTGCAGCAATCATTGTTGCCAGTGACAGTGACATGCAGAAATGGAGGGGTTGGGATGCTGGAAGGGGACACAACCTCACCAGGTCCCATATCCCCCCCCCCCCCCCCCCCCCCAAACACACTGTTCAACACAATGTTTTTTTTTTTTTTTTGTTTTTTTTTTAAAATAAATATTTAATTATTTAACCCTTGCCTTACGTACATGTAAATGGAAGACTATGTACACTCACTTGTAGGTACGGCCTGAACAAATTTACAAAATACATGATTTTGGGTGGGAGGGGTGGGGGGGTGGGGGGGGGGGGGGCTAAAAACATAGGCTGACACTCATTGACAAATGCTTGTTCCAGTATGGAGTCACAATCCATAATTTTGAGGGAAGAAGTTTAACAACAAGAGGCCCCAAGGGGCCTGAGGGCACTCACCTGACATGGTAGCCTAAATATCAACCCAGAGAATTGATTTCAACAAGTTGCATCTGCTCCTCCTAAGAAAAGCTTATACCAAATATCCAAAGATTCTGACAAGTGGATCTAAAAAAAAAAGAAGATTTTTAAAGAATATTCCTCATATTGAACTAAGTTATAATTCAGGTTCCCACAGGGAGCCCATATATGAAACCAGGGACTTGGCTTTAACAAACTTGAATCTCACCCCTCTAAGGATGCTGCACATCAAATATCAAAACATTCTGACTGCTGGATCTGAAGAAGAAGATTTCTAAAGAAAATTCCTCATTTTGAACTAAGTTACAATTCAAGCTCCCACAGTGAGTCCAAATATGGACCTAGGGACATGGCTTGAACAAACTTGAATCTCACCCCCCTAAGGATGCTGCATACCAAATATCAAAACATTCCGACTGCTGGATCTGAAGAAGATTTTTAAAGAAAATTCCTCATTTTGAACTAAGTTATCATTTGGGCTCCCCCAGTGAGTCCAAATATGGACCTAGGGACATGGCTTGAACAAACTTGAATCTCACCCGCCCCCCCTAAGGATGCTGCATACCAAATATCCAAACATTCCGACTGCTGGATGTGAAGAAGATTTTTAAAGAAAATTCCTCATTTTGAACTAAGTTATAATTCGGACTACCACAGTGAGCTCAAATATGAACCCAGGGACTTTGCTTGAACAAACTTGAATCTCACCCCCCTAAGCATGGTGCATACCCAATATCAAAAGATTCTGCCTGCTGGATCTTGAGAAGAAGATTTTCAAAGACATTTGCCTGAAATGCACTAAGTTTGAATTCAAGCTTCTACAGTGAGCCCAAATATGAATCTAGGGAGCTGATTTGAACAAACTTGAATCAGATCCACCCCACATTGTTGCATACCAAATATCAAAAGATTCTGCCTGCAGGATCTGGAGAAAGTTTTTTTAAGAAATTTGCCTGAAATGCACTAAGTTCGAATTCAAGATTCTATAGTGAGCCCAAATATGAATCCAGGGGGCCGATTTGAACAAACTTGAATCAGATCCACCCCACAATGTTGCATACCAAATATCAAAAGATTCTGCCTGCTGGATCTGCAGAAGAAGATTTTTGAAGAAATTTGCCTGAAATGCACTAAGTTCGAATTCGAGCTTCTATGGTGAGCCCAAATATGAATCCAGGGGGCCGATTTGAACAAACTTGAATCAGATCCACCCCACAATGTTGCATACCAAATATCAAAAGGTTCTGCCTGCTGGATCTGGAGAAGAAGATTTTTGAAGAAATTTGCCTGAAATGCACTAAGTTCGAATTCGAGCTTCTATACTAAGCCCAAATATAAACCCAGGGGGCCGATTTGAACAAACCTGAATCAGATCCACCCCACAATGTTGCATACCAAATATCAAAAGATTCTGTCTGCTGGATCTGGAGAAGAAGATTTTTTAAGAAATTTGCCTGAAATGCACTAAGTTTGAATTCAGGCTTCTATAGTGAGCCCAAATATGAATCTAGGGAGCCGATTTGAACAAACTTGAATCAGATCCACCCACAATGTTGCATACCAAATATCAAAGGATTCTGCCTGCTGGATCTGGAGAAGAAGATTTTTGAAGAAATTTGCCTGAAATGCACTAAGTTTGAAATCGGGCTCCTATACTGAGCCCAAATATGAACCCAGGGGGCCGATTTGAACAAACTTGAATCAGATCCACCCTACAATGTTGCATACCAAATATCAAAAGATTCTGCCTGCTGGATCTGGAGAAGAAGATTTTTTAATCTTTTTCCCATTGCCTACAGTGTTAAAAAGTGCTGACTCAGCACTTTTTCAAAGTCCTGAAAAAAGTACCATGTAATCAAACCGATAGGGATTTTTTTTAACCACTCTATTCTACTGGATAAAAGTAAGCTTTATACAAAATAAGAATTCTCTGTGCCGTGTAGTTTTGGAGATATGGCAGTTTTTCCTATTTTTAGCTCCCGAGGTTCCCACGGGGCAATGAGAAAATTTTTTTTGCATCAATCAACTACTTATGACCCATTATCATCTCATATCAAATTTGGTTCAAATCGACCTCACGGTTCTGAAAATAGAAATTTTAGGCGTGGCCAAAATTTTTGCCCCTCCCATAACGAAGGCAAATAAAGCCCGACAAACTTCTCTTGAACAAATTTGATTCTAAACCTCAAAAGGACTCTGTATACCACATATCAAGTCTCTGCTACTGGTGGTTCATGAGAAGAAGATTTTCAAAAAATTTGGCCATTTTTTCCCCACACCTCTGCTCAATATGAGCTGAAACCTACTTTGGATCAAAATCAAAATGCCCTTATATAACCCCTACTCACATGAAATTTCATTAATATGCTGCCAGTGGTTTGGGAGAAAAAGGACCAAACACCACCTTCACGACGGACGACAGACGATGGATAACGGATGAAAAGTGATCAGAAAAGCTCACCCTGACTTTCAGTCAGGTGAGCTAATAATTAAAAAAAAAAAAAAGGCTGGGGGTATATGTTTGCCTATAGTTTATGGCAGATATAGGCCTCATTATGTGAATGAATCTTATTGAATGCAGGGGCAGAGGTTGGATTCTCAAATAAGGGGGGGGGGGGTGGGGGGGAGGGGGGCTGAGCAATATTTAGTGGCAGCATGGCATGCCTTAGTCATGTCCCAAGGAACCAAGTCCGAGCAGGCGGCGAGCTTGGAAGAGGGAGTACCCCTCCCTAGAGTAGAGGTTCAGAGGCCCTCCCACACAGAATTTTTTTTCAAATCTAGTGGACCGAGTGTCTTGGGTAAAATATGCTCCCAACTGGACTGGAGGTAACTGTCTGTGAACATTACCCAAACCAAACAGTGTACAAAAGTTTTGCCTCAATAGGCCTATGGGTGTAACATGCGATAGATGGATGAAAGTAGTTGAAATAAGGTTTGAATTGGGGGGGGGGGGGGGGGGGGACTGCCCCCCTCCCGTAGCTCCGCCACTTATCGAATGTGAATTCCAATTCCCCACATGCTATCTCATTCAGAGAATATTCTTTTGTGTGATTTCTTGTTCGCCCTTGACCAAACCTCCGGCCAAAACCAACATGTTGGCATGTGTATTGGACGACATTTTGCCATGGAAGTCAACTTCCTCCGAATTTCTTTTTTTTTTTGTAAATATTCCTAGGCATGAATTCGAGGGTGGGTGGGTGATTTCCTTCAATAAATAACGCACATATTCACATGCATGAAAATGTCTGGTTTTTAGCGAAGAAAATCTGCTGGGCAAGGCACTTAATCCTGAATGCCCACATGGGGCACGGTGGCACCATGTACTAAGGCGTTATGCGTGTTGATGGTGCACTTGTCTTCAACCAATGCTAACCATGTTTGTGTAGAGTTGGTATAGTATAGAAATCTATGGACTTAATCTTAGGTCTTGCATTTGATGTCCATGGGTGTAGCTAACATTTTTTCACCCACAATACAGCTCAAGGATGAGAATGTCTGGCAACTAAAAAGGGTTCAAATATATAATAACAATGCAGTTATCAAAAAACATCTTCACTTAAAACTTGCATGAGGAATTGCAGTTTAATCAGTCACTACATTTTACATGTTCAATCATAAGAGAAAGAATAATTGTAGATCTTATGTGGGCTCACATCACTCAACAAAGTGACTCTTTTGTCATGTTTATAGATTTGATTCAGAAGAAGAAAAAACAAAACTCAAAGAATATCCAGTGGACTAATGGTTTACATTAAAATACCTTCAAAATAAATTTGAGGATTGTAATTATAAAAACATAAAAACCTGAATGAATGCTGTTTTCCTATATATTTTGAATGGATGACCAGTCAGCTTCAATTTCTTCACTATCTGTGTAGATTTATCCAATTCCAGTATGACACCAGTGGCAGCAATACGGAAGTCAGACTAAAACGTAGAACATTTGAAAACTAATAAAAGTTTATTCATTTTGTTGTATGTTGTTCAGGAACTGATTTCTTTCAGAGATGAAGACTCTATTGTTGAACAAGAGGCCCCACGGGGCCTAAATCGCTCACCTTGAACAGAACCCGATATAAACAGAGTCCAAGAATAAATCTATATTAAGCAATCACTCTCCATAGGATTCACTGTCAATCCTTGAGCCCCTCAGGAGTGACTAAAACAGTCCAAGCATCATGGCTTTTCTTCAGTTAATCATAATGTAACAACAAGGGGGCAACGCCCTGAGGCATACCCCCATGGTGCATACTGCCAAAAATGTGAAGAGAAGCAATGAACCATGATACTGTGAAAGCTATTCCCATAAACAATCTTCATTCCAAATTTCAATGAGAGGCGCTAACCCCAAACTAGAGATACGTTTCGAACCGGCCAAAAATTGGCTATTTTACAAGGCAAACAGCAAAATTATTGTCTTTGTTATACAGCAAGGTAATTGTGCAGGCCAGAAACACCTGTTACTAAGTCTAATGACGACATAAGAGATGTAGAACAAAGGCAGAATGCCACATGTGGGGAGGTGATTTGCATGTATTTTCTTTGTTTTACTGCAGGGACATGACTCACTTGAAAGTCTTTCCCATAAACAATCTTCATTCCAAATTTCATTGAAATCTGATAGCACAAACCTGAAATATGAGGCAAACAGACAAAAAATTGGCTATTTTACGAGGCAAATTTTCAAAATTAAAAAGGGGGATAAGTCTAAATAGTGAAAAGTAAGAAATATTTTTCAAGACTCAATTGAAAGCCTTTCCCATAAACAATCTTCATTCCAAATTTCATTGAGATCCGATAGCCCAAACCTGAGATATGAGGCGAACAGACAAAAAAAAGCCTATTTTTGTATATTCAAAGGGCCATAACTCACAGAAAAAATATACAACTGCAAAACGGCTGATGCTGCTTAAAGATCTAACGATAGTGAACATCTGTATGATATTTCATCAAAATCTGAGCAGTAATGTTGAAGTTATACGCAAACAGGCATCTGAGTGTGGACAGACAGACATACAGACAGATGCATGGACACACGGATACACAGACACACGGACAGATGCACAGAGTCGCAATCCAGTATACCCCACTTTTTGAAAAAAATGTGGGGGTATAAAAAGTGGGAGCTCCCCCATGGATGGAGCCACTTGATACAACCTATACACATCTCTGGAGGGTGCTTAATAAAAATTTATAATTCTTCAGCTACATTGCCAATTCCGGCTCCTATAGGGAGCCCAAACATTAACCCAGGCACTCGATTTGAACAAACTTGAATCTCCTTATAATCCCATCTTAAATCTGTTATACTTAATGCTTCCCACAACAGAATCTCCTCTAGTGGCCGAACAAAAATAACTCAGCCGGCGAACATAGGAAGAAAGGTTTGCCATGAACAATATTAACATTATTCCTCCGACATTGCTCACTGTCTCGCACAATCCAGACAAACAGCACACAACTCTTCTTGCAAAATGCTTGCTCAGTCACACTGGTAAGTTGTATTGGTTTATTCCTTGGTAGAGTGGCCCACTTTTTGACATTTGATAATGGCTAACACTATTACACTTGATGAGATACGGAGCAGCATCTCATTTGACTTTATTTCTCACTTTAATGATGTAATTACCGATAATGATGCCGCTGAAGAGAACTCTCCCTTCGCCATCGAAGAACATAGTTGTGAATATTACCCCCCTGAGCGCTTTAGTAATGAGATCTCGAAAAAGCCCAACTCGCTTGTGCTCTTTAACCTAAACTGCCGAAGCCTTAATGCTAACTGGGAGCCGTTCCATAACCTAATATGTAGCCTTCAGTCTGAATCAAATTTCTCAGACATCATAGGTTTGACAGAAATGTTCAGTGTGAAAGAAAACATTACCTACTCACTAAAAGGCTACCACCCCTTGATTACTCGGCTGCGATCTAGTAACGATGACGGTAGGGGAGGTGTTGGACTTGATATTAAAGATACCATCCCTTTTAAAATCCATGAAGACCTTTCTGTTTTTATCCCCCATTTATTTGAATTCTTATTTGTGGAGACCTCGACGAAAGATAAAAATATTGTCGGAATTATTTATAGACCAAACACAGCCCCCAAAGCAGACCTCAATCTATTCCTAGAAAAAATGACGAATGTACTAAACATTTTAAGTGCCTCAAACAAGAATGTTTATCTTATAGGTGATTTTAATATTGACTTACTTGGCTTTTGTAGGCATAACAAATCAAAACCGACTTATTTACAGAAACTATGTTCAGTGCAGGTCTTCTGCCATTTATAACAAGACCAACTAGAATTACAGACCATTCTGCCACCATAATTGATAATATTTTCAGCAACAAAATTAATCCCCATATATCTGGAATAATTATTACAGATGGAAGTGATCATTTTGAAACATTTTATGTTGAAGAATCATCAACTAGAGGCTCTACAAATCCTGTAATCGCTTACCTGGAACTACATATAAAAATGTTTTTTCCCATAGGCTTTCCATGGTAACTATGAGCTGCAATTGTGGCCACGTTTGCAACATTACAACATTACATGAGGATCACTGGTAGAAGGTTTCCCAGTCTTCAATGATGTGAAGCTTCAAAACGTTTGAATCCACCAAACAGAATCATAGAATGTCTCTGGTGGCCATATTTTCCAACCAACGGGAACAAAAAGAGGATCCTTTGTAGAGGGCCTCATATAGACCATTCTTGCCAAGTTTTTGGTTCACGTCGGCTCAGTAGTTTCAGAGAGAAGATGAAAATGTGATTTCCCATAGGGGTTTTCTATAGTAACTATAAACCACAATGGTGGCCAAGATTGCAAATCAATCAACATTAAATGAGGAATGTTGGTAGAGGGTGTCCCAGCCATCAACCATGCAAAATTTCAAAACATTTGGCCCTGTGGTTTTAGAGGAGAAGAGTTTTCAAAATTGACCAATCAGAATCAAAGAATGCTTCTGGCGGCCACGTTTTTCACCCAACAGGAATAAAATGAGTAACAGTTGTAGAGAACCTCTTATAGACCATACCTGCCAAGTCTGGTTCACATTGGCTCAGTACTTTTAGTGAAGATGATGAAAATATGATTTTCCTGCAGGGTTTCTATAGTAACTATAAGCCACAAATGCAGCCATAATTGCAACCCGATGAAGATTAAATGAGGATCATTGGTAGAGGGGGTTACAGTCATCAGTCGCATCAAGTTTTTCAAACCATTTGGCCTTGTAGTTTCAAATAAGATTTTCTTGAAAATGCACACATTTATATGAATTCTGTTTCAACCAAAAAACTCAGTAAAAAAGGGTTAAAATATTTTGAAAATTAATTTTTTCAGACAGTATTCTCTTTCAAAATAGCTTTTGGATAGGTAAAGTGTTAGAGGGAAACACATTTTACTCCAATTTTTGTCAGATCTTAAAAGATATATATAATTACTGTCATCTAAGCTGACATGATGGGAACAGAATGTAAAAAAAACTTCTATTCTTTCCAAACACCTGTCATCAGTCACTATGTTTCTGATAAGTAAGAGGGAATAGATAATTACTTTACAGTTGAAGTTGTTTTACAGTACAAGTCAAAATAAGTTAGGTTAATCCTATAAACTATGTATCTTTCTCTTCCTACACTGATAAGACCAGAAGAAGTTTACTTAGTTTATTGCAGTTATGTTACAGCTTATTTTGACCTATACTGTATACACAATATTTTTGGGTCTTTTTCGCCAGTTCTCAGTGGAGAAAAACAGGAATCAGCCCTTACCAGATTCTGAAAAAACAAGTATTTTGCTAGCAGTACCGATCTTTGTGCAGACAGGAGAGGCACTGGGTTAAGCATTAGAATATAGCCTCTGGTGGCCACATATTTCCATCCTCTCATAGACCATTCCTGCAAAATTTGGTACACGTCAGCTCAGTCGTCTCAGAGAAGATGAAAATGTGATTTCCCATAGGGTTTCTATAGTAACTATAAGCTGCAATTGTGACCATGTTTGCAAACCGATCAACATTAATGAGGATCGTTGGTAGAGGGGGTCCCAGTCATCATTTATGTGAAGTATCAAAACATTTGGCCTGGCTGTTTCAGAGGAGAAGATTTTTGAAAATCCACCAATCAGAATCAAAGAATGTCTCTGGCGGCCATGTTTTTCAACCCACAGAAACAAAATGAGGATCGTTTGTAGAGGACCTCCCATAGACCATTCCTGCCAAGTTTGGTTCACAAAGGCTCAGCGGTTACAGAGAAGATGAAAATGTGAAAAGTTTATGGATGCCAGACGACTGATGACGGACGCCAAGTGATGAGAAAAGCTCACATGGCCTTTTAGGCCAGGTTAGCTAAAAAGGCGCACCCATCCCATACAAACCCCAAAAAGATCTTATAAGCAGGAAAATGTACATCAGTTTAGGTTTCTCTTGTCTGAAAGTGACTACATCGATGTAATGTGCTTGCAGCTTTCGATCAAGCTTTTCCAGAAGAAATCATACGAGTTCCCCAAAAGTTTGTGAAGCGTGAACAGTGGATGACATCAGGCCTTTTGCAGTCATCTCTGGAAAAAACAAAACTGTTAGTCAAAACATTGGGCCTTTTGCAGTCATCTTTGGAAAAAACAAAACTGTTAGTCAAAAAATTAAAATACCCAACCACACATAACAAATTAAGATACAAAATATACTGTACCATTTTTAACAGATTGAAAAGGGCTCGCAAATCTGATTATTACAAGACTATACTTCATGAAAATGAAAAAATTTAAAGTAATTTATATATTTTTTATACTTACCAATAGCTGGTGCTAACTCCAAAATATCCAGGGCCAAACACAAATTTTGCCCCCCAAATCCCCAAAATTTGCATCCAAAACCAAAAAATAAATTTTCCAATATGGCCCTCCATACTTTTGACCACTGCGTATGCGCAGTGTCCAGGAAGTACCGAAATTGGCGCCAAGCCTCATTCTTACAAACAGAGCCTGCTAAATGTTACATAGTCAGCGGGGAGGTTTGAGTTCCTAACTCATGGGAGGGCCATCCCCATCTGGGCCATTGGTAAGTTTTTTATAAAAAATATATAAATTACTTTAAATTTTTTCATATTTTTATACTGTAAACTAATGGCCCAGACTTAGCTGAATTATAAAAAAGCTGGAGGGCCTAGGACAAAAAGGAAAACCCAATAACTCAATTACTGATAAAAGAATATCTCCTCAAGGAGAAAAGGAGAGAAAGGATTTTTTTTATGTCTTTCTTATTTACTTGAAATAAGAAAAACACACCACCAACAATATAATTGAGCATTATAGCATATATAATTCTCTATTTACAGCCAGTATAACCCATTATACTAATTTAAAAAAGGGAAGTCAATAAATATAGTCCAGAGAATGAGAATCTTTATACTCATTTAAAAGTGTCCGAGGATTGTATATTAATGCCCGCATGACACGTGACATACACAAATGCTTCACAGTGAGCTACACCTTAAAAATATTACATAAATGAGATATATTTGCTTTTTACACTTTAAAACCATCCCAGCACCGACTCGGAATTACTGACACTGGAGGAGGTATTCCCTTGCTTTTCACTATAAAGCTGGAGATAAAAGGGACCCCGTCCCCCCTCCCTTCCCCTTGCTCTGGGTCAAATCACCGTAGAACGAAGAGGGCAGCAGGACAGAGTCACTGCTGGAACAGAAAAAACCTACATAACTATAGCTGTAATCGTTTAGTGGACGACATTCTGAGCAACAGATAACGGACCTGAACATCTAAGGTCGCCTGAAATAGACTCTATATTTCTAAGGTAAAACTTGGTAAAAGTAGAAGACTGTATCCAGTATGCAGCTTTCATGAGATCAGTAATGGCAATACTGTTAGAATAAGCCCAGGATGTGGACAGCGCTCTAACTTCATGCGCTGAAATCTTAACTACCGACTGCTGATTAAAGATAACTTTCATAGGCAGTATGAATTGCTAATTGAATCCATCTAGCAATAGAATGAACAGAAATCTCCCTTCTATTGGGAATTAATGATAAAAAGAAGCATTTTCTTCCTTTTCTGATAAACTCTGATCTGCGTTTATATATGCGCATAGTTCTTACTGGACACAGCAAGGTTCTACGGCCATCCATAGAAGAAGAGCCTTAATGATAATATGCTCAGGACATTTATTAGGAGCCTGGTTCTTAGCCAAAAATCCCACCTGAGTAGTTAAAGTAATGGTATTACCAACACTACAATAGTGAGAATCATTGATAGATAAAGCATGGAGTTCACTAACTCTTCCTGCAGAAGCAAAGGCTAAGAGAAAAGCTGTTTTATATGTCAAGAATTTGAACTCTACAACATCCAACAGTTCAAATGGAGCTTCTTTAAGCTTCAACAGAACCTAAGCTAAATTCCACTTAGGAATTAACCTATGGGTTCTAGGCCTATTGATCGAAAAGTTTTTAACCAACTTAGACAAAGAAACATTAGATCCGATTTCTAAGCTACCATGATGAGCATAAGTGGCCGATAGCATAGACCTATACCCCTTAATAGTAACTGGCTGCAGTTTGAGAACGTCAAACAAGTAGACCAGAAAGTTTGCAATGTCTGGTGGAATGGATGGATCATAAACGTCTATCGACTGATCCTTATACCAACGAAAGAAAACCTTCCACTTTGCCGCATAATTCAGCGAAGAGGCCCCCCTACAGTTAGAAATTGCGTCCACTGCTCGTCCTGTAAAGCACTTCCCGTGCAAGAAGGACCGCACAACGGAAATGTAAATTTTATAGTAAATTTCCTTTCTTATTATACCTACCGCAATTGTTTACTACAGGCTTGCACTACAGTGGAAGAACCTAACTCAGATAAAATACTCTCTATTTTAATCTTTCCCAAGAGATTTGGGAAAGAAAAGTGGTGTAAAAACACCACAAAAAATAAGCCAAAACTGTGTCGAGCGCCATCGGCGCACACCCAGTATGGGACGCTCTTCCATAGTACAAATCCACGACTACCGTCAAACAGTGTGCAGTGCGTCAATTCGTCATTCTTTTGATTCCGACAACACAGGAGTTATGTGATCAGCGGGGAGGAAGGATTCTTACCCGAATAAGAAGACGGGAGGGCCTCCATGTAAACAATTGCGGTAGGTATAATAAGAAAGGAAATTTACTATAAAATTTATATTTCTTATCAACCTACCTCAATTGTTTACTGCAGGCTGAATAGACTAAAGGATGGAGGGAATCACATAACCAACCCACATATAACACAATAGCACTGGAACCGTGGACAGAGGAAGAGATCCCTAGGCCTATCAAACCATAGCATCACAAACATTAGAAAAGACAATGAAAGATGAGGCGTATGGTGAAGTGCGACGCACAGACAGAAAGGCAGTAACAGCACAGAGCTGGAACTGACCCTGAAAAAAGCTGAAAGGCTGGGATAGACAACAGCCTGAGCCGAAGAAAGAGGGCCCCAAGGACCAAGGTCCTCTATTGGCTCCTGCAACTGTCGCAGATAAAAGGAGAATGTAGCATTTCTCGAGTTGGATGCAAGTGTAACATCCGTCATCCGACAACATGACAGAGTTATTAAAAGAGGAAGACAATGCACGCACCTCGTGGCAGAAAAAACAATTGGTAATACAATCACCAGTAGCTAGACGAGCAGAAGCTGCACGAATAGCAAGACAAATCCATCGAGAAAGGGATGTAGGAGAGATCTGGCATGTGAGAAAACGCATATTCATCCAGGAAAAAGGCGCGAACACCCCCACCCCCAAGCAGAACAGCGCCCAAGAAAGTGACCATCTTGGAGTAAACTGCAAAGTCCAAGGCCTTTTCAAGGAAAAGAGCTGAACAAGCTTGGAGAGGCAACAATGAGTGTCGAAACAATGCGGTACCATATATGAAAAAAGGTCTCCGAAGCATGGACTTGTTCCCATTGCTGGAGACCCCCAGAAACAAACATAAACCAGAAACTCCGCAAGCGGTGTGATCGAAGGAGTGACAGAAGAAACAGAGTGATCGCACACCATCGACAGCGACAGAAGAACCTTCCATTTAGCCACAGAGGCTAAACCAGTGGAGTGAGTGCCTCCTTGAAGAAGAAAAGCAACTCCACTGCGTGTCTCGAAAAACCACTACGGAGGAGACAGGACCCGATAAAAGACATGTGCGAAGGCACAATGAAGTAGGGTCAACTTGAAACCTCCTCGGGCGACTTTGGCAAAGAAAGTCGTGATGTAGAGGGAGACATGCCAGAACCGCCGCAAACAGTGAGCAGAGCAGATTGATCTACACCCACCGAGGTGACGGGTGTGATCGAAAGGATTCGACGACTGCAGGTTCATATCTGGGAGAGAACCTGAGGCAGAATTGGAACCGGCAGGAAGGCGTAGCCGACAAGACCGTCCCAAAGGAGGGCCAGAGCGTCCAGGCGAAAGCCAGAGCATCTGGACACGAAAGTGTCCACCTGATGGTTCCAACGAGTCGCAAAGAGATCGATGGAACCCGCCATGTGGAGCATCCACTCGGTGGAAAAGAACCTGCCCCGTTGGGACAGGGAGTCAGCTAGGAAGTTCAGACAACCGGAAATGTGACGAACAACCACCCCGGCATTGACATCCTGAGCGAGCAGTAGAAGATCCTGAGCCAATTCACACATTGGAACCGAGTGCGTGCCGCCCTGGTCCTGAATGTAAGCAACCACCGTCGAATTGTTGAACAACAGAAGGACCTGACGATGCGACAGGTGAGGGATCCACTGCCTGAAACTCAGAAGAGCAAGAAGCTCTGCTGGCTGATGTGTAGAGATGCCCGATCCTGGTCCCACATCCTGTGAAGGGAAAGACCTGGAGGATCCAACGTCGCACCCCATCGATATCGCTGACATCGGCCGTCAGAACGCGATCGGACGTGGGTAAGTCCAACAGAACAACCTGCGTGATCCACTGAACATTCGTCCAGTGGAGAAGGTGAGGATAAGAGAATCTGGTAACTGAAGCACCAGATCCAGAGAATCGACATTCAGGCTCCAACGACTGAGCAGAAAGTGTTGGAGAGGTCTGACACGCAGCCGACCTAGAGGAATGAGATCGGTCACCGAACCACAGAGACCGATCAGCCGGAGAAAACTCTGAGCGGTCGCGGACATGGACTGGGACAAAGTCAGAGCAAAAGCTGAGAGAATCACAGCCTTGGCCTGGGGAACTGCCACCAAACTGAATTGGGTGCGGAAAGCCATCCCCAGATGACAAAACGACTGAGAAGGGACCAGGTCCGACCTCTCCTCGTTGACTCTGAATCCTAGCAACGTGAGCAAGCTCAACAGAGTGGCGACATCCGACTCCAGTAAGGCAGCATTGGAATGCCTCTGGAAGATATCGTCCAGATATGCCGAAGTAGTCACCCTGGACTGTGTGCGATGGAAAGCTATCACGTGGAAAGCGACATCAGTCTGGTGAAGGCCCAAGGAGCCAGGTTGAGGCCGAAAGGCATGGCCTTGAACTGGTAAACTCACCCCAGAAAAGCGAACCTGAGATACTTCCATGATGCCCGATGAATCGGAACGTGAAAGTAAGTGCCTCGCAGGTCGAAGCTGGAAGTGAAATCTCCCTGGTGAATTGAACGGCGGACCGACCTGAAAGTCTCCATGCTGAACTTGGGAGCAATGATAGACTGGTTCAGGATACTCAGATCGATAAAATAGAACCCCACTGACTGAATGTTCTTGATGACCTTGATCGCCCCCTTTGTCAGGAGATTGTCTATCTCCGTGGACAAAAGTTCCCGACGTAAAACGTCTGAAGGAAATGTGGTTGGAAGAGGCACCCAGGACAGAGTGGGGTGCTTTTGGAAGGATGTTCGCAGCCCGGACCAAACAACATCTAACACCCAAGGATCGGATGTGATGGTGGCCCAACGGTCTGCGAACTCTGCTATCCTTCCTCCAACCTGGGACGAGTCGAGGTGAGGACCTTCATTTCGAGCCCCGATGAGGCCCGCGAGAGGAGAAACCACCTCCTCAACTGCATGAAGAATCCTGATACTTCCCTCTAGTCCGCCGACGCTTACCCTTATCCCTTGAGTAAGAAGCAGAATCGGTAGCAGAAGGATCAGCCTTTTGCTTCGCAGGGGAAGCAGAAGGGTACTTGTTAGGCTTGGAATGGCCCCTGCCTCCCCTAGAAGGCTGATCAAGCTGAAGAAACAGCAGCTGATCCTTGGAATGACGTAGGACCTCATCCCGGACCGTCGACACGGAACCATGGAAAAGTTGTGGACCTGCCAAAGAAGCAGATCGAAGAGTAGCACTCTGCTCCTCAGGAAGGGATCGGCCTGTGTCCAGCACAGAGTCCCTTTGAACTAATTCCAGATTAGACCGAGTCACAGGCATGCGTGTGAGTAAGATGCATGAGCGCCTTGGACAGCACACACAAAGGAGCCTGTACTTCGTCAAACTTATCTGGAGGCAGATAAGCAGCTAAAGCTGAGACGACGTGATCTGAGAGAGAAAGCATACCAAGCATCTCTCTTGATAAGCCTATTAGCCCAACGTGGACTCCAGAGTCGTCAACGGAATGCCGACAGATTTGGGCTTGGAAAGCCCGAGGGAATTGGAGTCCTGATCCAAAACCGTCAAAGTCTGGCAGACTGACGGATTGGCGGAATCGTAGTAACGATAACGCGCCAGAGGCAAAAAGGTGTCAACCCTGGTGAAGAACGGAGCCTTCACAGCCTTGGAACTTGGAGCTTAGAGTCCAAGGCTGAAAATGCTTCAACCAACTGTACCGACTGGCACGGTCGAAGACGCCCAGAAGCAGGTTGCTCCAAAGGCTGTTGGCGCACGACCGATGATCGCGGCCTGGCTGACACTGTCGGCTGGTTTGATGGTTTGAGATCTGGAAGGAACCCAAACACAAAATCAAGAGCTGCCCCCAAGTCCGAAGACTGCTAGCTCTCGACATCAAGCATGTCTGACTCTTCTCCTGAGTCGGAAGACACATAGCCCATCGTGGGCAAACCAGCCGATGCCTCCCATGGTGTCGGAACACCAGAGGGATCAGAAAGTGGCCTGTTTCCAATCCCGGGAGGCGGCGCCATAGGGGGAGCCTGGAAACCACTCGCTGCCTTGCTGCAAGCAACGGGAAGGCTCTTTAATCTGAGTGAGTAAGGAGGGGGCCTCCCTAAGCTCACTGCCCGTACTGGCCGGTTCAACAGGGGAACGAACCAGCAAAGTGGCTTCACCTCTGACCCTCTAAACCAGCAAAGGGTCATGATCCTCCAAAACACCCGATGCGGAACGATGGGCGGCAGCCGAAACGTCGAGGATCAACATAGCGGGAACTCATGAGAGTCACCGCAGACCTCTGCGGGGCAGAAGGTCCAGGCTGCACAAAAGACGTTGGTCCCCCAAAACTGGTCGTGTGGCCAGAATGAGTGGACGGAAATGCCACGGACTTCATAGTGTCCCCACTAAGAAGGATCAACATAGCGGGAACTCATGAGAGTCACCGCGGACCTCTCCAGGGCAGAAGGTCCAGGCTGCACAAAAGACGTTGGTCCCCCAAAACTGGTCGTGTGGCCAGAATGAGTGGACGGAAACGTCACGGAGTTTATAGTGTCCCCACTAAGAACATCCGAATCCAAAAACACAACTGTGGTGCTCGACGGCGCAGAGACCACAGTAGAGGGTCCGGCCGGCAGCCACTTCCAACTTTGCCGAGTTGAAGTCAGGGAAGGCTGAGGCCGATACCCCCACGTCTACGCTCCCAGACACCGCAGCAGACCACTGCAGGTATAAAACTACTGTGCTCAACGGCTGAGAGAACACAGTAGGGGGTTCATTCGGCAGCCACTTCCTACTTTGCCGAGTTGAAGTCGGGGAAGGCTGAGGCCGATACCCCACAACCACATAACAGACATCCCTGCAGACTCTTGCAAGGCCGGCAAAAAATGACGTTGTAGACGGAACTGCAGTAGCAGCAGATATGACGGGAGCTGTTGGAACTGGCAGAAAAGCAGAGAGAGCCACCTAGCTCGGCCTCCAAAGGAGGAGTCACAAACCCTAGTGACAGCCTCAGATGTCGACTGGAGAGGGCGCATAGTCCCGGAACCAGGCATCTCTTCACCAGAAATCCAACAGCTCCCGCAGTATCCACCACGGTAAAAAATAGGCCGATGAAATCATCAGATGTGTACCCATACGTGCAACTAGTAGAAAGCTATATGACGGAGGGCCATCACGGATGCCGACATTATGTACATCATACATGGTATGGGTACATATAGAAATGGATTGGAGGAGTGTCTAATTTGATGGATAAATGGTTAATATCTCCAGATCAAATTATCAGATTTACATAAAAAACTATACAGCACAGCACATCAGTAACCTGAATACATATAAAAAGTAACATGACAATCGGTTTAATATTTTTTGAGTTACCAAAGGGATTGGAAAAATTTTCAATTTGAAGGATAAAGGGTTAATATCTCAGGATCATATTATCAGATTTACACCAAAAACTATACAACTCGGCACATCAGTAACCTGAACACAAATATAAAGTAACTTGAGAATCCAAGCAATATTTTTCAAGTTATCGAATGCCAAAGGGATTGGAAGAATTTTCAATTTGAAGGATAAAGAGGATAAAGAGTTAATATCTCAGGATCAAAATAACAGATTTACACCAAAAACTATACAGCTCGGTACATCAGTAACCTGAACACAAATATAAAGTAACCTGACAATCCAAGTAATATTTTTCAAGTTATCGAATGCCAAAGGGATTGGAAGAATTTTCAATTTGAAGGATAAAGGGTTAAAATCTTAGGATCAAATTATCAGATTTACACCAAAAACTATACAGCTCGGCACATCAGTAACCTGAACACAAATATAAAGTAACTTGACAATCCAAGCAATATTTTTCAAGTTATCAAATGCCAAAGACATGGATACGGACGCCGGACGTTCAATTTGAAGGATAAAGGGTTAATATCTCAGGATCAAAATAACAGATACACACCAAAAACTATACAGCTCGACACATCAGTAACCTGAACACAAAGATAAAGTAACTTGGCAATCCACGCAATATTTTTCAAGTTATCGAATGCCAAAGGGATTGAAGGAATTTTCAATTTGAAGGATAAAGGGTTAATATCTCGGGATCAAAACATCAGATTTACATCAAAAACTATACAGCTCGGCAAATCAGTAACCTGAACACAAATATAAAGTAACTAGACAATCCAAGCAATATTTTTCAAGTTATCGAATGCCAAAGGGATTGGAGGAATTTTCAATTTGAAGGATAAAGGGTTAAAATCTCAGGATCAAATTATCAGATTTACACCAAAAACTATACAGCTTGGCACATCAGTAACCTGAACACAAATATAAAGTAACTTGACAATCCAAGTAATATTTTTCAAGTTATCGAATGCCAAAGAAATGGATACGGATGCCGGACGGACGTTCTAACAATTGGTAGTTATGTGGCTATTTTTATGGGACTACAAAAAAATGCATGTCCATTATATTAAAACAAGTGATTTGGGGAAAAATTTTTGGGGTGGTAGCAAACCCTGACCCTACCCTTTACTGACCCTAACCCTACCCACCCCACCCCCAATTCTTAACCCCACCCTAGACTTATGAAAAATCAATATATTCCTAGTCAATTTTAACTAAAATGCATGTCCATTGTATTAAAACAACTTTTTGGATGAAAAATTTTTGAGGTGGTAGCAAACCCTAACCCTACCCTTTACTGACCCTAACCCCACCCCACCCCAACTCTAAACCCCACCCTAGAATAATGACATTTAACTATGTGACTAGTCACATAAATTGCAGTAGTCACCTAACCCCCATTTGTACCAACAAATAGCCACCTAAACCCCATATGTCTGCCCGGACAGACAGACAGATGGACAGACGGACAGACGGACAAAGGATGGACGAACGACGGATGGCCACCCCGGATGCCGGCATTATGTGTACCATACATAGTATGGGTACACATAAAAACTGCACATTACCCACGGAAGGGGAATAACTCTCACCAGACATGGTCGAGTCGGGAATCCCAGAAACGACAGCGTTCCCCACCCCCCGCTGGTGCGGGAGGAGCTGCACATCCCCCACGGAGGGGGAGCAATTCTCACCAGATGTGGTCGAGTCGGGAGGCCCCGAAACGACAGCGTTCCCCACCCCCCGCAGGAGGAGCTGCACATCCCCCATGGAGGGGGTAAAACTCACACCAGATGTGGTCGGGTCGGGGGGGACTGAAACGACAGTGTCCCCCTCCCCCCCCATGAACAGAAAGTATAAGAACACCCTCAACTACGACGAGAGAAGGTGGCAGAAAAAAAAACGGTGGGTACACGACAGAACCCAGACGGTCGACAGGGGCCGAAAAACCAGAAATTAAGCCCTCAACAGAGTGAAGAAATCCTGTCCAGACAGTCCCTGACTGACACCTAACTCCAATAACAATTAAATTCATCAACCGAAAAATTCATTGTCGAATCGCGTTGACACGATGTCGAAAACAAAACATTCGCGAAAACGGAATAGTAAATAATATACAATGAGAGTGTGGTTGAAAATATAAACGAGAAGATATAAAACACAGTCCTGTTATTATACGAGCTTCAGATCGATAATTCCAGTCACAGGAAAACCATAATCAACGAGTTAAAATATCACTGTTACTGAGCAATATGGCGCACATCCATCACGTGTGCGGATAATCAAAAGAATGACGAATTGACGCACTGCGCACTGTTTTACGATAGTCGTGGATTTGTACTATGGAAGAGCGTCCCATACTGGGTGTGCGCCGATGGCGCTCGACCCAGTTTTGGCTTATTTTTTCGTGGTGTTTTTACACCACTTTTCTTTCCCAAATCTCTTGGGAAAGATTAAAATAGAGAGTATTTTATCCGAGTTAGGTTCTTCCACTGTAGTGCAAGCCTGTAGTAAACAATTGAGGTAGGTTGATAAGAAATACGTGAAGGTTGAGACCTTGCGGATTGTGATGCAGTGTGTGAGATTTCCCTGAAAGAGAGGGACCTCCCGTGGAGGAAGCTTCTAGGGAACGTCCCATAACAGACACCTGAGAAGATGTATCCATGGTATCTGAGACGACAGAGATGCTACCAGCAGTATCTTGCACTGCGATTGCTTGATCTTTAACAAGATCTGTTGAATTAACGGAGTTGGAGGATATGCATATCCTATCATTCCGTCCCATGAAATTGAGAGGGCGTCCACTGCGTACGCTCGAGGGTCTGGGCATGGCGACACATACGTCTGCAATTGATTGTTGAGATGTGTTGCAAACAAGTCTATCATTGGTCGATCCCATTGGTAGCAAATCTGCGTGAACACTCGCTTGTTGAGAGTCCATTCAGAAGGCAACATGTGACCTTTCCGAGAAAGCGAGTCTGCTAGAATGTTCAGACAACCCGGTATATGACAGACCGATAGATGAACCTGATGTTCCAGGACATACGGAAGAATTCTTTCCATTAGTTCGAATAACGGAATCGAATGAGTGCCTCCCTGGTTCCTTATATACGCTACTACTGTCGATTTGTCCGACAGTATTTGAATATTCAAATTCTGAATTATGTTCATCCAATGACGTAGCGCTAACCATATTGACATCATTTCTTTGATGTTTATATGTTTTTCCCAAAACGCAGGGTCCTAAAGACCCTGGCACTTCGAGTCTGTTGGGCTCAGGGTCGCACCCCAGTCTACCTGACTCGCGGCCGTCATCATTGTAAAAGCCGGATCTGGCAGCTGCAGCAGAATTCCCTGAGTTAACCCTGAATGTCTGTTTAAATCTGAATCTTTTGTTTTACTTGGTCCGTTAGAACAATATTTGTTTCGAGCAAATGCATTTTCACACTGCATGTTCGAGTAAAAAATATCTGGAGTGGATGCGTGTGTAAGCTGCCCATCAGAATGAGGTCTGCAGCTGCTCCGCACAGCCCCATCAGTTGCATGAATTGCCTCGTTGTTAATACGTCCGAGTGTAGACAAAAGCGAGCATAACAACTGACTAATTTCGCTCTGGGTAACGGCAGACGAACCAGATTGTTGTGAGTCTCGAAGCTCATTCCCAAGTGAATGAACAACTTGAACGGAGCTAGATCCGACTTCTTTTCGTTTACAATGAAACCGAGATGTCGGAGCAATAATAGCAGACTCTGAACATCGTTCTGAAGAACCGTTTTGTTGCCGTATCTCTGAAGAATGTCATCCAAATAGGCCGACGTTACCTCAGATGGATGAGCCCGGAAATATGCCCTTACCGAGTTCATTATTCGAGTGAATGCCCAGGGTGCTAGATTGAGTCCGAAGCACATCGCTCAGAACTGATAAACAACCCCCAGGACGGCGAACTGTAGTTACTCTCTGAATGCTGGATTCACTATAATATGAAAGTATGTATCCTTTAGATCTATGCTTGTTGCATAGTCGTTCACCCGAATGCTCACCCTTACTGATCGAATGGTCTCCATATAAAACTTTGGAGCCACAATCAATTTGTTTATCCAGCTTAGATCTATTACTGGATGGAACGAGCCGTCTAGCTTCGGTACCAAAAACAGGTGACTGTAGAAATCTAGTGATTCCTGGTTTTCCACGACCTCTATTGCATTTTTCTCTAAAAGAGATTTTACCTCCGATAGTAGTGAATCTCTTTTTTGAGGGTTGGTTGGAAGCTGAGTCAAGCTTGCACTTTGTGTTAATGGAGGCTTTTCTCGGAATGATAGCCTCAGGATGTCCGAGATAACCCCTCTGACCCACTGGTCTTCTGTAATTGTGATCCAATTTCCAGAAATCTTGTTAATATTCCGCCAACAGGAGCGCAATAGAGGTCCTGACCATCACATTCTGGACCTGCGAGGCCTACGGGAAGAGAATCTACATCCTCCTTGTGCAGCGCCTCAGCCCGCCGACCTGGGGACGTCTGACCGGTTGTCTCGGCCAGACCCACGTCCCCTACCCGAGTCGCTATATTGACGATCTCTAGGGTAATTATTTGAGGGTTTCTTATACCCTCTAAAGGAGTTTCCTCTGGACAATCTTGGTCCTGAAGCTCCTACTTTACCCTTTTCTGCTGTATCAGTTTTACTGGAAACTGACTTCAAAAGCAGAGCATTAGATACTTTCTTAGTAATTTGATCATAGATCAAAGAAAGCCTGCCGTCAAATAGATTGTCACCAGATACCGGAGCGACTCGAAGAGAGTTTTTCACCTTATCATCCACTAGGGATGATGACGCTAGGGCTGCATCACGTCTAACTAACTCTAAATTAGCTACTGATAAGGCAGAGTTATATGTGGTATAAGCAATAGCCCTTGATAGAACTTTTAATGAGGTACTAACGTCCTCAAATTCTTTTCCACTGAGACGTTGCGCCATCACTCTCGTAAGGTGATCTGCGTAAGACAAAGCATCTAGATTTGCTCTATTGGAAGAAATCATTGTCTCCATTGTATTTGAACGAATTGAAAAGGATGCAGGTAAGGACATATCTAAGTCCTCAGCCTGCTCGTCCAAACGCAGAGGAACTCTCGGAATACCCTGACCTGCCGTTTTAAATTTACTTCTACTACTAATAAACGGCAGTTGTAGGGCATTTGATGATAAAAAACTGCCTTTCCTCTTCCCCGAGGAAAGATTAAAGCGTCATTTAATAGATCAAAAGTCCGAGACACATTACCGGACTATACCGGATAAACAGGAATATCTTCCTTAACCCGGCTGACGACGCTAGCAGTCTTTTATCAGTAGACGCAGCATTCTGATCAGACGGAACAACCACTGGAAGGTATTGATGAATAAAATCCATCGCTACCTTGTGTTGTTCCAGAAGGGAATAATCCAAATCATTCAGTTCCCTTTCACCATTCGATTGGATCAGAAAAGATTCTTGGTCATCCATATCTGAACGAGAAGACGAATGAACCGACCCAGCTTCATCCGACAGTTCAACATCATAAGCTGTCGTAGAATGTTCCAGAACCTGCTGGGATGCTGTGATGAGCTGCGCTATTTGCAACAGCAAGTCCGTAACAGAGGCCTGTGGAGCAGCGGTTCTTTGATGTTTACCCGCTGGTTGCTCCTGGGACAGAGTGTCCAACATAATCCTCTTATGTGGACGTCCCAATTCATGTGGCCTCGGTTCCTTGGCTACCGGATGGCGTGACTATTTTGATGACATCGAATCCCTCATCGGCGATGCAGACTGGATCTCCATAGTCACAAGCCAAGGTGCGGTCATGTGTGCTTAGAAGACGATACGGAAGCCAATAGACTAGCCGACCCCTGCAGCATATTTGATGAAGCGTCCCGGACAGGAGGCATGGACGAATGGTCCGACTAATGCAAGTTCTGTACAACAACATCTGGCCCCAGGTCTCGCTCGTGGTCCGGGCAGACCTGGCTGAGCCCACCGCAGAACTAGCCGGCTTCCTCCTTTCCGTCACCGCAGGGTGAGCATGTTTTGATTTTTTAGTGCTCGCAACACCCTTTTCCTCTCCTCGACCACTACGGACATACCCGGCGTCACAGTACTCAAATCGTGAGTAATAGATCCACCGGTTGAGCTAGCTGGCGACAAGGGAGTAAACCCCAAATCCTGAGGTCTAGTTCCTTGTCTTATATTATTGAGCACTTTTGCCGCTAGCTCTATATTTGATTGCGACGAAGGCAGCACACTTTCTGACGGCATCACTGATGCATCACCATGTTTTTGTTCCTCTAAAAAAGAAACTGAAAAACTATGTGACTTTGTGGTGAGAGAACTGGCATCGACCTCTCACCACTAACAACATACTGTGACACACGTCTCCAACGTTTGTCATCCCAACTGGCACAAACAGAACAAGAATTAGTGCGAGTACAATGACTACAACAAACACAATGAATATGAGAGTCAGAGGAAGATTTCCTCGACTTACAATTTGAGCAATAATCTTTCATTTTGCCAAAAACTACAAGTCAACAGTACTCGCACTAACTCCTATAACAATCTGACAAAGATACATATTAATACAATCCAATGCAAAAATTTCAAAAAATAAATTAAAAAAAACAAAAACAAAAAAACCCAAAAAATTTTGACATGAGCCCAAGTTCCCAAAGGGAACGATGAGCCCAAATTGATTGCAAAAAAGCCTAAGTGCAGACAAAATTTTTTTCTTATTCCTAAAAATTAATGCTACACTTCCGGAGTATATAATGTATCTAACTATTGACCTATCATAATAAAATGACTAGGAAACTACCTACAGAAAGTAACCGTTGTCAATGTAAACAAGGTGTAATAAAAACTGGAAACAAGACACTGAACAGCATGGCCCGAAGTCAGAAACAGATTTCAAACTATTCGATGTAAGGCAGGATCTTCGTCAGAAGAAACTGTGATACATCAGATGGCAGATGCATGACCAAAATGCCTAAACACCCCTAGGGTGAGGACGTAACCATGGGGATACACAGAATAAACATTCTGTACATAAGTTAAACTTCCAAGAAATTTAAAAAAAAAAAAAAAAAAAAAAATTCAATAAAAGTCCAAAAAGCATGGGAGTTTAAAAGCGGGTGGGGGCGGGGAGATCAAGGAAGGACAGGGAGGAAACACTGAACAAACAGTGGCAAATTCATAGGAAGAATGATAACATCAGGCCCATGTCCTGAAATTGGGAAACATAAAATAATTTTAAACAAGAGGGATGTTACATCCCAACGCTCACCTACATTCGCGCTTGATAATGTCGTTCCAATGTAACATGCCTAATATTTAGTTAATATAAATCATTAACTGGGCATCAAATGATTAATGTGGTTTATGTGATGGCTTTGGAAAGTCTATATTTCTGCATTTATTATATATCAATTCAACATAGAATCATTGGATATAAAAACATTTTTTTCTTTTAGAAATGTTTATGATTAAGAATATGAATCGTGAGGCCAGATATTAAATCATAAATAAGAATTAGAAAAGGCTTTCATAAATCACTGAAATTGTAATTGAAGAACATTCATTGGTTAAAGAAGAGTTGCGGAAAAACATTCGTTCAAGAAAGTGACTATAAGTCCCAACAAAAATACATCACATCAACAACTAAAATAAGCCTTAATGTTACTAGTAACAAGTATGAGAAAGTATTAAATAAAAAAAAAGAAGTTTTTTTAAAGAAAGTGAATATAAGTCCCAAAAAAACCCCTCAAATTCCTCAAATATGCATGTAATAAGGGCGCAACGTTACCGCAATGTAGTTCATTAACACATGCGTACAATATCAATTGCCTGGAAAGACACAAAGAAACAGAACTCACCTTAACACCTCACCTTAACACAAACTTTTAGAACTTAAAATTGAGTAAGTCAGAGAAAAATGTGAACATTGTGACTGAAAAAAAGAAAAGAAATCAGTTAAATTTCTGCATACAGTAGGGTTAATACCTACAGTTGTTATTGAAATGAGAAAATAAACAGTAATGAGAGGTGAAGGCACCACAATCTGCACAAAAGCAACACCTAAACGCTAATTCTTACAACAAGTTTTGGCAGAAAATCAGCCTCAAATTCCTCAAATATGCATGTAATGAGGGTTAAATATTACTGCAATTGAGTTCAGTAACCCAAGTGTAGAATATTAATCACCTGGAAAGACACATAGAAACACAACTCACCTAAACACAAAGTTTACAAAGTTTTACAACTTAAAATTTACTAAGTCTGAGAAAAACATGAAAATTTTGACAGAAAAAAAAAGAAAATTTCTGTTAAATTTCTGCATACAGTAGGGTTAATACCTACAGTTGTTATTGAAATATGAAAATCAACAGTAATGAGAAGTTAAAGCAGCACAATCTGCACAAAAACTGACTTTAACGCAAATTCTTACAACACCTAAATGCAAATTCTTACAACTTTTGGCAGAAAATTTTAGGTGAAATTTGGAAAAAAAGTTGTAGAATCAGGGTTAAATACTGTTCTGATAGTCCCCTACAACCTACATATGCAATATCAAAGGCCTGAGCCCACTGATCTTTGAGAACTCACCTTAACACCTCACCTTAACACAAACTTTTAGAACTTAAAATTTACTAAGTCCGAGAAAAACATGAAAATTTTGACTGAAAAAAAAAGAAAATTTCCGTTAAATTTCTGCATACAGTCGGGTTAATACCTACAGTTGTTATTGAAATATGAAAATCAACAGTAATGAGAAGTTAAAGCACCACAATCTGCACAAAAGCTGACTTTAACGCAAATTCTTACAACACCTAAACGCTAATTCTTACAAGTTTTGGCAGAAAATCAGCCTCAAATTCCTCAAATATGCATGTAATGAGGGTTAAATATTACTGCAATGGAGTTCAGTAACCCAAGTGTAGAATATTAATCGCTTGGAAAGACACATAGAAACACAACTCACCAAAACACAAAGTTTACAAAGTTTTACAACTTAAAATTTACTAAGTCTGAGAAAAACATGAAACTTTTGAGTGAAAAAAGAAGAAAATTTTCGTTAAATTTCTGCATACAGTAGGGTTAATACCTACAGTTGTTATTGAAATATGAAAATCAACAGTAATGAGAAGTTAAAGTAGCACAATCTGCACAAAAGCTGACTTTAACACAAATTCTTACAACACCTAAACGCAAATTCTTACAACAACTTTTGGCAGAAAATTTTAGGTGAAATTTGGAAAAAAGTCGTAGTATCAGGGTTAAATACTGTTCTGATAGTCCCCCTACAACCTACATATGCAATATCAAAGGCCTGAGCCCACTGATGTATGAGAAATTAACCTTAACATTAAATCTTACAATATTGGACACGCCGGACGCCGACGCCCGAGGTTATCACAATAGCTCACCACATCTTACAGATGTAGGTGAGCTAATAAAAATTATAAGTTACAGCCCTGAACACATCAAACCACTGTTTTTCCTCTCATTATCCTAATGCATCCTTGGATCCACCAAAATCACCATTGCTTTGTGTCTGGCATCATAAAAACTGAGATTTACAAGCACAGAAGTCAGTTTGTTGTTATTTGACAGAGGGCCAAACAAAGAATAAGGCTTGGCGCCAATTTCGGTACTTCCTGGACACTGCGCATGCGCAGTGGTCAAAAGTATGGAGGACCACATAGGACATTTATTTTTTGGTTTTGGATTCCCGTCCACATTTGTAGATGGAAATGCAGAAATATCTGATCCTAAAGAAAAAGCTGACAAATTGAACTCCTACTTCGTTAACATCGGTTCAATATTAAGCGACTCAGTACCAACCTCCTGTCGACATTTTACTGACTACGTTAATGGAAATGGAATTGAGTCATTTTTTATTTTGCCCACTACCCAACATGAGGTAATTCAGTGCACAAAAAAATTAAAATCAAAAACAAGAAGAGACCTTGACAATATGTAAAATATTATATTAAAGGAGATAATATATGAGATCGCTGACCCTTTAACACACGTAATTAATCTATCTTTCTCAACCGGTATTGTCCCCAGCAAAATGAAAATAGCAAAAGTAATTCCTGTCTTTAAATCTGGTGACCATCAACTATTCAACAATTATAGGCCCATTAGCATATTATAAATCTTCCCGAAAGTATCAGAAAAATTAATGTACTCCAGGTTAATACCTTTTCTGGAAGATAATAAGATAATTCATCAATATCAGTTTGGATTCAGAAAGGCACACTCAACAATACATCCGGTACTGCATCTCATAAACAATGTTGCTGAAATGAATAAGCCAACAAAAGACCATACTTTAGCTCTGTTTCTTGACTTCTCCAAAGCATGTGATACTATAAATCACCAGATCTTACTCAAAAAGCTAGAACTCTATGGAATACGGGGCCATGCAAATTCTTGGTTCAAGGATTATCTTACTGACAGATCTGTCAGTTTCCCTTCCAAAGGAGAGTTCTGATTTCCTGGTGATATCAGCTGGTGTTCCACAGGGATCTATTCTTGGTCCTCTTCTCTTCATAATTTACATTAATGATATTATAAACTCAACATTGCTGAAAATTTTATCATATGCAGACGATACTACTGCATATACATCTGGCAATAACTTAGATACAATAATAGAATTAGTTAATAACGAACTCCGTAACATATACTATTGGTGCACAGCTAATAAACTCATACTAAATGAGAGCAAGACAAAATTTATTATTTTTCACCTTATAGACAATTGAAAGTAGAAGAGTTATGCTTGATAATTCAACTATCTAACTCGTTGCCAACAATCAAGAGGAAAAATCTGTAAAATTCCTAGGAATCCACCTGGGTGAAAATTTGAACTTTAAGAAGCATATCTCAGTAATCTTCTCCAAAATTTCCAGGGCAACTTATACCATAAACAAAGTGAAAAGGATTCTACCGAAAGAATGCCTGAAAACATTATATTACTCTTTGATCCATAATCACATGCTACATGGTATCCACATCTGGGGTCACTCGTCGTCAACTTGATCGATCATTAAATTACAAAAGAAAGCCATCCAAATTATAGCTAACAAAAATTACAACACTCATACTGATCGACTATTTAGTGAGCTGCGTATCTTAAAATTCACAGACTGTATAAACTTCAGGTCTCTTTGTTTATGCATGATTGGTATAACAGCCTGCTCCCTGAAAGCTTTGGAAAGACTTTCAGAATATACCAAAATCCCTCAGGAATGGACACCAGACAATCGGGTAAATTACTCACACTAAAAGCAAGAACTCAATTTTCCACAAACTTCCCAATCCATACTTTCCCTTGGATGTGGATTACAATAGAACCATAGGTTCAAAACTATTCCAGATCACTATTCAAAAAAGTCTTTAACGGAGCATTTCTTGAATTTATACCATCATCACGTCAGCTGTAATAATCCTGCTTGTTCCGACTGTAGGTCCTACCTCTGTTATCTCATCCCCATCTATCAACTGACCCAAAAGAGTTATTTTCTAAAAACGATGGACAATATTTTATTTATATGGAATAATTCAAAATTTCCATTCAAAATTTTCTTTTTTCAACTACAAATATGCTGTTGTTGGGATTGTATCACATTTAATTTGGTTTCTGGTCTTTTTTGAGGGGGGTGGGGGTGGCTGGAAGACAGCCCTAGTGGCTACGCCATCTCCCGTTAGTGCAATCATGTATTTGAGATCAATGTATGTTGCTGACCTATGTTTGTATTTGTAGCATGTTGTACTACAAAATAAATCATTCATTCATTCTCTCCCCCCCCACCCCCCCCCCCCCCCCCCCCCCCACCACCCCTAGTGATGTTTCCTCATATTGCACTAAGTTAAAATTCGGGCTACCATAGGGAGCCCAAATATCAACCCAGGGACCCGATTTGAACGAACTTGAATCTAACTCCCCTAGAGATGTTGTATACCAAATATGAAAGATTTTAAGAAGAGTTTTTAAAAAATTCCCTCATATTGCACCAAGTTAAAATTTGAGCTCCCATAGAGAACCCAAATATTAAAATTTGGTTCAAATCGGACCATCGGTTCAGAAAATATAAATTCTGGGCAGGGTTAAAAATCTTGCCTCTCCCATTATGAAGGCAAATATTGCTACACAAACCTGGTCCATGAGATTTTAAAAACATTTTCCTTCACACCCTCCCTATGGGGCTGGGCATGTTGAGTTGAACAAAAATGCAATGCCCCTTCGGGACCATCACTCACACAAACTTTCACTTGAATTGGCTCAGTGGTTTTGGAGGAGAAGTCCAAAACATGGTGTTGACGAATGGAGAGTGATTAGATAAGCTAAGCTTGACTACGTCAAGGTGAGCTAAAAATAAAAAGTGTGCCAGTGCTTGCCTATTATACTAAACTTTTCAACTGTAAATTGAAATGAAAGTGTCAATGACACTGTAGCTTAACTTGTCTGTGTGTTGTGTTTGATGAAAAGGATAATGTTCAATGTTTATGAAAGGATAATGAAATAAGAAAAGAATTGTGATAATTGGGAATATGTTAATTTCTGTTCCCTGTATGCTATGTTTTTAAAAATAGGCCGATGAAATCGTCAGATGTGTATCCATACGTGCAACTAGTGGAAAGCTTATGACGGAGGGCCACCCCAGATGCCGACATTATGTACACCGTACATGGTATGGGTACATATCGAAATGGATTGGAGGAGTAACCTAATTTGATGGATAAAGGGTTAATATCTCCGGACCAAATTATTAGATTTACATAAAAAACTATATAGCACAGCACATCAGTAACCTGAATACATATATAAAGTAACCTGATAATCGGATTAATATTTTTTGAGTTATCGCATACCGAAGAAATGGATTGGAGGAATTTTCAATTTGAAGAATAAAGGGTTAATATCTCAGGATCAAATTATCAGATTTACACCAAAAACTATACAGCTCGGCACATCAGTAACCTAAACACAAATATTAAAGTAACTTGACAATCCAAGCAATATTTTTCAAGTTATCGAATGCCAAAGGGATTGGAGGAATTTTCAATTTGAAGGATAAAGGGTTAATATCTTAGGATCAAATTATCAGATGTACACCAAAAACTATACAGCTCGGCACATCAGTAACCTGAACACAAAGATAAAGTAACTTGACAATCCAAGCAATATTTTTTCATGTTATCGAATGCCAAAGGGATTGGAGGAATTTTCAATTTGATGGATAAAGGGTTAATATCTCAGGATCAAATTATCAGATTTACACCAAAAACTATACAGCTCGGCAACATCAGTAACCTGAACACAAATATAAAGTAACTTGACAATCCAAGCAATATTTTTCAAGTTATCGAATGGCAAAGGGATTGGAGAAATTTTCAATTTGAAGGATAAAGGGTTAATATCTCAGGATCAAAATAACAGATTTACACCAAAAACTATACAGCTCGGAGCATCAGTAACCTGAAGATATATATAAAGTAACATGACAATTGGATTGATATTTTTTAAGTTATCTCATGCCAAAGGGATTGGAAGAATTCTCAATTTGAAGGATAAAGAGTTAATATCTGAGGATCAAATTATCAGATTTACACCAAAAACTATACAGCTCGGCACATCAGTAACCTGAAGACAAATATAAAGTAACTTGACAATCCAAGCAATATTTTTCAAGTTATCGAATGCCAAAGAAATGGATACAGACGCCGGACAGACAGATGGACGGATGGACAGTGGACAGACAGACAGACGGATGGACAAAGGATGGACGAACGATGGATGGCCACTCCGGATGCCGGCATTATGTATACCATACATAGTATGGGTACACATAATAAAAATAATATGAGGTGTACAATGTACTAAAGAGCTGAGGGGTGGGTTAATATGACCCAAAAGTTAATGTATGTGGCCCTCACAGTTACCGTATGTCAACAAAAGTTATCAAGTTACAGTGAAATTATTCCAAAACGAGTCATCCTATCAAGTTACATTGAAATCCCTTCATTAATATGGCCTGTATACTGTGCTAAAGATTTTCGGGCTTCAGGCCTGTGTAGCCATGACGGTTGACCGATTGCAACTAAAAGGGGACGTCCTCATCTTGACATTATACAGAGTCATTCTACTAAGCTACAATGAAATCCCTTCACAAATACAACCTGTAGTCTGTACTAAAGTTTTTTGGCTTTTAGGCTCGGGAAGCCATCATGGTTGAATGATCGCGCCCAAAAGGAGACGTCATTCGGGCAGCATCTGGAATGATCCTACGAAGTTACAATGAAATACCTTCATAAATATGACCTGTAGACTGTGCTCAAGGTTTTCGGGCTTCGGGCCCCTGAAACCGTTACAGTTGACCATCACGACCAAAAGGGGATGTCATCATCTAGGCATTATATGGAGTCAACCTAACAAGTTACAATGAAATCCTTCCATAAATACAACCTATAGACCATGCTAAAGGTTTTTGGGTTTTGGGCTTGGGCAGCCATCAAGGCTGAATGATCGCGACCAAAAGGGGACGTTCTCATCCAGACATTATTTGGAGTCATCCTACCAAGGTACAATGAAATCCCTTCATAAATATGACCTGTAGACTGTGCTCAAGGTTTTCGGTCTTCGGGCCTCTGAAGCCATCACAGTTGACCATCACGACCAAAAGGGGATGTCATCATCTAGGCATTATATGGAGTCAACCTAACAAGTTACAATGAAATCCTTCCATAAATACAACCTATAGACTGTGCTAAAGGTTTTTGGGTTTTGGGCTTGGGCAGCCATCAAGGCTGAATGATCGCGACCAAAAGGGGACGTTCTCATCTAGACATTATTTGGAGTCATCCTACCAAGTTACAATGAAATCCCTTCATAAATATGACCTGTAGACTGTGCTAAAGGTTTTTGGGCTTCGGGCCCCTGTAGCCGTCACAGCTGCCAAATCACGTCCAAAAGGGGACGTTCTCATTTAGACATTATATGAAGTCAACCTACCAAGTTACAATGAAATCCCTCCATAAATATGACCTGTAGACTGTGCTAAAGGTTTTCAGGTTTTGGGCTCGGGCAGTCGTCACGGTTGACAGTCACGACCAAATGGGGAAGTTCTCATCTAGACATCATCCGGAGTCATCCTACCAAGTTACAATGAAATCCCTCCATATTAAATATGACCTGCAGACTGTGCTATAAGTTTTTGGTTTTCGGGCTTGGGCAGCCATCACAGTTGACAGATCATGACCAAAAGGGGACTTTCTCATCTAGGCATTATACAGAGGCATCCTACCAAGTTACAATGAAATCCCTTCATAAATATGACCTGTAGACTGTGCTAATGGTTTTCGGGTTTTGGGCTCGGGCAGCCATACCAGTTGACTGATTGCGACCAAAAGGGGATGTTCTCATCTAGACATGACCCCACACCTGCATATGAAATTCTGTGACCATCAGACAAGAACTACTGGGTGTAGCCTGTGCTAAAGGGAAATGTGAACAGACTCACAGACTGACAGACTTCCGCACGCGTGATGGCAATAGCTTATCTTGACTTTGTCAAGTTAAGCTAAAAATAGAAAAGTGTGTCAGTGCTTGGCTATTATCCTGAACTTTTCAACTGTAAATTGAAAAAATAGAAAAGTGTGTCAGTGCTTGTCTTTTATCCTAAACTTTTCAACTGTAAATTGAATGAAAGTGTCAATGACACTGTAGCTTGACTTGTGTGTTGTGTTTGATGAAAAGGATAATGTTCAATGTTTATGAAAGGATTATGAAATAAGACAAGAATTGTGAAAATTAGGAATATGTTCATTTCTGTTCCCTGTATGCTATGTTTATGATAAAAATAATATCAGGTGTACACTGTACTAAAGGGCTGAGGGGTGGGTTAATATGACCTCACAGTTAATGTATGTGGCCCTCACAGTTAACGTATATTAACAAAAGTTACCAAGTTACAGTGAAATTATTCCAAGACGAGTCATCCTATCAAGTTACATTAAAATCCCTTCATAAATATGGCCTGTAGACTGTGCTAAAGGTTTTCGGGCTTCGGGCCCCTGTAGCCGTCAGTTTCCCAATTGCGTCCAAAGGGGAAGTTCTCATCTAGACATTATATGAAGTCAACCTACCAGGTTACAATGAAATCCCTCAATAAATATGACCTGTAGACTGTGCTAAAGGTTTTTGGGCTTTGGGCTCTGGCAGCCATCATGGTTGAATGATCGTAACCAAAAGGGGACATTCTCATCTGGGCATCATCTGGAGTGATCCTACAAAGTTACAATGAAATCCCTTCATAAATATGACCTGTAGACTGTGCTCAAGGTTTTTGGGCTTCGGGCCCTTGAAGCCGTCACAGTTGACCGATCACGACCAAAAGGGGATGTCATCATTTAGACATTATATGGAGTCAAACTTGCGGGTTACAATGAAGTCCTTCCATAAATATAACCAATAGACTATGCTAAAGGTTTTGGGTTCGGGCAGCCATCAAGGCTGAATGATCAAGACCAAAAGGGGACGTTCTCATCTAGACATTATTTAGAGTCATCCTACCAAGGTACAATGAAATCCCATCATAAATATCACCTGTAGACTGTGCTAAAGATTTTCGGGCTTTGGGCCTCTGTAGCCAACACAGTTGCCTAATGGTGCCCAAAAGGGACTGTTCTCATCTAGACATTACATGAAGTCAACCTACCAAGATACAATGAAATCCCTTCATAAATATGATCTGAAGACTGTGCTAAAGGTTTTTGGGCTTTAGGCTTGGGCAGCCATCATGGTTGAATGATCGCAACCAAAAGTGGACATTCTCATCTGGAGTGATCCTATGAAGTTACAATGAAATCCCTTCATAAATATGACCTGTAGACTGTGCTCAAGATTTTCGGGCTTCAGGCACCTGTAACCATCACAGTTGACCAACCAGAACCAAAAGGGGATGTCATCATCTAGGCATTATATGGAGTCAACCTAACAAGTTACAATGAAATCCTTCCATAAATACGACCTACAGACATGCTAAAGGTTTTTTGGCTCGGGCATCCATCAAGGCAGAATGATCACGACCAAAATGGGACGTTCTCATCTAGACATTATTTGGAGTCATCCTACCAAGTTACAATGAAATCCCTTCATAAATATGACCTGTAGACTGTGCTAAAGGTTTTCGGGCTTTGGGCCCCTGAAGCCATCACAGTTGCCCAATCGTGTCCAAAAGGGGACGTTCTCGTTCTCTTCTAGACATTATATGAAGTCAACCTACCAAGTTACAATGAAATCCCTTCATAAATATGACCTGTAGACAGTGCTAAACGTTTTCGGGCTTCGGGCAGCCATCATGGTTGAATGATCGCAACCAAAGGGGACAATCTCATCTGGGCATCATCTGGAGTGATCCTGCGAAGTTACAATGAAATCTCTTCATAAATATGACCTGTAGACTGTGTTCAAGGTTTTTGGGCTTCGGGCACCTGTAGCCATCACAGTTGACCAATCACGACCAAAAGGGGATGTCATCATCTAGGCATTATATGGAGTCAATCTAACAGGTTACAATGAAATCCTTCCATAAATATAACCTTTTGCCTATGCCAAAGGTTTTTGGGCTCGGGCACCCATCAAGGCTGAATGATCATGACCAAAATGGGACGTTCTCATCTAGACATTATTTGGAGTCATCCTACCAAGTTACAATGAAATCCCTTCATAAATATGACCTGTAGACTGTGCTAAAGGTTTTCGGGCTTCAGGCACCTTTAGCAGTCAAAGTTGCCCAATCATGTCCAAAAGGGGACGTTCTCATCTAGACATTATATGAAGTCAACCTACCAAGTTACAATGAAATCCCTTCATAAATATGATCTGTAGACTGTGATTAAGGTTTTCGGGCTTCGGGCTCGGGCAGCCGTCATGGTTGAATGATCACAACCAAAGGGGACAATCTCATCTGGGCATCATCTGGAGTGATCCTACGAAGTTACAATGAAATCCCTTCAGAAATATGACCTGTAGACTGTGCTCAAGGTTTTCAGGCTTCGGGCACTTGTAGCTAACACAGCTGACCAATCACGACAAAAAGGGGACGTCACCATCTAGGCATTATATGGAGTCAACCTAATAGGTTATAATGAAATCCTTCCATAAATATGACCTTTTACCTATGATAAAGGTTTTTGGGCTCAGGCACCCATCAAGGCTTAATGGTCGCGATCAAAATGGGATGTCCGCATCTAGACATTATTTGGAGTCATCCTACCAAGTTACAATGAAATCCCCTCATAAATATGACCTGTAGACTGTGCTAAAGGTTTTCGGGCTTTGGGCACCTTTAGCCATCACAGTTGCCCAATCATGTCCAAAAGGGGACGTTCTCATCTAGACATTATATGAAGTTAACCTACCAAGTTACAATGAAATCCCTTCATAAATATGACCTGTAGACTGTGCTAAAGGTTTTCGGGCTTCGGGCTCGGGCAGCCATCATGGTTGAATGATCACAACCAAAGGGGACAATCTCATCTGGGCATCATCTGGAGTGATCCTGCGAAGTTACAATGAAATACCTTCATAAATATGACCTGTAGACTGTGCTCAAGGTTTTTGGGCTTCGGGCACCTGTAGCCATCACAGTTGACCAATCACGACCGAAAGGGGATGTCATCATCTAGGCATTATATGGAGTCAACCTAACAGGTTACAATGAAATCCTTCCATAAATATGACCTTTTGCCTATGCTAAAGGTTTTTGGGCTCGGGCACCCATCAAGGCTGCATGATCGCGATCAAAATGGGACGTTCTCATCTAGACATTATTTGGAGTCATCCTACCAAGTTACAAAGAAATCCCTTCATAAATATGACCTCTAGACTGTGCTAAAGGTTTTCAGGCTTCGGGCCCCTGTAGCCGTCACAGTTGCCCAATCACGTCCAAAAGGGGACTTTCTCATCTAGACATTGTATGAAGTCAACCTACCAATTTACAATAAAATCCCTTAATAAATATGACCTGTACACTGTGCTAAAGGTTTTTGGGCTTTGGGCTCTGGCAGCCATCATGGCTGAATGATCGCAACCAAAAGGGGACATTCTCATCTGGGCATCATCTGGAGTGATCCTACAAAGTTACAATGAAATCCCTTCATAAATATGACCTGTAGACTGTGCTCAAGGTTTTGGGGCTTCGGGCCCCTGAAGCCATCACAGTTGACCAATCACGACCAAAAGGGGATGTCATCATCTAGGCATTATATGGAGTCAAACTTACGGGTTACAATGAAGTCCTTCCATAAATATGACCAATAGACTATGCTAAAGGTTTGGGGGTTTTAGGTTCGGGCAGCCATCAAGGCTGAATGATCGCGACCAAAAGGGGACGTTCTCATCTAGACATTATTTAGAGTCATCCTACCTAGGTACAATGAAATCCCTTCATAAATATCACCTGTAGACTGTGCTAAAGATATTCGGGCGTTGGGCCCCTGTAGCCAACACAGTTGCCTAATGGTGTCCAAAAGGGGTTGTTCTCATCTAGACATTACATGAAGTCAACCTACCAAGATACAATGAAATCCCTTCATAAATATGATCTGAAGACTGTGCTAAAGGTTTTCGGGCTTTAGGCTTGGGCAGCCATCATGGTTGAATGATCACAACCAAAAGTGGACATTCTCATCTGGAGTGATCCTATGAAGTTACAATGAAATCCCTTCATAAATATGACCTGTAGACTGTGCTAAAGGTTTTCGGGCTTTGGGCAGCCATCATGGTTGAATGATCACAACCAAAGGGGACAATCTCATCTGGGCATCATCTGGAGTGATCCTGCGAAGTTACAATGAAATCCCTTCATAAATATGACCTGTAGACTGTGCTCAAGGTTTTCGGGCTTCGGGCACCTGTAGCCATCTCAGTTGACCAATCACGACCAAAAGGGGATGTCATCATCTTGGCATTATATGGAGTCAACCTAACAGGTTACAATGAAATCCTTCCATAAATATAACCTTTTGCCTATGCCAAAGGTTTTTGGGCTCGGGCACCCATCAAGGCTGAATGATCATGACCAAAATGGGACGTTCTCATCTAGACATTATTTGGAGTTATCCTACCAAGTTACAATGAAATCCCTTCATAAATATGACCTGTAGACTGTGCTAAAGGTTTTCGGGCTTCTGGCACCTTTAGCAGTCAAAGTTGCCCAATCATGTCCAAAAGGGGATGTTCTCATCTAGACATTATATGAAGTCAATCTACCAAGTTACAATGGAATCCCTTCATAAATATGACCTGTAGACTGTGCTTAAGGTTTTCGGGCTTTGGTCTCGGGCAGCCATCATGGCTGAATGATCACAACCAAAAGGTGACATTTTCATCTGGGCATTATCTGGAGTGATCCTACGAAGTTACAATGAAATCCCTTCATAAATATGACCTGTAGACTGTGCTAAAGGTTTCGGGCCCCTGAAGCCGTCACAGTTGACCAATCACGACCAAAAGAGGATGTCATCATCTAGGCATTATATGGAGTCAAACTAACAGGTTACAATGAAATCCTTCCATAAATATGACCTATAGACTATGCTAAAGGTTTTGGGCTCGGGCAGCCATCAAGGCTGAATGACCAAACGGGGACGTGCTCATCTAGACATTATTTGGAGTCATCCTACCAAGATACAATGAAATCCCTTCATAAATATCACCTGTAGACTGTGCTAAAGGTTTTCGGCCGTCACAGTTGCCTAATGGTGTCCAAAAGGGGCTGTTCTCATCTAGACATTATATGAAGTCAACCTACCAAGTTACAATGAAATCCCTTCATAAATATGAACTGAAGACTGTGCTAAAGGTTTTCGGGCTTTGGGCTCGGCAGCCATCATGGTTGAATGATCACAACCAAAAGGGGACATTCTCATCTGGGCATCATCTGGAGTGATCCTACGAAGTTACAATGAAATCCCTTCATAAATATGAAAAATTTATACCAATTTTAATATTTTTAATACTTACCAATGGCCCAGACTAGCTGGTGCAACCCAATTTATTACCAGGGCCAAACACAAATTTTGAATCCCCTAAACCCCCAAAATTTGCCAAAAAACTTAGAAACGAGAAGACCAGTATGGTCCTCCATACTTTTGCGCAATGCGCAACTTGTTGTCAAGGACAACAATAGGCTACCACCATCTTGTCATTCTCATTGTTGTGCCTGTTAAATGTTAATAAGAACTGTAATAAAACTCAGCGGGGAGGAAGGAGTGTCTACTCTCGGGAGGGCCATTGGTAAGAATTAAAAATATTAAAATTGGTATAAATTTTTCATATTTTTCCACTATACCAATGGCCCAGACTAGCTGAGAATAGTAAACAGGCAGGCGGGCCCAGTACTTAATATTCATTGCTCCTATTTCAGAAAAACAATGAAAATATAGGTATAACTCTATTTAAGGCCTAGCATAACCCATTATGCTAATTTGATAAAGGAAGCCAAAATATAAATCATTAAAAATGTCCGAGTATTGGATAGAAAAGCTCGTCTTGACACATGACATATACAATAACGCTTCACATCGAGCTACACATTAAAAGCATATAATACATTTAAAATTGCTTTATATCAAGCTACACATTAAAACTACCATAGCACTGACCCCAGGATACTATCACTGAAGGAGGTCTGTCCATGTTTTCACTTTAAACCCAGATGACTATTTGGAAATACCATCCCCCCTTCCCCTTGTTTTGAAAGTAACTACATGTACACTTCAAAATGAAGAGGGGAGCAGACTGGAAACAGTGCTAGAGCAAACCAAACAGAAGGTTGAATGAAAATCCTAATTAGAATGGACGACCTTCTGAGCTACCGATAACAGTCCTAAAGATCTGAGATCATCCGAAATTGATTCTAAATCTCGAAGATAAAATTTGGTAAAAGTCGTCTGTTGTGTCCAATAAGCTGCTTGCATCAAATCCTTCAAAGAAGTACTACTAGCATAAGCCCAAGAAGAAGCTAAAGCTCGAACTTCGTGAGCTGAAATCTTATATAAGCTATTCTCTGATTCACAGACAAAGCATTATAAGCCGACCGAATAGCTAACTGAATCCATCTAGATATTGAATGAACAGAAATATCATTTCTGTTAAGAAGAGAAAGAAATAACCTTTTCCTACCTCTTCTAATAAAACTAGAACGCTCCTTATAAATCTTAAGCGCTCTTACTGGACACAGCAAAGGTCTCTGACCATCTGAAGACGGTAATGCTTTAATAAGAATAGGGCTAGGCCGTTTGTCCGGAACCTGATTCTTAGCTAAGAATCCCACTTTCGTAGTGTGAGTTATAGAATTACCAACACTACGATAATGAGAGTCTTCAACAGACAAAGCATGAAGCTCACTAACTCTTCTTGCTGACGCAAACGCTAAAAGAAAAACCGTGTTATAAGTAAGAAATTTAAACTCAACAGTATTTAACGGTTCAAAAGGTGCTTCCTGAAGTTTCAGACGAACCCAAGCTAAATTCCACTAGTCTCAAGGTACAAGGTCTATTCACAGAAAAATTCCTCATTAATTATTTATAGATACATCTGACCCAATGTTTAATTTCCCTTGGTGTGCATAGGTGTCAGAGAGCACAGACCTATAGCCGTTAATAGTGACTGGCTATAGCTTAACTTCATCAAAAAGATAAATAAAAAAGTTAGCTAATTGAGGAATAGTTGGGTAAAAAAAAATCAATCAATTGTGATTCACACCAACGAACAAAAACCTTCCACTTCGCTTCATAATTTAACGAAGAGGAGGTCCTCCTACAGTTAGAAATTGCATCCATTGCTCGTCTGGAAAACTGTTTTTTGTGCAGGAAGCTGACGGAGTTTCCCCTGTGTCAGAAGATCCCGGAGAAGTGGTAACTTCCATGGAAGGTCCCAAAGAAGTTCCCGGAGAAGAATTATCCACTGTCTGTGAGCCGACAGACTAGCAACCAGTAGAATCTTGCAAGAAGACTGTTTTATCTTAGCAAGATCTGTGGAATGAGGGGAGCTGGAAGGTAAGCATACCCTATTATCCCGTTCCATGAAATTGACAGAGCGTCTACTGCATAAGCTTGAGGGTCCGGGCATGGAGACACAAAAGTCTGTAACTGATTGTTCAGACTCATGGCAAAAAGATCAATCATTGGATGTTCCCACTGGAAGCAAATCTGATTGAAGACCGATTTTTTCAACATCCATACTGAAGGTAGCAGGCGATCCTTTCTCGATGGAGAGTCTGCTATTACAATGAGAAGACCTGGAATATGCCGAATCAATATCAGAATCCGATTCTTTTGAGAGAAAAGAAGAATCTTTTCGGTGAGATTCAACAGCTGGATGGAATGAGTACCTCTCTGATTCCGAATATAGGCTACTACTGTTCAATTGTCTGACAGAAATTGAACACGTGAGTTATTACTCGACTGAGCCAATGATTTAGAGCTAACCAAATTGCCCTCATTTCTTTGTAGTTTATATGGGACCCAAGAAACTGACGCTCCCATAAGCCGTGACACACTTGATCGCCCGGAATCAGAGAAGCACCCCACCCCTCCTGACTGGCATCCGTCATGATTATGAATGACAGTTCCTGAATCTGAAGCAGTATTCCCTGGGAAAACCACTGGATATCCGCCCAAATTTGAAAATGTTTTACTAACTGTGTTAAAACAATCAGACTGTCCAACAACTGACGTTTACGCTCCAATTTTGAATTAGATAAATTTGAAGTGGATGAGTGCGCAAACGACCTAGCGGAGTTAACTCCGCGGCGGTGCCGCAAAGTCCTAACAGCCGCATAAACTCTTTTGCAGAAATGACTTGTGCGTTTATGCAATATTTGCGTAAAGAGAAACTAATTTTGCTCTTGCTACCGGCAAACAGACCCGATTGTTGAGAGTATCAAAACTCATTCCAGATGAACAAAATGACCTCGTCGGTATTAAATCCGACTTGTCGACAATGATTATATAAAACCTAGGCGTCGTAGCAGCGATAGCAGACTCTGAACGTTGCTTTGAAGAGCATGAAAATTTTCATACCTTTGAAGAATGTCGTCCAGATATGCCGACGTCATCGAAGCCGAGTGAGCTCTAAAGTGGCTCATCACCGCATTCACCACCTGAGTGAACGCCCCCGGAGCAGGGTTCAAGGCAAAACGCATTGCTCTGAACTGGTATACTTCTCCTTGAACCACGAAACGGAAGTCTATACTTGCGGCGTAATCGTTCACTCGGATGATGCCTCTCACCAATCGAATTGTCTCCATATAAAATTTGGAGCAATTATTAGCTTGTTTATCCAACTGAGATCGATGGCCGGCCTGTACGATCCGTCTGGCTTCGGCACAAGAAGAAAGATGCCTGTAGAATCCCTTTGAATTTGGATTCTCTATGACCTCTACTGCCTCCTTTGTAGGAGAGAGTCTACTGCTGAAATCAAAGCCTCTCTCGTTATATTTCTGAAAGGATCACAAAACGCGGAATCCGCATTAATGAAGGTTTTCACCTGAACGAAAGACGTAGACCATTTTACGTCTTGAACCCAAAGATCCTGAGTTATTTGTTGCAGTTGTTTCCAAATATAGAAAGCCTTCCGCCAACTGGAGAAAAGAGGTCGAAATCTTCATTTGAAGGACTTACGAGGCATATACGAGAAACCATGTGAAGCTCTTGCACCCCTCTGTGATGTCGGTGTGGGGTTACACGTTTCGTTATTTTCTGATTGCATCATCCCCTTTTAAATCGCTCCCCTGTTTCGAGCCACCACGACCACGATTAGCTTTAAAAGCAGCATGGGCTGAGCCTCTCTTGGAGAAAAATTTACCTCTCCAAGGAGTATGACTTGTGGAAGGCTGAGGTTGCGAAGCTGAGCGCAACAAAAGCTGACTTGTAGCTTTCTTAGAAGCATCTTCAAATACAGCTTTTAACTGATCATTGAATAATGAAGAGCCCAAAACGGGAGCAGCCCTTAGAGAGCTCTTAACACTGTCGTCAATAAATGACATAGATTAAAGGGCAGCATCGCACCTGACCAACTCTAAATTCGCTACTGAAAGAGCCGAGTGGGATGATGTATACATGATGGCGGGAGAGAGCACTCTCAAAGGAGATAACAACTCCTGAAAGCTCTCATATTCCAAATTGCCGGCCAATGCCCTGCAAAAATGATCTGCATATGACAGCGTCCAAAATACTTCTGCTAGATTCAGTGCAAGGGACTATAACAAAAGGACTAACGCTACACGATGAGGGAAGAGACATACCTAAGTCCCTAGCTCCCTCATCCAATTGCAGAGGAGCTCTTGGAAGCTTATTCTTGCCTACTGTATTTAAGAAGGTATTGCCTCTAAACGGTAGGTCAAGCTTCCTTTCCGAATGAAAAGAACTTTTTTTAGCCTGAGGCAGGTCATCAATAGCTTCATCACAACAATCAAACGCATCTGACGCTTGGACTCCCTGTCCAAAGAAGACAGGCGCTTGGCTCTAGGAGGCACAGAACTCGACCAGAAGGAATTAATTCAGGTGAAAAATCCTGCAGGAACCTCATAGTTTCCATATGTTGTTCAGCCAAAAATGTAGTGTCAGTCTCGACTTCATCAAACTCCCTAACACTAAAGCTAGAGGTTCCTGGTCTGGTCTATTATCGGCATACTGATTCTTTGAGGAAACCCTTCTTTCTGCCATTCCAGCACCGTCTGAATCATCCAAATCGGAGATCGATGACGGCTGCATATTATGCTGCTGGGAGTCTGCAATTAGCTGGGCAATTTGCTCCAGCAATTCCGTATTCAAGGCTATGTTCACCCCCGGTCTATGCCTTTTGGCTCCAGAAGGCGATCTGACACAGAGCCCTGTGTCTGTCTTTTAGAAAAAGACGTTTGCCTCGAAATGCTAGCCTTAGAGAGAGCCAGACCCTGGATCTTGCCGACTAGCATGTGGTCTACTGTGCTGAGTCCTGGAAACGGACGAAGAAGAGGCTCTTATATCAAGATTACTGCCAGCCGCACTGGCAGAGAAAGGTACACCAGAAACAACTGGCTCCGAAGCATTTTCTACCGGACTACCAGCGGAACTGGCAATAAAAGTCGAACCTTTCTGTTTTGTCCCCAAAACAGAAGAATGCTTCGCTACTGATGCACCTTTCAATTTGACTGGCCTCTTCCCCTTATGTGCCATCGTCTGAACAGAGGACCGTCTTCCATCCTCCGTATCCTGGACTGCTACGGATTTTCCCGGCACGGAAGCACTAATTAAAGGCTCTGTTACACCGGTCGAGCTAGTTGACCGTCTGCTTGCACAAGGTACCGAGTATTCTGCGATACCTCATAAGTCAACATGCTCTGTATCTGAAGACGACGGCAGCACAGAACTTGATGTTATACCATAACCAATACCATGTTCTTGTTCCTCTGAAATGGAAACTAAATTGATTAGTTACCTTAGGCGAAAGCACCGAAATCGGTGCTTCGCCGACCCATACATAAGTTGAGAAGGAATTCCATCGCTTGGAATCCCAAGAACAGCAAGTTGCACAGGTACCATCTTTCGAACAACGAGTGCAAGCCAAACATGATGAATGAGAACCAAGACAGGACTTCTTCTTACATTTCGAACATGAGGACTTCATAATACACAAACGCCCGAGGCAGAAATTTTAAACTGAATAGGAGCCGGTAACCAAGTCCAAAACAGGCACAACAAAGGCCCAGGTCAGACAACCGGTATCCCAAGAATACCCTTAACAATAGAGAAACTTCCCCAGAAGATTCCCCATAGAGAAGGGTAATGGCAAACAGACACGCCCGACAATGTCAAAATTAACCTCTCTTCCTCTGGCGGTACGCGACAAAGGGGGTACGAATAATCCACATTCCGTAAATTATCTAAGATTTTTAAGAAGAATTTTAATTAATAACAAATTCGCAAACGGCAAATAGTTCTTAATGAAAGTGTCAATGACACTGTAGCTTAACTTGTGTGTTGTGTTTGATGAAAAGGATAATGTTCAATGTTTATGAAAGGATTATGAAATAAGACAAGAATTGTGATAATTGGGAATATGTTCATTTCTGTTCCCTGTATGCTATGTTTATGATAAAAATAATATGAGGTGTACACTGTACTAAAGATCTGAGGGGTGGGTTAATATGACCTCACAGTTAATATATGTGGCCCCCTCACAGTTAACATATATCAACAAAATTACAATGAAATTATTCCAAAATGAGTCATCCTATCAAGTTACATTAAAATCCCTTCATAAATATGGCCTGTGGACTGTGCTAAAGGTTTTCGGGCTTCGGGCCCCTGTAGCCGTCAGTTTCCCAATTGCGTCCAAAGGGGACGTTCTCATCTAGACATTATATGAAGTCAACCTACCAAGTTACAATGAAATCCCTCCATAAATACGACCTGTAGACTGTGCTAAAGGTTTTCGGGCTTCAGGCACCTGTAGACATCACAGTTGACCAACCACGACCAAAAGGGGATGTCATCTAGGCATTATATGGAGTCAACCTAACAAGTTACAATGAAATCCTTCCATAAATACGACCTACAGACATGCTAAAGGTTTTTGGTCTCGGGCAGCCATCAAGGCTGAATGATCGTGACCAAAAGGGGACGTTCTCATCTGGACTCTATTTGGAGTCATCCTACCAAGCTACAATAAAATCCCTTCATAATTATGACCTGTAGACTGTTCTAAAGGTTTTCAGGCTTTGGGCCCCTGAAGCCGTCACAGTTGCCCACTCGTGTCCAAAAGGGGACGTTCTCATCTAGACATTATATGAAGTCAACCTACCAAGTTACAATGAAATCCCTTCATAAATATGACCTTAGACTGTGCTAAAGGTTTTCGGGCTTCGGGCTCGGGCAGCCATCATGGTTGAATGATCACAATCAAAGGGGACAATCTCATAAGGGCATCATCTGGAGTGATCCTGCGAAGTTACAATGAAATCCCTTCATAAATATGACCTGTAGACTGTGTTCAAGGTTTTCAGGCTTCGGGCACCTGTAGCCATCACAGTTGACCAATCACGACCAAAAGGGGATGTCATCATCTAGGCATTATATGGAGTCAACCTAACAATGTTACAATGAAATCCTTCTATAAATATAAACTTTTGCCTATGCTAAAGGTTTTTGGGCTCGGGCACCCATCAAGGCTGAATGATCACGGCCAAAATGGGACGTTCTCATCTTGACCTTATTTGGAGTCAACCTACCAAGTTACAATGAAATCCCTTCATAAATATGACCTGTAGACAGTGCTGAAGGTTTTTGGGCTTCGGGCACCTTTAGCCGTCAAAGTTGCCCAAACATGTCCAAAAGGGGACGTTCTCATCTAGGCATTATATGAAGTCAACCTACCAAGTTACAATGAAATCCCTTCACAAATATGACTTGTAGACTGTGCTTAAGGTTTTCGGGTTTCGGGTTCGGGCAGCCATCATGGTTGAATAATCGCAACCAAAGGGGACAATCTCATCTGGGCATCATCTGGAATGATCCTATGAAGTTACAATGAAATCCCTTCATAAATATGGCCTGTAGACTGTGCTCAAGGTTTTTGGGCTTCGGGCACTTGTAGCCAACACAACTGACCAATTACGACCAAAAGGGGATGTCATCATCTAGGCATTATATGGAGTCAACCTAATAGGTTACATTGAAATCCTTCCATAAATATGACCTTTTACCTATGCTAAAGGTTTTTGGGCTCGGGCACCCATCAAGGCTGAATGATCACGATCAAAAGGGGACGTTCTCATCTAGACATTATTTGGAGTCATCCTACCAAGTTACAATGAAATCCCCTCATAAATATGACCTGTAGACTGTGCTAAAGGTTTTCGGGCTTCGGGCACCTTTAGCCGTCACAGTTGCCCAATCATGTCCAAAAGGAGACATTCTCATCTAGACATTATATGAAGTTAACCTACCAAGTTACAATGAAATCCCTTCATAAATATGACCTGTAGACTGTGCTAAAGGTTTTCTGGCTTCGGGCTCGGGCAGCCATCATGGGTGAATGATCGCACGTTCTCATATAGACATTATATGAAGTTAACCTACCAAGTTACAATGAAATCCCTTCATAAATATGACTTGTAGACTGTGCTAAAGGTTTTCGGGCTTCGGGCTTGGGCAGCCATCATGGGTGAATGATCGCAACCATAGGGGACAATCTCATCTGAGCATCATCTGGAGTGATCCTAAGAAGTTACAATGAAATCCCTTCATAAATATGACCTGTAGACTGTGCTCAAGGTTTTCGGGCTTCGGGCACTTGTAGCCATCACAATTGACCAATCACGACCGAAAGGGGATGTCATCATCTAGGCATTATATGGAGTCAACCTAACAGGTTACAATGAAATCCTTTCATAAATATGACCTTTTGCCTATGCTCAAGGTTTTTGGGCTTGGGCACCCAAAAAGGATGAATGATCGCGATCAAAATGGGACGTTCTCATCTAGACATTATTTGGAGTCATCCTACCAAGTTACAATGAAATCCCTTCATAAATATGACCTGTAGACTGTGCTAAAGATTTTTGGGCTTCGGGCCCCTGTAGCCGTCACAGTTGCCCAATCAGGACCAAAAGGGGACTTTCTCATCTAGACATTGTAAGAAGTCAACCCACCAAGTTACAATGAAATTCCTCAATAAATATGACCTGTAGACTGTGCTAAAGGTTTTCAGGTTTTGGGCTCGGGCAGTTGTCACGGTTGGCAGATCACGCCCAAATGGGGAAATTCTCATCTAGAGATCGTAAGGAGTCATCCTACCAAGCTACAATGAAATCCCTCCATATTAAACATGACCTGCAGACTGTGCTAACAGTTTTTGGATTTCGGGCTTGGGCAGCCATCACACTTGATAGATCATGCCCAAAAGGGGACATTCTCATCTAGGCATTATACAAAAGCATACTACCAAGTTACAATGAAATCCCTTCATAAATATGACCTGTAGACTGTGCTAATTGTTTTGGGGTTTTGGGCTCGGGCAGCCATACCGGTTGCCCGATTGCGACCAAAAGTGGACGTTCACATCTAGACATGCCCCCAAACCTGCATATGAAATTTCATGATGATCAGACAAGAACTGCGGGGTGTAGCCCGTGCTAAAGGAAAATGTGAACAGACTTCCGCATGCGTGATGGCAATAGTTTATCTTGACTACGTCAAGTTAAGCTAAACAAGAGGCCCCAAGGGGCCTGAGGGCGCTCACCTGACATGGTAGCCTAAATATCAACCCAGAGAATTGATTTCAACAAGTTGCATCTGCTCCTCCTAAGAAAAGCTTATACCAAATATCCAAAGATTCTGACAAGTGGATCTAAAAAAAAGAAGATTTTTAAAGAATATTCCTCATATTGAACTAAGTTATAATTCAGGCTCCCACAGGGAGCCCACATATGAACCCAGGGACTTGGCTTTAACAAACTTGAATCTCACCCCCCTAAGGATGCTGCACACCAAATATCAAAACATTCCGACTGCTCGATCTGAAGAAGAAGATTTTTAAAGAAAATTCCTCATTTTGAACTAAGTTACAATTCAAGCTCCCACAGTGAGTCCAAATATGGACCTAGGGACATGGCTTGAACAAACTTGAATCTCACCCCCTAAGGATGCTGCATACCAAATATCAAAACATTCCGACTGATGGATCTGAAGAAGATTTTTAAAGAAAATTCCTCATTTTGAACTAAGTTATCATTCGGGCTCCCAAAGTGAGTCCAAATATGGACCTAGGGACATGGCTTGAACAAACTTAAATCTCACCCCCACCCTAAGGATGCTGCATACCAAATATCAAAACATTCCGACTGCTGGATCTGGAGAAGAAGATTTTTAAAGAAAATTCCTCATTTTGAACTAAGTTATAATTCGGGCTACCACAGTGAGCCCAAATATGAACCCAGGGACTTGGCTTGAACAAACTTGAATCTCACCCCCCAAGCATGGTGCATACCCAATATCAGAAGATTCTGCCGGCTGGATCTTGAGAAGAAGATTTTCAAAGAAATTTGCCTGAAATGCACTAAGTTCAAATTTGGGCACCTATACTGAGCCCAAATATAAACCCAGGGGGCTGATTTGAACAAACTTGAATCAGATCCACCCCACAATGTCAAATATCAAAAGATTCTGCCTGCAGGATCTGAAGAAGAAGATATTTTAAGAAATTTGCCTGAAATTTGCCTGAAATGCACTTAGTTCGAATTCAGGCTTCTATAGTGAGCCCAAATATGAATCTAGGGGGCCGATTTGAACAAACTTGAATCAGATCCACCCCACAATGTTGCATACCAAATATGAAAAGATTCTGCCTGCTGGATCTGGAGAAGAAGATTTTTTAAGAAATTTGCCTGAAATGCACTAAGTTCGAATTCGAGCTTCTATAGTGAACCCAAATATGAATCTAGGGAGCCGATTTGAACAAATTTGAATCAGATCCACCCCACAATGTTGCATACCAAATATCAAAAGATTCTGCCTGCTGGATCTGGAGAAGAATATTTTTTAAGAAATTTGCCTGAAATGCACTAAGTTCAAATTTGGGCTCCTATACTGAGCCCAAATATAAACCCAGGGGGGCCGATTTGAACAAACTTGAATCAGATCCACCCCACAATGTTGCTTACCAAATATGAAAAGATTCTGCCTGCTGGATCTGGAGAAGAAGATTTTTTAAGAAATTTGCCTGAAATGCACTAAGTTCGAATTCGAGCTTCTATAGTGAGCCCAAATATGAATCTAGGAAGCCGATTTGAACAAACTTGAATCAGATCCACCCCACAATGTTGCATACCAAATATCAAAAGATTCTGCCTGCTGGATCTGGAGAAGATTTTTTAATAAATTTGCCTGAAATGCACAAAGTTCGAATTCGGGCTTCTATAGTAAGCCCAAATATGAATCCAGGGGGCTGATTTGAACAAACTTGAATCAGATCCACCCCACAATGGTGCATACCCAATATCAAAAGATTCTGCCTGCTGGATCTTGAGAAGAAGATTTTCAAAGACATTTGCCTGAAATGCACTAAGTTCGAATTCGAGCTTCTATAGTGAGCCCAAATATGAATCTAGGGAGCCGATTTGAACAAACTTGAATCAGATCCACACCACAATGTTGCATACCAAATATCAAAAGATTCTGCCTGCTGGATCTGGAGAAGAAGATTTTTTAAGAAATTTGCCTGAAATGCACTAAGTTCGAAATCGGGCTCCTATACTGAGCCCAAATATGAACTCAGGAGGCTGATTTGAACAAACTTGAATCAGATCCACCCTACAATGTTGCATACCAAATATCAAAAGATTCTGCCTGCTGGATCTGGAGAAAAAGATTTTTTTATGTTTTTCCCATTGCCTACAGTGTTAAAAAGTGCTGACTCAGTACTTTTTCAAAGTCCTGAAAAAAGTACCTTGTGATCAAACCGATAGAGATTTTTTTTAACCATTCTATTCTACTGGATAAAAGTAAGCTTATACAAAATAAGAATTCTCTGTGCCATGTAGTTTTGGAGATATGGCAGTTTTAAGGTTTTTCCTATTTTTAACTCCCGAGGTTCCCACGGGACAATGAGAAAAATTTTTTTGGCATCAATCAACTACTTATGAGCCATTATCATCTCATATCAAATTTGGTTCAAATCAACCTCACGGTTCAGAAAAAAGAAATTTTAGGCGTGGCCAAAATTTTTGCCCTTCCCATAACGATGGCAAATAATGCCTGACAAACTTCTCTTGAACAAACTTGATTCTAAACCTCAAAAGGCCTCTGTATACCACATATCAAGTCTCTGCTACTGATGGTTCATTAGAAGAAGATTTTCAAAAAATTTGGCCATTTTTTCCCCATACCTCTGCTCAATACGAGCCGAAACCTAATTTGGATAAAAATCAAAATGCCCCTATATTACCACTACTTACATGAAATTTAATTAAAACGTGGCCAGTGGTTTAGGAGAAAGAGGCTCGAACACCACCTTTACGACGGACAACAGACGACAGATGAAGAGTGATAAGAAAAGCTCACCCTGACTTTCAGTCAGGTGAGCTAAAAATGAATATAAAGTACCAAGAGAGGCCAAGAAACTCAAAACTGACATCAGTCACAAAATGAAGTAGGTCACCAGCTGTAATGTGAGTGTGAGATGCAGCAGGTGCATGAATCTGGAAGTACGGTAGCCGCAATTCCATGGTGAAAACTCTCGAATATTAATGAGATTCAACTGAAAGAAAGGTAAGTGTGAGAATAAGTGCATAGTTACCTGAAAAATGTCCAGCACAGCCTAAAAGGGAGCCAAACTCAATCACAAGACCATAGGCAATGAACTCGCACTAAAAATTTTATCAGTCAATCTTCTAATTCAGGTCAGAAATAGAGGATAAAAACTGAGTATGGAGAAGTACCAACAAAAAAACCTGGTTCATTAAAGATATAGATATATTCTATAAGAATGTAATAGTGGCATTCATCCTAACACTAAAATAGCTGCCCACAGGGAAGCCAGAGGAAGATTAGGTCAAAGAAAGATACACTCTGCCCAGAAGTGATAGAGAAACAGCCATAGATAATGGCAGAAGCAAAATGCCATTTCAAGCCAATGATGACAAATCACCAAAAAGACACATATTTCTTGCTGTGTCATCAGCAGAGAACAATATGAACAGTTGAACAAATTGCCAAGAGGTGCAACTATCTGACGATAAACAGAATTGCGTGGAAAGTAAAGACCGATACTGACTGAACCAAATTTTCTGGGGAGAGAATCGGGCAAACAGTAGATTCCAAATGCATAAGTCTAAGGGAATCAGCATGACCGGAGAATGTACACACATGTAGGATCAGGGAATAAATCTATTGCAGCCGTAGCAGAGAACTATCCGAGGGAGAAATTCCCTGTTCGAAACTAGTTTTTCTATATAAGAAAAATGTTGTGAGAGCAGTGATAAAGCATGCTCTCAACAACTGAAGACAAGTAATTCTCATGATTGAGAATAATCCATGAGACTGAAAACATAAGAAACTCAGTTATGCTGAATAGCATTGCCTAGAACAGATAAGCAAAGCCTTGCAATGAAAACCTAAAAAAAATGTATAGACACCCCACTCCACATTTCACTCTTTCTCGTGCCTTGCATGAGCGAGTGAAATTCTGAGAAGAAGAAATGGCTTAAATAGAATTAGAGGAATGGAGGGAGAACCTCGAGAGCGGAATCCTCCATCCCTATTGGAAAAAGAGTGAGAAACTGCAGGAACATGTCATGTAACTAACTGTACCTCAAATTATGGGAGAACAATAGTACTCTTAAAGAACTGCTGAAATCGATCAATCTAATAAAGATTGTAAGAGATAGGAGCAGCCAACAGTAAGTACTGAGCACCTCAGAAAGAGAAGCATAGCATCTCTCCTGAGAAGATCCAGATTTATAAACTTAGATAGCAGAAGCACTAATGACATAGAGACTGCACCTACAGAGCTGCAGTATCATCCAGTTCCTTGAACTGAGACACTTAGCTGCCAGAGCTCTCATAAGATGGTCTGCCATAGAAAGACAGGTTAAGTTCTCTAGAAAGGCCATTAATTATATCACAGACGGAAATCAGAACATTAATGGACTTAGGCATATATAGTCTGAGAATCAGAACATCTTCAGCAATCATAAACAGCAATAGAAATGTAGACTCTCCCAAGGAATAAGAGGAAAATCTTCTCTCAACCCCATGTAATTCCTTGGAACATACGACATCTTCTGCATTATCTGCAGAAGTATCCATATCGGCATCCGAAAATGTATACAAAATCAAATGCAAAGAAAAGTACTCTGTTTAAGAGCCGACTCAAATAAGCGGTCAGCAGAACTCTTCTGTGCAGCAAAAGATCCCAAAAAGAGAATGCATAAGCCAAGTGCCAGTATTGCAAAGCTGGGCCGAGAGCAGCAGGCTCTGCTACGGGAGACCTGAGCTATATGGAACGTTGAGATGCAGAAGAGTCATGTTCGGTAAAAGAAACTGAAGAACGAAGCACGGAATTATCAGAAAAGGCCGAAGAACTGTAACTCCGACTATTACCCAACATACTGCACAATATAAGTAAAAAACTCATTGTAATCAGAAGCACACAATGAGGAAGACAAGTGACCTTTCTCGATCACCTAACACACATGGCATAGGAACAGTAATGTAGAGGTGACGAGAGTCTGGTAATGAAGTGGAGACTCACAAGGACGACCTAGGGATCTATCACAATAGGCTGAAGACCCATAAGAGTGTTGATAGCCCAATGGACTATGTACATACAGAAAATATGAATCGTCAGTGTCGCCAACAACATACTCATCATAAATGGAGGCACATAATGATGGAAGATATGCTACCCACTAATTGATGACCTAACGCGTATGAAGGAGGCTGTGATGCATCTGGAGGGTGAGAATCTGCTAAAAAAGCAGGGTAAGGTAATGATGTCGGATCAGTAGATAGAGTAATTTTACTACTGACTTGAACGCTACACAAATCATGGGTATTGATACCTCCGAAGATGCATCCATCAGAAGGCAAATACCCCTAATAAACCTGGATTTTGGAGTACTGAAGCTGTTGGAAACCAGAGACAAAACTTGCCTGACTGCTGGTTTTCTACCAAAGTATTACAAAAGAGCTTCAAGTGTGTGTGCTAGTATCGGCTTCACCATCAGATTGGAATGGGTGAAAATCAAGAGCACTGTCACACATGTGTGAGTTAGTATCGGCTTCACCCTTGAGAGAAGTGGGCGATAGCCAAACGGATATGCCCTTATGTAGCAGAACGCTTCACCCTATGAGCTAAACGGTGACAGCCAATATCGGTTAAGCCCTAACATAACATAACACGCACACATGAAGAAAATTCTGTATCTGAGTGTGAAGTAGTATCAGCATCACCATCTGAGCGGTATGGGTGAAAGCCAATAACAATTGCAACCTTACCTAGCACAACTTGAACACTAGTGTGAGCTAGTATTTGCATGAACGAAGTGGGTGATAGCCAATATCTTATACCCTAACCTAGCGTAACAGTCATGCATTGATAGAATTCAATTCTGAGTGTGAAGTAGTATCAGCTTCCCCATCTGAGTGGTACTGGTTAAAGCCAATAATAGTTGCGTCCTTACCTTGCGCAATTTTCACACTAGTGTGAGCTAGTATTTGCTTCACCCTTTGAGCGAAGTGGGTGAGAGCCAATAACAGTTATTCTGTAACCTAGTGCAATACTCACACATTAATAGAATCAGTTATGAGTGTGAAGAAGTATTAGCTTCACCATCTGTGTGGTATTGGTGAAAGCTAATAACAGTTGCGTCCTTGCCTAGCACAACTTTCACATTTATTTATTGGTGTTTAAGGTCACATACTTATGCACAATGCCTAATCGTGACTGTGACAGTTTTATGGGTGGAGGAAGCCAGAGTACCCGGAGAGAAGTACCGAGCATTGATGAGCAAGTGTCGGCTCCCCAACATTCTAACTCTGATCAAGCTCCACTGAAGCAGGGTTACAGCAGTTGAAGACATGCGCACCATCAACGTGCAGTATGCCTTAGCACACGGCGTCATCATGCCCCCATGTAGGCAACCGGGATAAAGTGGCTTGCCCAAGGACACAACACAGGTCGTCCTGGATGGGGATACAACTTTCACACTAGTGTAAGCTAGTATCAGCTTCACTCTTAGCAACCAACCTCTGAATTCAATGCAGGGTCACTCACTATGCCCATAGCAAGCGACATGGTTCTAAGATCACAAGGGAGACTGCTGCTCCTGACCTTGTACCTGAAAAGACTTGTGGCTCCAGGTTCAACTAAACAGAATACCCTAACCTCCGAATTCAATGCGGGGTCACTCACTACGCCCGTAGAAAGTGATACGGTACTGAAGTCAAAAGGGATACCACAGCCTCCCGACCTTGTAAACCAGCAAAGACTCGGGGCTCCAGGTTCACCTAAAAAGAATACCCTAACCCCCGAATTCAATGCATGGTCACTCACTATGCCCGTAGCAAGCGACAAGGTACCGAGATCATAAGGGAGACAGTCGTCTCCCAACCTCGTACCCACAAATACTCGGGGTTCTAGGGTCACCTAAACAGAATACCTAGACACCATGGAAATATCTGATGATGAAGAAACAGGTAGCACCTCATGACCTGAAAGAACAAGGATATTAATAACAGTAAAAAAAAACAAACAATGAATTGCGGAGGCGCAAGAAAAAATAATCTGTACCCATAGCCATAGCCATTAGAACTAGACCTGTTCGTAAGCACAGCTAACAAAATACCCCCACAATGTGCAGGCCAACCCAAAATAAAGATTGCTATCAAGTCGATTTTTAAAAATATGTTGGCACAATGTGTAGGTGTTTCATTTTGATACTCTGAAAAGGAAAGGAAAATAAAGTGTCACCATACGATGACACAAAAAATACCCCCGCTTATTAAACAATGCAAGCCTGACTAGAGGTGATACAGTTTTGGGGTATATACAAATACTAAGACCATAAAGGGCAATGGCTATGGCAATAAAATTCAGAACTATACCTGCATTTCACTATGGTTATACAGCAAAAGGATACACTTGCATACCAAATATCAAGTCACTCAACAAAGTACTTTACAAGTTATTCATGACTGAATTTTGGGATGGAGGGACAGATGGATGGATGTTCGGACAAGCTGGCAGATGGACGGACAGGCAATGACTCTGGCAATAAAATCTCCAACGACACCTGCATTTCACTACAGGTATACAGCAATAGGATACACTTGCATACCAGTCAACCAAGTACTTTACAAGCTATTCAGGATTGAATTTCGGGATGGAGAGATGGATGGATGGATGGACTGATGGACGGACAAGGCGATTCCTATATACCCCCGCTGGGAGTATAATAAGCACAGATATGACTTCTGACCATAACTTCTAGAGCCAAGTGATGCGCGAGATCAGGCAGAAATAACTTAAAAATAATTTGAAATTAAGTCCAAACAAAAGATTTTCCTACCAAATAAATGGGGAAAATATGTATAATACGAATGTCATAGCCTGCAGAAGTTGCCCAGTGTTATAGACATATGCATGACAGCACTGAGCAAAAATTAAAATTTTTTAGTAAATTTTGTTTCTTAACATACCTACCACAATTGTTTACAATTGGCTGTAACATAAGTGCAAGCCCTACTTCGGAACTAACTCAAGCTTTTAGAATCTTTTCCAAACGAGTTGGAAAAGTACTAGAGTGCAAAAGCACGAAAAAGATCAGAAAAAGGGTCGAGCGAGACCAGCGCTCGAAATTACAGGTACTCTCTCTGCACACCTCTTGCGTTTACCGAGCGCATGCGCAACAACCGTGACGTCAATTCCGTATTTCCGCCAACGAGAAGTTTGTGATTTAGTGGGGAGGCATCGATATCAAAGATATCCCCAAGGAGGGTGGGCCTCCGGTAAACAATTGTGGTAGGTATGTTAAGAAACAAAATTTACTGAAAAATTTTAATTTCTTTTCAACCTACTCACAAATGTTTACAATTGGCTGAATAAACAATAGGAGGAGGTGAATCACATAACCAATACCAACAAGAGTAGCAGAATGAAAGCAAGGATGGCAGAGAACAATAACGAAAACCTGTAATGAAGATAGAGAGAAGGCACCTGAAAAGAACAAGGCTGAGCGAAGCGCAACCTCGACAAAAACAATTTTAACGAGGGTGCACAACAGCCTGAGCAGCAACAAGAGGGCCTAAAGAATAAAGGTCCTCAGATTGCTGCTGAAGGTGGTGGAGATAAAAGGAGGAGAAGGTAGAAGCATTCCTCCAGTAAGCCACATTCATAACATCCCAGAGCGAAACAGAATTGGAGAACGCCCAGGATGTAGAAATGGCACGAACCTCATGAGCATTAAGCCGGTTCGAAACAAGATCCGACGCAGACAAGCGAGAATAAGCCAGCTTGATTGCAAGACAGATCCACCTGGAAATAGAATGAGAAGAGATAGACTGCCTCTTAGGAATGAGAGACAGAAAGAATCTCTTCCGACCCCTCCTAATGAACTGAGTGCGAGTAATGTAAGTCTTGATCGCACGAACAGGACAAAGAAGAGGCCTCCGGCCATCTACAGCGGGGAGAGCCCGAATGCAGATGGGAGGAGGTACCGAATCAGGAAGTTGATTCTTAGCCAGAAAAGAGCAATCAGTAGTGAAGGTGACACTGTTAGCCTCATTTCGGAAGAAGGCAGAATCAACAGATAGCACATGAAGCTCACTGACTAGAGAGCAGAAGCAAACGCTAGAAGAAAAGCCGTCTTGAAGGTGAGAAAACGCATGTCGGTCTCAGATAAAGGCTCGAATGGCGCCCCTCCAAACAGTGCAACACCCATGCCAAGTTCCACTTGGGTGTAAGACGCAAAACTCGGGGCCTCTTCAAAGAAAAGTGCCGAATAAGTTTGGAGAGAAAAAGATTACGACCGATGCACCGCTTTCCCACATAAGAGAAAGTATCAGACAGCATAGACCGATAGCCCTTAATCGTAATAGGCTGGAGGCCCTTGGAGTCAAAAAGAAAAACCAGAAAATCCGCAATTTGAGCGATTGACGGATCACGGTAATTCACATTGTGATCTGCACACCAGCGGTAGAAAACCTTCCACTTGGCGGCATAAGTCATGCCAGTGGAATGTTGCCGCGATACAGAAATGCACTCCACTGATCGTCTCGAAAAACTTCTACGTCGGAGACTGGACCGGATAAAAGACAGGCGTGAAGGGACAGGCTCGCCAGGTTGTTGTGATACTTCCTGGGACGACCCTGTGAAAGAAGATCGTGACGTAGAGGTAGACGAATCGGTCGATCGGCCAATAGAGGCCGCAGCAGATTGATCTACACCCTCTGTGGAGACAGGGGTGTGATCAGAATGATCCTGAAACTGCAAGCACGAATCTTTGCTAATACTCGAGGAAGAATCGGTGCAGGAGGAAAGGCATAGCCGAACCAACCTGTCCAGTCCAGAGACAGAGCGTCTACTGCAAATGCCAGAGGATCTGGACAAGGGGAGACAAAGGTCTCTACCTGATGATTCCAGCGAGTAGCGAAAAGGTCGACCTGAGGACGGCCCCACTGCTCGCAAATCGCCTGAAACACTGACCGATGTCACGTCGGGATAGGGAGTCTGCTAGGATGTTGAGACGCCCGGGAATGTGTCGAATGGACACCCGAGCGTTCACATCCCGCTCCAACAAAAGATCCCGAGACAGCCGATACATGGGAATCGAATGTGTGCCTCCTTGATTCCGTATGTAGGCCACTACTGTCGAATTGTCCGAAAGAAGTAGGACACCATGGTCCGACAGATGAGGGATCCAAAGCCGAAAACTCAACAGAAGAGCAAGGAGCTCCTTCTGGTTGATATAAGGCCCACCTGCTCGCTGTCCCACTCTCCGTGAGTAGACAGACCGAGAGGATCCAACGTCGCACCCCAGCCCCGATCGCTGGCATCCACAGTAAGGATGCGATCGGCCAAAGGAAGATCCAACGGAACACCATGTGTCAGCCAGGGAATATCTGCCCAAGGGCGGAGGTGACAAAGCAGAGACCGAGGAATAGGGAGTTCCAGGTCCAGCGGATCTACATTCGGACGCCAATGATCCAACAGGAAGTGTTGGAGAGGTCGGACAAACAAGCGACCGAGCGGAATGAGATCTGTCACCGAACCGCAAAGGCCCAGCATCCGAAGGAAAGTCCTGGCCGAGACAGAGGAAGATTGAAGCAGGTCCCGAGTCAAGGCGGAAAGAATCGTCGCCCGACCCTGGGGGACCGACACTACATTGTGAAGAGTGTTGAAAACCATCCCCAAATGACGGAATCGCTGAGAAGGAAGAAGATCCGACTTCTTGCGATTGACTCTGAAACCCCAGCGACGCTAGCAGGCAAAGAAACTGCCGGACATCGAACTCCAGAACAGCAGCATCGTGGTGCCGTTGGAGGATGTCGTCTAGGTAGGCTGACGAAGTCACTGCCAACTGAGTGCAGTGGAAAGCAAGCACATGTGATATCAGTCGGGTGAAGGCCCAAGGAGCCAGGTTCAAACCGAACGGGAGAGCTCTGAATTGAAAAACTTCCGTGACGCCAGATGAATGGGTACATGGAAGTAGGCATCCTTCAGGTCGATACTGGCCGCAAAATCGCCCTGATGAACTGAACGTCGAACCGACCGGAAAGTCTCCATACTGAAACGAGGAGCTATTATGTACTCGTTCAGGGTACTCAGATCGATGACAGGACGATATTGGCCGTTTTTCTTCGGCACCAAGAAAAGTCTCGAGTAAAACCCCGGTGAAAGGGTGTTCCTGACCACCTCGATCGCCCCTTTGGTGAGGAGATGGTCGATCTCCTGCACCAGAAGGTCCCGACGCAGAGAATCGGAAGGGACCTGAGTCGGAAGGGGCACCCAAGATAAACTGGGGTGCCGATGGAAGGACAGTCGCAGACCGGATTGAATGACGTCGAGGACCCAAGAGTCCAACGTTATCTCTGTCCAACGGTCGTAAAACAGCGACAGTCTTCCCCCGACTGGAGGCGAATCGAGGTGAGAACCTTCACTTGCGGCCTCGATGAGGCCCCCAAGAGGAGAAACCACCTCGGGAAGTGACAGAGTCCAGAGACTTTCCAGCCTGAGGCTGCCAGCGAGCCAGGCCACGTCGGCGCTTCTTATGAGCAGACGGAGCCGAAGGCGTAGCCGACGTTGCCAATGAGGTAGACGCAGCAGCACGCTTGGTGGGCCTGGAACGACCCCCACCCGCAGCAGCAGGTTGGTCAAGCTGTCTCAGCAAAAGCTGGTCCTTCGAATGACGAAGAACTTCGCCACGAACAGCTTCCACGGAACCATGGAACAACTGAGGTCCCACCAAAGAGGCAGACCTCAGAACAGCACGTTGCTCAGAAGGAAGGCATGGTAAAGAATCCAACACCGCATCCCGGCATGCCAGCTCCAAATTAGCCGTGTTACAGGCGTGAGCGTGTTTCAAGTTCATAAGAGCCTGTGACAAAACGCGAAAAGGTGCCTGAGCGTCATCAAACTCCCCTGGTGGAAAATATTCAGCCAGAGCAGCGACGACATGGTCCGCGAGAGATAACATACCCAGCATCTCTCGGGACAGGCCCACCATAGACTCAACTACCGACATCGGGAGAACTGCCGACTTAGGCTTAGTCAACCCGAGGGAAGAAGAATCCTCATCCACAGTAGTCATCCCTTGGAAGACTGGTGGAGAGACGAAATCGTACACACGAAACCGCGATGGAGGCAGAAACGCATCAGCTCTAGAAAAGAAGGAACCCTTGAGGGCCTTAGAACGCATTTTGGCGTCTAAGCCCTGGAAGGACTCAACAACCTGAGCCGATTGCAGAGGATGCAAAGCCCCGGAGCTATAAGGCTCAACAGGGTTACGGCGCTCCACAGTGGACTGCGGCCGGATGGTCACAGAAGGCTGGTCGGAAGGTTGAACGTCCGGCAATAAGCCAAAGACGAAATCCAAAGCCTGCCCCAAGACTGACGAGGGGGGCCCATCACCTTCAAGATACTCGTCATCCTCCGTAGCAGAGGAGACGTAGCCCAACTCGGGCTGACCAGCAGAAACCTCCTGTGAATACTGTGCAGTATCCAAGGGGCCAGGCGAGACATATCGGCGACCAACCAAAGGAGGTTGTGCCTCAGGAGGCACAGGGAGGCCAACTTGAGGGTTGCCAGAAAGCAACCAGGTGAGCGCCAAAACGGCCTGGCGCAGGTCACCCTGAGAATCCGTCGCAGCAGAATCGCCCGACGGAGTGTCCTCCCAATGGACCCTTCTGTTAGAAGAACCCAAATCCTCAGAAGAGACCGACGTCGAACGTCGATCGGCAGACAGAATGGGGACACGGTGAGAAGACACCAGAGGATAGTCCCGATTGTGACACCCAGGGGCCATCACTGACCTCTGCAAAACAGAAGGTCCTGCCTGCAAATCCTCTAAAGAGACTGACGGCGCACGTCGATCGGTAGCTGGACCTAGGACATGGTGAGAAGACACCGGAGGATTGTCCCAAGAATGACAGGAACCTGTCATTGGCCTCTGCGCAGCAGACGGCCCCAACTGCCTATCCTCTGAGACCGACGGCAAGCATCGATCGACACCCAGACTTGGAACACAGTGAGGAATCACCGGAGGAAGGTTCCGAGAGTGACAGCTAACAGGGGCTGTCACTGACCGCTGCCGAACAGCAGGCCCTGGATGCCAACGTCCCAACACCATCCCGCTAGGCGGCACCCTAGCAGGGGAAGGTGGAACAATAAACGATTCACTTGAGGGATGAGGAATCGCTGCCGAAGCGACCGGCCGGCTCAACCGACTAGGAGCAAACCTAGCCAGATGAGTCGGAGCAGACAGCAAACCCGCACAGCCCCGCCGCGAGGCTGGGGGAGGCTGAGAACACACAGACACACCAGCAGATACAGCCTCGGTCCCCCGAGACTGTAGACCATCCCCAGAGGAGATGGAAGAGCCACCATCAGACAGAATAGGATCTGGAGTAGCACCTTCCTCAACAACGGTTGACGGTGTAGGAGGCAGATCGGAGAGGGTCACCGAGCTGACCTCGGAAAAGCTCTCAACGAAAGCAGACACCTCAATAGTGACATCAGAAGACAAAGAGACCACGGTCTCCTCGTCAGGTATCACTGAACTAACACCGCCAAAAGTTGCAGAGGAACTCGCCACAGAAGGCAGATCCGAATCCTGTGTGACAGAGTCACCACGTGCACCAGCAGAAAAGTCTGCTACGGCACGGCTACCCTTACCCCGAGAACGAGGGGTTCTAGCTCTGGAAAGAACCACCTTGTTCACAGAAGCCCAGAATTTAGAGGACCAAATCCCACAAATACCACATGATTGAGCCTGAGTGCAATTGTTGCAAGTGAAACATGTGGCATGAGAGTCGTCCACATGCTTCACCTGCAAGCAAGAGGTACAAGGAATAGTCTTAGGCATAATATCAAAATAATCAAGCTTCCCGCCGACGGAAAACAGCACGAAGGTCGTGTTCACACGAGGGGGAAAAACAAGATAAAGTGTGAAGAGACAAGCAATAAAAATACAAATTAACATTAATTAATAATAACTTGGTAGCTTGATAAAAGGATACAATCCACTTGCACACTAAATATGTAGAATAAGTTGTTCACGAAGAATAAACAGCATAATTAGCACGAGTCACAAAAATTTCCGACCATGTACAATGGCGGAAAATAAAGGAATTGACGTCACGGTTGTTGCGCATGTGCTCGGTAAACGCAAGAGGTGTGCAGAGAGAGTACCTGTAATTTCGAGCGCTGGTCTCGCTCGACCCTTTTTTCGATCTTTTTCGTGCTTTTGCACTCTAGTACTTTTCCAACTCGTTTAAGTTAGTTCCGAAGTAGGGCTTGCAATTATGTTACAGCCAATTGTAAACAATTGTGAGTAGGTTGAAAAGAAACAAACAGGCCAAAACATTAGACATGTTAGGAAAAAAACAAATCAAGTTAAAAACAAGGAGTGGAAAAACAATTACAGGAAAGCGGATAACAACTATATCTGTGCTTAAAAGAGGGTAAAATAACCTATATCAATCCTCAAAAGCACATTAAAGATCTAAATGTGATGCACGAAAATAGGTGACAAAATTTCATTTTGTCAACGAAAATAGACTAAGAAATTTTAAAAGCACTTCCCTGAATGAAAATTTCTGGAATCCTCCTGTGGTTGTATTGATAACATCCTAAAAGCACAGAATAATCCATTTCCACTCCAGAATCTTCCAAATCCACCAGTTTTAAAACAAGAGGCCCCAAGGGGCCTTAATCGCTCACCGGCCAAAGTAGTTCAAAGAAGTATTTGGGGTCACATTCTGTTAGACATGGTTCATCAACACTACAAAGGAATGAAGTCATGAGAGACAAATTTTATGGAATTAGGGACATGGCTTAAACAAACTTGAATCTTACCCTCCTAAGGATGCTGCATACTAAATATCAAAAGCATTCATCTGCTGGATCCGAAGAAGATTTTTTAAAGAAAATTCCTCATTTTGAACTAAGTTATCATTCGGGCTCCCACAGTGAGCCCAAATATGAACTCAGGAACTTGGCTTGAACAAACTTGAACTCACCCCCTAAGGATGCTGCATGCCAAATATTAAAACATTCCGACTGCTGAATCTGAAGAAGAAGATTTTTAAAGAAAAATTCCTCATATTGACTAAGTTGTAATTCGGGCTCCCACAGGGAGCCCAAATATGGACCCAGGGACTTGGCTTTAACAAACTTGAATCTCACCCCCCTAAGGATGCTACACGCCACATATCAAAACATTTCAGCTGCTGGATCTGAAGAAGATGATTTTTTAAGAAAATTCCTCATTTCGAACTAAGTTACAATTCAAGCTCCCACAGTGAGCCCAAATATGTACCTAGGGACATGGCTTGGACAAATTTGAATCTCACCCCCCTAAGGATGCTGTATACCAAAAATCAAAACATTCCAACTGCTGGATCTGAAGAAGAAGATTTTTAAAGAAAATTCCTCATTTTGAACTAAGTTATCATTCGGGCTCCCACAGTGAGCCCAAATATGAACCCAGGGACTTGGCTTGAACAAACTTGAATCTCGCCCCCAAGGATGCTGCATGCCAAATATTAAAACATTCCGACTGCTGAATCTGAAGAAGATTTTTAAAGAAAAATTCCTCATATTGACTAAGTTGTTATTCGGACTCCCACAGGGAGCCCAAATATGGACCCAGGGACTTGGCTTTAACAAACTTGAATCTCACCCCCCTAAGGATGCTACACACCACATATCAAAACATTCCAGCAGCTGGATCTGAAGAAGAAGATTTTTTAAGAAAATTCCTCATTTTGAACTAAGTTATCATTCGGGCTCCCGCAGTGAGCCCAAATATGGACCTAGGGACATGGCTTGAACAAACTTAAATCTCCCCCCCCCCCCCCCCCTAAGGATGCTGCATACCAAATCTCAAAACATTCCGACTGCTGGATCTGAAGAAGATTTTTAAAGAAAATTCCTCATTTTGAACTATGTTATAATTTGGGCTACCACAGTGAGCCCAAATATGGACCTAGGGACATGGCTTGGACAAACTTGAATCTCACCCTCCTAAGGATGCTGCATACCAAATATCAAAACATTCCAACTGCTGGATCTGAAGAAGAAGATTTTTAAAGAAAATTCCTCATTTTGAACTAAGTTATCATTCGGGCTCCTGCAGTGAGCTCAAATATGGACCTAGGGACAAACAAACTTAAATCTCCCCCCCCCCCCCTTCCCCCCCCCCCCCCCCCCCCCCCAAGGATGCTGCATACCAAATATCAAAACATTCCGACTGCTGGATCGGAAGAAGATTTTTAAAGAAAATTCCTCATTTTGAACTATGTTATAATTCGGGCTACCACAGTGAGCCCAAATATGAACCCAGGGACTTGGTTTGAACAAACTTGAATCTCACCCCCCTAAGCATGCCGCATACCCAATATCAAAAGATTCTGCCTGCTGGATCTTGAGAAGAAGATTTTTTAAGAAATTTGCCTGAAATGCACTAAGTTTGAATTCGAGCTTCTATAGTGATCCCAAATATGAATCCAGGGGGCCGATTTGAACAAACTTGAATCAGATCCACCCCACAATGTTGCATACCAAATATCAAAAGATTCTGCCTGCTGGATCTGGAGAAGAAGATTTTTTAAGAAATTTGCCTGAAATGCACTAAGTTCGAATTCAGGCTTCTATACTGAGTCCAAATGTGAATCCAAGGGGCCGATTTGAACAAACTTGAATCAGATTCACCCCACAATGTTGCATACCAAATATCAAAAGATTCTTCCCATTAGTTCTGGAGAAGAAGAATTTTAAAGAATTTTTCTTAAATTGCACTAAGTAAAAATTCACGCCCCCATAGTGAGCCCCAATATTGGTTGCGGGACTCGATTTGAACAAACTTGAATCAGACCCATACCAAGATGCTGCATACCAAGTATCAAAAGATTCTGCCCACTGGTTCTGGAGAAGATTTTTTAATAATTTTTCTATAATTCATACGGTGCTATCAGAGTTAGCCAAGGGACGTGGTCATTTCATTTGAACAAACCTGAATTGACATATAGTAATGAACATCCACATGAAGTTTCGTGAAAATCGGACCAGTGGTTTCAGAGGAGAAGTTGTTTGAAAAATGTTCACGACGACGGACAACAAGTGATAAGTTGAGCTCCCTTCGGTGAGCTAAAAACCCAACTTCAACAACACAAGACTTGTCTTTGTGTTGGAAAAGAGGAAATTGACTTCCGGAGGTTTGGGTGGGAATTGAACAATGGGTTGCTCTACTGTTCAGGTTACAGCTTACCCGGTTTTGCATACCATATGCAAATCAGCATCTGGTAAACCTGGTTTGATCATCTTTTTTAATTTTAGTCATTTTTATAATCTCCTAAGCTTTTTCTTAGGATTCTTCTAAATCTGCCTACTTTTCCAACAGAGAGAAAAAGAAGAGGATGAAGCAATTTGTTACTTTGGTAAGAATGGACAAAATAGGTGACAAAATTTTGTTCCGTCAACAAAATAGACTTGGAAATTTTAAAAACATTTCCCTGAAAGAAGTTTCCTGGAATCCTCCTGTAGTTGAATAGATAACATCCTAAAAGCACAGGATAATCCATTTCCACTCCCGAGTCTTCCAAATCCACAAGTTTTTTCCCCAAAAAATCAGCAGAGAAGACAAACACATTACTTGTCTGTTGTGTTGGAAAAGAGGAAATTGACTTCCAGAGGTTTTGGCGGGAATTGGAAAATAGGTTGCTCTTCTGTTCAGGATACAGGTTATCAAGTTTTGTGTACCATACACAAATCTGCACCTGGTAAACCTGGTTTGGTTATTTTTTTGATTTTATTCATTTTTATAATCTCATAAGGTTTTTCTTAAGCTACAGTCCCACCGACGACGCTGCTGGCCATTAGTCGGCGTTTCATGAATTAATCTTCTTTTTTTTTTAAAAATCTGGCGTTTCTCCAAGTTTCATTTCAAACTTGATGAAACGTAGGTATCTACGTTAAGCTAACGCTAGATGTAGGTTTAGCCTACGCATGTCTACGTCTAAAAAGTAAGATGTAAGTTCGCTTGAAGTTTCTCTATGTCCAGATTGTACGTTTCATGCGCATTTCATGAAGTTTGGGTTACGTTAGGGTGAAGTTTGCAAAGTAAGTGTTACGTTTCTTCAGACTTTTCATACGTTTTCACATGTTCGGTTGACACACAATGTACGTTAGGTGTAAGTTTGTGGCGTTCATCTTACGTTTACCCTACGTTTTCCCCAAGTTTTAAGACGTTTGCAAAGTACAATGTACGTTTAGCTGACGTTTAACCCGTTTAGGGTACGTTTCCAAAGTACATACTACGTCAATCCTACGTTTATTTTTCAAAAAAATATTTTTCTTCTCTTTTTCCCTCACGTTTGCACCAAGTTTGGTGACACTTGGTCCCTGAGTATATATATTTCGCCAACTCTCGATGACATTTCATTTGTGAATGTGATGCTGAAGAGAATACATCAGAATACCCAAAAATATTGTTGAGATTTCTACATTTTTTGGTGAAAAATGGCAAATAATGTGATACAAGTTGGACGTGTGTTACAAGCTGTTATGCATGAAGCGTGCATCAAACTTAGACCAAACGTAGAGAAGCGTAGCCCTAGCGGCAGGTGCTTTCACAAACGTGATGCTAACGGCACCTATACTTTACTTAAATTTCACAAACGTGGACCAAGCGTAGAGAAACTTGGAGAAAATAGATTTTTGGAATGAAACTTCACCTGTACTTTTACTTAACGTAGCTCTTACTTTACAAGCGTAGATTAAACTTCATGCTTACTTTGTGAAACGTGATGTTTACTTTCAGAAACGCCAAGTAGGTGTTGGGAAAATTATTTTTTGTCATAACTGATCCACTACGTTTATGTCAAGTTTGAAAAGTACAGGCTACGCTCACAAAGTACAACGTACGCATGTAAAGTACAGGCTACGCTTTCACTACGTTTTGTCAAGTTTTTTAGGTCACCGGTCACAAACGCCATGTTTGGGGCGTAATTTTAAACTCTTGAAAAGTTTGGAATTTTGACCCTACGCTCGCAATCATCTCCACATCTCACCTCGCTTGTTGAAGTACAACTGACACTCCCCTACCGTTTCTCAACATTTTGACAAGTTTTTTCCATTTTCAGACGAAGGGTTGATGGCACGTTGGTGAGACCGTAGCTTTAGGATTCTTCTAAATCTGCCTACTTTTCCAACTCTAAGAAAAATAAGAGGTTGAAGTACTTTTGTTACTTCGGTAAGACTGGAAAAAAAAAAGTTCTTGATAAATAGAACTTGTTCTTCTTTGACACAAGAGTCGTCCATAGAACTGTGGAGACTCTTGGTTGTGAATGACCATGATCGCTTTCTTGTAAAAGACTGTCACTATCTCAGTGTCTAAAAGGGGCCCCTCTCACAAGATCTGATGGGATAGTAGGACTACAGACAAAGAAAACATGCAATCCCCCCCCCTCCCCTACAGGCTACGAGTCAAGGAGACAACCATAAAATCCAGGCCTGTCACTTCTAGCTTTTCCTCTAGCTCTGTGGATACCTGTTGCGGTTAGAGGATTTCTGAGTGGACAGATGACATCTTGATCCTCTACCCCAACCTGAAGAATGGCAGTTACAAGTTGTTGCATAAGCATTAGATTCTGGGAGAATTTATGAACTCCTTCTTGAACTGTGGAAACCGTGCCATCAACATAAATAGATTTGAGACAGGTGCCGAGAGTAGTTTATTACACTGCGCTTTCGGTAGGGATGTATAAGAGAGAAAAGTTGCATTCCTCCTGAGGAGTCCCAAAATAGCAACATTAACTGCGAACACATTTATAGCATTCATAAAATAATGAGATAGTGATTAGAATGGAGAGGAAGTGTTGTCAAGTTCTTTGAACTGAGAGACTCTGGTTGCCAACGTAGCCACAAGATGATCTGCCAAAGAGATAATCTGTGTAAGTTCTCAGGAAAGGTCTGGTAGCATTTCACTGGTTAATACATGAATGATAATGAACCTAGGCATCAGAATTTTCTGAGCAGAAGCATCTTCATCAATAGGAAGCAGACAAAATGACAAAAGCTTACAAGAACAATATCATACCTTTTGAACCACTTCGGAGGAAGAGTAGTGTCAGTACGGTTGAAAAAGGCAGGTTTTGATGCTTTAGCAGATAGTTGATCATTGATGATTGAAAAAGCATCATGAGCTAAAGAAAATTGCAACTGACTCAAAAAAGAGGGAGATTGTAAAGGCGTTGAGGCAGATCTTCTCTCCACTGTAAACATATGACGAGATGACAAAGGAACGGATTTCGCTTTAACCTGAGGTACATGTTCAAAAATAAAATCTAACAAACATTCATAACAAGAAGTATATAAATTGTCATATAGCCCGTCAAAATACTCTTCATGATGAACGTCTTCATCAAAAGTAAGATAACGTGAATCATTACAAGACTGAATCATAGAGGTAGACGTATCCGAGTGAGAAGTGCCACAACTGCATTTAGGTGCAGGTGCAATTGAGAGTTCAGCATAATAGAAACAGGCTTCGCTGCGGGACACTTGAAAGAAATGGAATGGGAAGTAGCTGTAGAAGGATTCCTTTCTGCAGGATTATCATATAGAGAAAGTAGAGATCTGTCTAGAGAAAGAAAAGATCCGTAATCACTCCTGTAGTCCACTGACTAAAGCTCAGCAAAATGTGAATGAAAGTGTCAATGAAACTGTAGCTCAACTTGTTAAGACATGTACATGTACAGTATGTGACACAGCAATGACAAACATCAAGGTAATGACCTGATAACAAAGGTACATATAAAGTATTGTAACGGTCTGTACATAAATACTGACCGTAGCCTGTAACAAATGTACATGTATAGGTAAAGTATTGTAAAGGTGGGTGACAGTCAGATGCTAAACTAGAAAAGAAATCTTTGAGTCCCAGAGTGGGTCTGACTGAAACCCAAAATATTTGTTCTCATAGCACAGTGATAACACAGGCACCCCAAAACACACTCGTTCCTGTCCCAAGGTGAAAACAAAGGTACCCAAGAAGTTTCGTGAAGATCAGTTCATAAATACGAGCTGTATAGAAGTTGTGACAAAAAACTGATTGTACCTAATTTCGGTACAAAATGGCCACTGGCAGCCATCTTGAATTTTGGACCACACCCAGAAACACTCGTTCTCGTCCAAAGGTGATAACGAAGGTACCCAAGAAGTTTCGTGAAGATCGGTTGATAAATACAGCCTCTAGCCCAAGCTGTATTGACATGTGCACTTACAGTGTATAAGTAGCCCTGAATAAATCAAAGTTCATCCAATTTGCATCACTTCTGCACGAGAAAAAAACCCCTTACTATATGTGATGTATTCCATGTTACTAAACATTCATACAAAAATTTATTCAAATTAGAACTTTCATACAGAAGTTCTGTACAAAAGACGGATTGCACTAATTTTGGTACAAAATGGCTGCAGGTGGCCATCTTGAATTTTGGACCACACCCAGAAACACTCGTTCTCATCCCAAGGTGATAACAAAGGTACCCAAGACGTTTCGTGAAGATCAGTTCATAAATACAGACTCTAGCCTGGGCCGTATTGACATGTGTCCTTAATGTGTGTAAGTAGCACTGAAAAAATCAAAGTTCATCTAATTTGCATAATTTCTGCACGAGAAAAAAACTCGTACTATATGTGATGTATCCCATGGTACTAAACATTCACACAAAAAATTATTCAAATCAGCACTTTCATATGGAAGTTCTGTGCAAAAATCTGATTCCACCTAATTTTGTACAAAATGGCTGCCATCGGCCATCTTGAATTTTGGACCGGACCCAAAAACACTCATTCTCGTCCCAAGGTGATACCAAAGGTACCAAAGAAGTTTCGTAAAGATCGGTTCATAAATACGACCTCTAGCCCGAGCCGTATAGGCATTTGCACTTACAGTGCTGAAATTAACACTAAATACATCAATGTTAGTCTAACTTACACAATTTACACACGAGAAAAAAACCCGTATTATATGTGATGTATCCCATGGTACTAAACATTCATACAAAAAATTATTCAAATCAGCACTTTCATATGGAAGTTCTGTGCAAAAATCTGATTGTACCTAATTTTGTACAAAATGGCTGCCAGCGGCCATCTTGAATTTCGGATCGGACCCCAAAACACTCGTTCTCGTCCCACGGTCATAACAAAGGTACCAAGTTTCGTAAAGATCGGTTCATAAATACGGCCTCTAGCCCGAGCCGTATTGAATTGTTGACGGACAGACGGATGACGGACAACTGGCCATGGCATAAGCTCAAATTTGGCTTTGCCAAAGTTGAGCTAAAAATCATAAATATCGCTAGCTTGATACTGATCAGAACTGGAAAAGTGTTATCTGGTATAGTGTGTGAAATTATCTCGATGATCTGATCCATATGGTAGACAGTCTGTCAGGTATGCGAGATTCCGCTGACAAAGCCGGGTGAGAGGCATGGAAAGAATCGGGACTAGGAGCAACCTGACTGCTTACCTGTGTTCGTCGTAAGCTATGTGTATTAATACATCTGGTAGTGAGTGCTTCAGATGAAAAACATCATTGACCACAAAAGCTTACATCGTACTGAGGTTGATGAAAGCTAGTAGAACCTACCAACCTGCCTGCAAACTGGCTTTCGTATATAGTCGTGTGACTATTAACCTCAGTATGTGTGCTGTAAAGTTGTGTGTTGCTATAAGCAGGAGGAAAATTTGTACAGCGAACCCCCTCCCCCTCACTCCCATGTGTTAAGTCCTTACCAAATGTAACACTGAAGGAAGGCCATTAAAACCAAAACGTTTGGGACAGTTGTTGTTCAATAGAGTTTTTATTACATATATATGTGATATTATTGCCGTCATGCTCGGAAGTTTACTTCCTTCTAAGCGGCTTTCATTTTTGACTAATACTTATTCCGTTACGTTAAGTGCCGTACCAATGTGTATCGCGTCATGAGAACGTAAAATTTAGTGTCACGCTGATCCTAATTGTTGAATGGAAGTTATAAAATTGATCGTGATACGCGTACGTCTTACAGATCGATTTATTATTTGACAAGTGGCTGCCTAGCTCCTAATCACAAACCCGTCTATAAAATCGCCGATGCATGTCTTCCTTGGGTGGCAACAAGTAAAGATATGTTCCGCATTACACGTTGTTCACTGTTTTTAATTGTAAATTATGGACAAACAAGACCATATCATATCTTCCTAAGGTGGTAACGAGTGGAGATATATTCCACGTTATCGCACGCATTTTTTTGTTCTCAGCCTTAGAATTAGAAGCATTCAATCATTTATCTCAACCTCGCCCTGGTAACAGAGGCAGAAGCGAGTTCGCATGCAGTATTCACACATTCAGCCATTCCTTGACACGAATTGTTCACACGCGTTGTTCTCCATATTCAAGTGTATTGCTTGTAAAACCACCGTATCATATCTCCGTTGGGTGGTAAAGATATGTTCCCCGTTTCATGTTGTTCCCCGTATCCGAGTCTATTACGCGCAAAATAACCGTATCATATCTTCCTTGGGTGGCAACAAGTAAAGATATGTTCCACGCTTCACTTTGCTTTTTGTATTCAAGTGTAAATTATTAAAAAAAAAAAAAAAAAAAAAAAAAATACCGTATAATATCTTCCTTGGGTGGCAACAAGTAAAGATATGTTCCGCGTTATTACGTAAAAAGCAAATATGAATTAGACACTATTTCTAAAACCTCGCACTGGTAACAGAGGCAGAGGCAAGTAAGTTTGTATACCGTATTCACACATCCAACCACTCCGCGCGCCTCCATATCTCCGCCCCAGTACCCAAACCGCGTCAATCAGACATCAATACCGCTGATGGAAAAAATAATTTTTTATACCCTCCTTGCGTAGTAATAACCCCCCCCCCCCCTCCCCCCGCCCGATCCTTCCAGGGTGTGTAAATGTCTTGTCCCAACCCACTATTGCAGCATATATATGCCCTCCACCACTGATCTAAGTGCAGTCCCTCCTATAATGTCTACACTGACAATCGTAGGCTAGGGTTCCATACACCCCCCCCCCCCCCCCACACCACATACACATGATGTACGCACTGACATGTACCAAATGATCATAATCTCGCAACAAATACACGTTATGTCCAACACCAATGCGTGTTTAGGTGTAATTGCTCTGTACACTAATTTATGTCCCCCCCCCCCCCCCCCCCCTGTTCAGCAAGTTTATAAATGAGAATATTTGGAATTATTCTTGTCTATTGAGCCCATTGGGTTCTAGTGTTTGAAGTTTGTTAATCCAAAATGCTTCACGACCCCTCCTGTGAGCTGTATTTTGTTTATTAATTTGTTCAATCCCAATAATCTTAAAATTGTTTATACTATGGTTTTTGGTCAGAAAATGATGTGGTATCGGTTCATCCATAACCTCAAGTTTTATTCTACTCAGGTGGTTTTGCATTCTCTCATACAATTTTGTCCCCGTCTCTCCCACGTACACGACTTCATTGCACTTGTCGCAGAAAATCCCATATATCACATTCCTGGACATGCAGGTGATTTTTTTGCCTATGTGGTAGGCCGTCCCGTTCTTGTCTGCGAATTGTTTTGTTTGGAGCATAAACCCACAGATTGCACATTTTCTCTCGCATCTATCAGATCCCGTCCCTTGATTGTTGAACATTTTATTATGCTTGCTGTGGACTATGATATCTCCCAAATTTTTCAGTCTTTTGTACGAAATCAGGGGAGGTTTTTCGAATGCCAACTTCATGCGTTTTGAGCGGTGTAAAATGGGCATCCGTTCCTGCGTTATTTTCCCGATGTCGGGGAGGCGCCGCGAGTATGTGACCACAAACGGGACTCTTTCGCCGGTTGAATTGTTGGATCGTTTTTCAAGTAACTGTTTGCGCTCGATTTGATCGACCTTTTCTAGTTGTTCGCTTACAAACTTTTCGTCGTAACCTCTGGCATGCAGGTGCTGTTTTATATAATTTGTGTGGCATTCATATTCAGCATTATCGGAACAAATTCTTTTTACTCTTGAAGCTATTCCATATGGTATCGCTCTTTTAGTGTTGATTGGGTGATCTGACTTTGCGTGTAGGTATTGATGCGTGTCCGTGGGTTTTGTATATAAACCGGTTTTAAGAAATCCGTCTTCAATTTTGACTACCGTGTCTAAGAATTCTATCTCATTTTCAGACCACCTTAAATCGACCTGTATTCTTGGGTGTATCGTATTTGCCAAAGAATGATATTGTTTCAGAGACTCCAACCCATGCGTCCATACTCCCCAGATATCATCAACGTACCGTACCTGACCTGTTCAAGGGGATGTAACTTCGATGCTTTTGACAGTTTCTCTTCCCATTCACCCATATATGTGCACGCATAATTCATCCCTAATCGTGAACCTATTGCAACGCCGTCGGTTTGTAGATAATGTCTTCCTTTAAATGAAAAATTGTTGTTGTCCAAAACAGTTTCTATTAGTTTAAGACCTATCTCTGTTGGGAATAATTTTCTTTTAGAGTTTTCTAGTGCTTTTTTACATGCTAATATACCTTCATTACGTGGGACGCTTGGATATAGTTTCTTGACGTCCATACAGTACATTATGCTGTTTTCAGGGAGTGGTTGGGGTATACTGTCCAGTCTGTTCAAGAAATGTGTGGTGTCGCGTATGTAGGATGGTAATGACTCAACGTGTTGTTTTAATTCAGACTCCAACACTTCTGCTATTTTCTCTGTTGGGTGGTTTATTCCCGAAATTATTGTTCTTAAAGGGGCTTCATTTTTATGCATTTTGGGGTTACCTTTTACTCTTCCAGCCTGTGGCTGCTTAGGTATCATGTACGCTAATACTTTTTTGTCTATCAGTTTGTTTTTTTCTAGTTTTTTGAGTTGGCTTTTAATCTTGTTTGTTATTTTCTCTGTCAGATTTACAGGTACTTCTTTGTATGTTGTTTGGTCCCCCAACTCCATCAAGATCTCATTTTCATATTTACTTGCATCCAAAACGGTTATTCCAGACCCTTTATCGGCTGGTCGCACGACTATTGTATTATCATTTAACAACTCCCTCAGAGCCTTCTCCTCCATTTTTGTTATGTTGTTTCGCACGCGTTTTTTTATGCCCTTCAAAATATCTTCCCGTACTATCTCTAAATAAAGGTCAAGGTGCTTATCTCTACCTTCTTTAGGGGTCCACGGGTTACGCTCTTTAAATTTATCATTAATATATTGCTGTTTATTGTCTAGGAAATACTCACATAGTCGCATTCTTCGCTCCCATTCTTTTATCTCAACGATAAGGTTCGCCATATCCAAAGTTCTTTCCGTTGGGACAAACTTGAGACCCCTTTTAAGTAATGTTCTTTGGTGTTTTGTTAGTTTCTTACCGGATAAATTAAACACGTTATTTTGCTGATTTATTTTAGTTTCGTTGTGCAGAATTTTACTCTTTATATCTACATACATGTTATTTTGATCATCGCTAATATCCTTAACGTCTACAGATTCATCCTTTATGGAGGGTTTCTCAGACTTTTTGTCGGTAATTTTTGTTGTATAACCCCGGGGATTCACAGATTCGTCCTTTTTGGAAGGTTTCTCAGACTTTTTGTCGGTAATTTTTTTTTAATAACCCCGGGGATTCAGTTTTGGTTCATCCCTACGGAACACGGAAATATTTTGTGACTGCAAGTATTTGTATTTGATTGTTTTAGGCCCATTTGTCTTTTTCATACTTCCAATCATTTGTGCAACCTGAAAATGAGAATCATTCAAAAAGAGATAGAAATTTAATTCATTTGTACTCACCTGTTTTTCAGGTTCGAATCGTACCCACCTGTAATTCTGACCATACTTACAATATACATGAATCCCTATTCCCAGCATATTCACCAAACCTAATATATCCTCATCTGTTGCCCAGCTCTCAATACTACCATTCGTTTTTGATCTCTTTCTAATGAATCCTGATACTGGCCCATCTATATATTTAGACATTATTTTCGCGTGATGTTCCACATACTCCATTACTCGTTTCCATATTACATGATGATATTCTTCATCGCCTGTACAGATTTTGCTGATGCATCTATAAAAGCAATTTCCATCAGCTGTAACATTTTGCAATCCAAACCCTTGCCTTCTCAGTTCAATTTTGTGTGTTGCGATATCAGTGTGGCTGGGAAGTTTCTTCTGTAATTTTATTCCTAATACTTTTAACACATTATTTATTTCCAACAGCGATACATTCTTTCCAGGTAGGTCGGTACCGTCTGAATCACCCAGTCCCGCTATCTTCTTATCTTTTGTTCTTTCTGTAAGGACCTGGATTTTATCACCATGGTTCTTTATTATCTTCAGAATTGCCTCTTTATCCGAGATGTTGAAACGGGAATTTATCGAATTTTTTAACTTCGCGAACTCATCCCTCAGAAGACCCAACTGTTCCTCGAATTCTAATCACGTAATATCTACCAGTCTCTCTGATGTTTCATTTAAAAGGTTTTCATATTCTGATTTTTGTCTTCCACTGACATCCGATGTCATATTCCATTTCACTTTGAATCCTCGCGGTATTATATTTTCTTCCTGGCATTTTCTAAGAAATTTTATGTGTGATTCGCGTTTGTTTATTTTTTCAATTAGTTTCCGTCCCACATTGCAGACCGTCTTCCCTTTTCGCAATAATTCCTGAAAATCCGATTTTGTACGTTCCTTTCTCGCATTACTTGGTACGACATCTTTCCTTGGAATTCTTTTAGTCGGCATAAACATACACTTCAACAAATATTTTATATAACTTCGTCAAATTGCCGTCATGCTCGGAAGTTTACTTCCTTCTAAGCGGCTTTCATTTTTGACTAATACTTATTCCGTTACGTTAAGTGCCGTACCAATGTGTATCGCGTCATGAGAATGTAAAATTTAGCGTCACGCTGATCCTAATTGTTGAATGGGAATTATAAAGTTGATCGTGATACGCGTACGTCTTACAGATCGATTTATTATTTGGCAAGTGGCTGCCTAGCTCCTAATCACGAACCCGTCTATAAAATCGCCGATGCATGTCTTCCTTGGGTGGCAACAAGTAAAGATATGTTCCGCATTACACGTTGTTCACTGTTTTTAATTGTAAATTATGGACAAACAAGACCGTATCATATCTTCCTAAGGTGGTAACGAGTGGAGATATATTCTGCGTTATCCATTGAGTCACCACAAAGTTCCCAGAGGCAAGTTCCCAGAGGCTGACAGAATAAGTCCCAGGTTCTTATATACTTATACCCTATACATGAACCACCTTTTTATATATTTAGCAGCTTTATTAAATAGTTACATTTGACAGATCAGATGGTCATCCATGATAGGTCAATTAAAGGGTAAAACCGATCGGTACATCCTCAAAGCAGCCACTTAAAACAGGAATCTGCTGATGAGAGTGGTCACGAGGCAGGTTTTACTGTAATTATAAAACTTCCCAACAACTCATCAAAAGTGGGAGTCAAAACTATGTTATGTAATTTAAAAACAAGTGTATATGTGTTGAAAATTTTGAAGAGGTGACAAAAAATACTTACAGTAGTTTGTGAGGCACTTTCAAAAGCCAAGATACCAGTTCCTTGGGGAGTTATTGGTCCTGAAAAATAATTGCTGTATAATTGTCTAATCGATACTGTTTAGTTCACTTATTGATTTGGGTGGGTAAATACAACATGGAAAATGAAATTTCTTGGACTTATTCAAACTCTGGGTGATTGTTCCCATGATATCTCAAAAGGTACAACATGCCAAACCTCTCTTTTCTAGTTTCCAGGGTAGGTAGTGTAGGTAACATCATATTTTTAACCAGGAGGTGGTTGCGAGGTCTGTGGGGATGCCCATTGGAGGAAGTGAGTTTTGAATGATTCGGAGTGATTTTCCAAAGGAAAAAAAATCCACTCAAATGGACCAGAGGTGGGGGAGGGGGGGGGGGGGGGAGAGGAGATTTTTAAACAAGAGGCCTCAAGGGGCCTGAGAGCGCTCATCTGACACTGACAACTATCAACCGAGGGTCCTGATTTGAACAAACTTGCATCTGCTCCATTAAGATAACCGTATAACAAATATCAAAACATTCTGACCGGTGGATCTGAAAATTTAAATAAAAAAAAAATTCCTCATATTGAACTAGAGTATAATTCGGGCTCTCATAGGCAGCCCAAATATAAACCCAGGGACTTGGCTTTAACAAGCTTGAATCTCACCTCCCTAATGATACAGTATACCAAATATCAAAAGATTCTTACTGGTGGATGTGAAGAAGATTTTTAAAGTATGTATCATATTGAACTAAGTTACAATTCGGTCTCCCACAGGAAGCCCAAATATGGACTCAGAGACTTGGCTTGAACAAACTTGAATCACACCTCCCTAAGGATGCTGTATACCAAATATCAAAACATTCCGACTGCTGGATCTGAAGATGATTTTTAAAGAAAATTCCTTGTATTGAACTAAGTTATAACTAAGGCTCCCACAGGGAGCCCAAATATGAACCCAGAGACTTGGCTTCAACAAATGTGAATCTCACCCCCCTAAGGATGCTGCATACCAAATATCAACAGATTCTTACTGGTGGATGTGAAGAAGAAGATTTTTAAAGAAAATTCCTCATATTGAACTAAGTTACAATTCGGTCTCCCACAGGGAGCCCAAATATGAACCCAGAGACTTGGCTTGAACAAAAGTGAATCTCACCCCACTAAGGATGCTGCATACCAAATATCAAAAAGATTCTGATCGGTGGATCTGAAGAAGAAGATTTTTAAAAAATATTCCTCATACTGCACTAATTTAAACATTTTGGCTCCCAGAGAGTCCAAATATGGACCCAGGGATTTGATTCCAACAAACATGTGAAACAATCTTCCAAAGATGTTATAAGTGAAACTTGAAAGCTTTTGGAGCAGTGGTTTGGGAGAAGAAGAGTTTTAAATATTTTCTCCATTACCCACAGTGTTAAAAAATGCTAACTCAGCAGTTTTTCAAAAGTCTCAAAAAAGTACCCTATGATAAAACCGATAGCAATTTTTTTTTTTGACCAATCCATTCTGTTGGTCCTAAGGAAGCTTCACACTAAATAAGAATTCCCGGAGCTATGTAGTTTTGGAAATATGGGTGTTTGAAATTTTTTTCTATTTTTCCTGTGGTTCCCACGGGGCATTTTGAAATTTTTGTTGTTGCATAAATCAAGTACTTATGACCCATTAATACTTCATGTCAAATTTGGTTCACATCAGCCTCTTGGTTTTGAAAATAGAAATTTTTGGTGGGGCAAAAATCCTTGTCCCTCTTGCAGTGACGACAAATATTGCCCCTCGAACTTCTCTTGAACAAACTTGAGTCCACACCTCAAAAGGAAGCCGTATACCAAATTCAAGTCTCTGCTACAGCTGGTTCATGAGAAGAAGATTTTTTAAAAAAATTGAGGCATTTTGGCCCCATCCCCTCCTCAATATAAGCAGAAACCCAATTTAAAGAAAAACCCAAATGCCCCTATATAACCACTACTCATGTGAAATTTCATTAAAATGCGGCCAGTGGTTTGGGAGAAAAAGACCCAAACACCACCTTCACGACGGACGACGGACAAAAAGTGATCAGAATAGCTCACCCTGACTTTCAGTCAGGTGAGCTAACAAGATGCCCGGCCTTGTATTTTAAAATAACGAGGCCTAAAAATAGGCCCCATAAAAGCACTTACAGGGCCTATTTTTATAGGTAAGGGCTGATTTCTGCAAAGTACCTTATATTCAGCATGACATGTAGTTTTTTATATGGTATTTGTATGACATATATATTACCAGATCATTTCCAATATATATGTTGGAAATGACCTGGTAAATTATATGTAATATAAATGCCATATAAAAAATGACCAAGATAAATAAAAAGGTAATGGGGTGAGGGGGGTAGAGGGTGCCATATTAACATAATATGATCGTTAAATAATTTTAGAGTAACTTGGTGTAAGCTGAAAAGTTAAAACTTTGTTTCTTGTTTTACTGACTCTTGCTCCTTGGCATTACAGGGGACAACACTGTTGTAAATGGTATTGTACGAATCCTATAAAAATGAAAGTTGTGTACCAATAATTGAAAATAATGATTTATTAATTTAATAAACAAAATGTTACAAAATTTTCTTGTTCACTCCCAGTTGTCACCCACAGCCACTTTGGTGTTGAAATAAAGTAAGTTATAAGAGTTCCAATCCACTACAAAACCTCTTGGGCAGTATGAACAAAGAAATTTTTTAAAAGTAAAACAAACACAAGCAAGCAGTCTGCTGACTGTTTTTGACTCCTGAGTCCTCTGGAGCATTCACAACTTACTCTTAACTAGTATTAAAAAGGTCACACCTTAAGTCATTTCAAAAACTACAGGACATGTTGCGTGTAAATTTACTGTAAAAGATGAATCTTTAGTTTGATTGGAGTTTAACTGAAATTTCTTTTTTTTTTTCAAATGGACAAATGGTCAGTCACCATCTCTATCTGAATACTCAATGTTAAAATCACTGTCAGAAATATTCAAAGATATGTCATACTCAGCCACATCATCACCTGAACTCGACAGTTCACTTTCAGAAGAATCATTGCAAATTGAAGTGGAGGGATCAGTGGTGTTTGCAGCACCAGCATCACAATATTTATCTAAAATATTAAGTTTGCTTCTTTTTGTTTTTCTGTATAGGTCTTTGTGTTCTGAATCAGTTATTTTTTTCTTTCTTTTTTTTTCTACATATTTTGAAACAGCTGACTCAATAATAGCATTTTTTTCATCAAAGGACCACACTTTATCATTTGCTGCAACAATTATTTGATCTCTTACAGCGGAGTGGTGCATGGATAACCTTTTATCAGTTAAAATGTATATAAGTAAAGAAAACCCCCTCTCAGTTGAGGAATTCGAAATTGGGATACTCAAACAAATTTCTGCAATTAGACATATGTTTGGGAACAGATCCCTTCTGTATACAAGAATATTTCTCCAAAATGGCAAACATTTCACACTAAGGTATTTTCGGTCCCTTAAATTTTTCAGGTCATTCCATTCATTATGAGCGGCATTTTTATCAAAATCTCTGTGCTCTAAAGTTGCTTCAAAATGTTCTGCTATCTTATTCAAGTCATCCACTCCAAACAGTTTATCAAATGTGATCCAATCACTTGGATCCATAAAATTTCCCATATTTAAAAATATTTCATTATCAGAAAATGAGCGGAAACGCGCACTGATTTTGTCAATCATATTTGGTACAATGTTGTGTTTGATGGTTGAAATAATATTTGCTGATGCACTTTTGTCAGTGTGTGTCATATGATTAAATATGAGCTTGACAGTTACTCGATTGTTAGGTTTTCGACGCATATGACTTTATTTATGAATATCAGCAGCAATGGAAAAGCCGGTAGAGGAATCACTGTCAGAAACTAAACAATACGTCATCAACAGTACAAGTTAATAAATCATTGAGATTTTTCTTGGCATTGGCCACTACTGGCTCTACAGTTCAAGCTAAAACATCACCTTGCTCAAAACAGAGTGAGATCTCAACTGGTGTCTGTAGCAATTCTTTGTAAGTGTGAACTATTCTGAGGAATGAAAAGCTTTGCAGTTTTTTTTTAGAAAACATGTTATTTTTCCACGGGTGCCAGGGGCCATTTGCATACCGCTTTGAAGAGCTTCACCAAAACTATTTGTAAGAGGAATCCAACCATGAAGGAGTGTACGCAAACCACGAAGGCGGTGGGCTACAAATCTTGTTCCATGTATACGGGGAATAGTGTATAGTGTATAGAAAGCTTTATTGTACATCCTTCGCATTTTCCCTTATTTTTTATGGAGATAGTAAATGTTTTGCATAAAATTGTCAGCTGTCTTGATGTGTTCATTTTTTAATAAAGCATCCTTTAGAGCAACTCAGCTCTGTGGTTCACACAGTGAATACCTAGTGACAAAGACTGCTCAGCCTTAAGTCTAGTTAAGAGCCCACAGTGAATATCAGTATTCACACTTGCACCATCCGATGTCGCTGAAACCATAGATTTTATATAATCACAATGGGAGATGAGAAAGTCCTTAAAAGATTTATCAATGCATGATTTGAGAACCTCAGCATTTGTACCCACGTGATCCTTCACATCCTCTAGTCCAACACAAAAGTATACCGGCATGCCCTGTCTTACTGTTCGAACATACACAAGTTCCTTTTCACTACCTGTTTTTTTTGGCTCACTTCCATCAGTAAGAATACCAAATCCTGTGTGGGAGTGAAGAAAACATGAAATTTTGTCTTTAATGACACCTGCAAGAACACTAGTGTATTCGCGTGCAACCCGTCTATTCATTTTACCATCAATTAATTTGACATCACACTCTTTCAAACATTTCAGTAACACATGAAATTTATTGAAGGGCAACCGTTCTGTCACAAGATTGTATGCTGTTCGGAAAATTTTACTGTATACATCTTTCGTAAACTTATCAACAACAGATGATATGGTTGGCTGAAAAAGTGCTGCTGGACTGGAGAGTGTTGAACCTGACGATGACCCAACTGCAGAATCATTATCACCTCCCACAACATCTACTGGCATACTATCTTCTCTGGCTCGCTTGTGCCCTTCATTTTCTAAATGCCTTAACAAGTGATGCTTGCTGATGAACCCAGATAGGCCATTAATGTACTTCATAGCAACTTCACCTGAAAAAAAAAAAAAAAAAAATAATTACCCAGAGAGAGAGAGAGAAAATAAATTGCCAAAAGATTAAACAGGAAATGACAGAGAGAGAGAGAGAGAGAGAGAGAGAGAGAGAGAGAGAGAGAGAGTATCACACAGAGTCAGACAGACAGGCCAACAGACAGTCACACCTGACACTCAAACAGACACAGAGTCAAATAATACCATCAAAAATTTATAACAAAACTACCCCTTTGTGGAAGTTGGGGCGAAAGGAACAGGTGCGAGAAATTGGGACGAATCGACTTCGGGGCAAGTTGAACACCGAGCAAAACGACCTATGCTCGGTTACCCTGACAACCAGTGAACTGTTTGGCAAGATCAACAGTGCACGCACAATTTAAATTTTCCGTATAAAGATTTTGTTAACCTGGGTTGGTGGGGGGGGGGGGGGGGGGGGGGGGGGTCATTACTGCAACTGCACAGAAATGCTGGGCCCAAAAAATCATATTTGTCATTTGTGGTTGCAGTTACTTCAAAAATAAATTTAATTGAAAGAAAAATAATGTACTTACGTATTTTCCTTTGGGAGCCGCCCGCATCACTGCCTGTTGATGTCTGCTGCAAAGTTTACAGGTAACTTTTGAAACATATGATTTTTCCATCATCATCCTGTTGCGTTTCAACTTCATACTGATTTGCGAATGAAAATTTACTGAATGTACTGACAAGAATTGTTTTATTTGCATTAAATTTCGACATTGATGACAGTCTCTAAGTTTTCAATTTTTATGTACTCGGGTTTTGTTCCATCCGCTGAGCGGACACCAGTGTTGTTAGAATTTTGCACCAATCTACAAAAACCAAAATGGAGACAACCCGTTCAATTCGTCAATAACGTGTTTGGGATTTAACTTTTTTTCCGGGCCGATTAATCGGCCCCTTAATTTCTTTTCAGGGGTCGTTTATGGTGCTGGGGCTGATCGGCCCCGTCAAAATGAAAGCAATGAGATGCCCCACGGGGCCTGAAGTGCTCACCTTGAACAGAACACGATATAAACAGAGTCCAAGAATGAGTGTACATTAAGCAATCCATCTTCATAGGATACATTGTCAATCCTTGAGCCCCTCAAGACTGACAAAAATAGTCCGAGCATCATGCCTTTTCTTCAGTTGATCATAATGTAAAATGATCTTCATTATGAAGCCCTTTGATACAACCTATGTGGATTAATCTTAGTTACACACCTCTAGAGGGTACTGAATACAAAATTTCTAACTCTTCAGCTACATGGCCAGTTCTGGCTCCCATTGGGAGCCCAAATATTAGTCCAGACTCTCGATTTGAACAAAGTTGAATCTCACCTCCCTAGAGATGTTGTACACCAAATATGAAAGCATTCTGAGCGTTGGATCTGAAGAAGAAAATTTTTAAAGAAATTTCTTCATATTGCATTAAATTAAAATTTGGGCTACCATAGCGAGCCCAAGTATTAACCTACTGATTTTGAACAAACTTGAATCTGACCCCCCTAGAGATGTTGTATACCAAATATGAAAGCATTCTGACTAGTGGATCTAAAGAAAAAGATTTTTAAAGAAATTTCCTCATATTGCACAAAGTTAAAATTCGGGCTACCACAGGGAGCCCAAATATTAACCCAGGGAAACAATTTGAACAAATTTGAGTCTGACTCCCTTAGAGATGTTGCAAACCAAATATGAAAGGATTCTGACAAGTGAATCTGAAGAAGAAGATTTTTGAAGAAATTCCCTCATATTGAACTAAGTTCTGTAGGAAGCCCAAATATTAACCTAGGAACTTGGTTTGAATGATCTTGAATCTGCCCCTCATAACAATGATGTATACCAAACATTAAAAGATTCTGACTGGTGGTTCTGAAGAAGAAGGTTTTTAAAGAATATTCCCCATATTGTCCTAAGTTAAAGATTTGGGCTCCTGTTTTGAGTCCAAATATGAACCAATGGGCTTTATTTTAACAAACTTGTATCTGACCCCCATATGGATGCTGTATACCGAATATCAAAAGATTCTGACTATTGGTTGTGGAGAAAAGATTTTTTTTTTAACTTTTGCAAATATGCTGATTCAGCATTTTTTCGATGCCCTCTACAGAACACCCTAACATAACCGATGGCAATTTTCTTTTACCATTCAATTCTACTACTCCTAAGGATGCTTCATACCAAATAATAGTTCTCTGTTCCATGTGGTTTGGGAAATATGGGTGTTTGAAAATATTTCTATTTTTAGCTCCTGGGGTTCCCATAGGGATGTAGGAATTTGTTTTTGGCACGAGTCAAGTGCTTATGACCCAATAACACCACATACCAAATTTGGTTCAAATTGGACAATCAGTTCTAAAAATCTTACCCCTGCCATTACAAAGCCAAATATTGCTTCACGAACTTCATTTGAACAAATTTGAATCTAAACCTCAAAAGGAAGCTCCATAACAAATATCAAGTACCACTGGTTCATAAGAAGATTTTAAAAATATTTTGGAGCATTTTCCCTCACCCCCTCCCTATGGTGCTGGGCATGTTGAGTTGAATAAAAATGCAAAGCCCCTTCGGGACCATCACTCACACAAACTTTCACTTGAATTGGCCTAGTGGTTTTGGAGGAGAAGACCAAAACAAGGTGTTGACTGATGACAGACAGACAGACAATGGACAGAGAGCGATGGGATTAGCTCAGCTTGACTTTGTCATGGTGAGCTAAAAAAAATAGTAAATAGTAATGAATAATAAATTCTCCAGTGGGTTCTAAATGAAATTTAAAACCCCTTTTGTAGCCTCAAAATTAGTTGATCATAATGCCATGAACAAACTATAATCTTGGAGTAACAGTGATTCTATATACCATATATCAAATGATTCTGACTGGTAGATCTAAAGAAGATCTTAGAAGAATATTCTTCGATCACACAAGTTACAAATTTGCTTCCCATAGGGAGCCCAAATGTAAACTTGATTTGAACAAACTTCAATTTTACATCTCTAAGGATGCTGATTATCAAATATCAAAAGATTCTGCCTAGTGGATCTGAAGAGGAAGATCTGTGAAGCGTACTTCTCATATTGCACCGAGTTAAAAATCTGGGCCTCCATAGGGAGACCAAATATGAACCCAAACACTCGATTTGTCCAAGCTTGAATTTGAACTCTCTAAGGATGCTGAATACCAAATATCAAAAGATTCTGACTGGTAGATATGAATAAGAAGAGTTTTAAAAATATTCCTCATATTGCACTCAGATAAAATTTGGGATCACATAGGGGGACCCAAATATGAATCTAGGTACTTCATTTGAGCACATTTAAATCTGCACCCCCCTGCACACACACACCCAGCTCCATAAGGAGCCCAAATTATATGAACCCAGGGACTTGATTTGAATGTAATTGAATCAGCCTGCACCCCACTCCTTTAAGGATATAGTATATCACATATCAAACGATTCTGACAGGTAGATGTGAAGAAGATTTTTAAAGAATATTCCTGACATTGCACAAAGTTAAATTAGAGCCCAAATATGAACCCAGGAACTTGATATGAACAAACTTTAATCTGCTCCCCTACAATGTTGTATAAATATCCAAGGTGGATTTGAAGAGGAAGATATAAAAACAAGAGGCTGCGGGGGGGGGGGGGGGGGGGGGGGGGAGGGGGGGGGGGGGGCTGAGGGTGCTCACCTGACATGGTAGACTAAATATCAACCCAGAGAATTGATTTCAACAAGTTGCATCTGCTCCTCCTAAGAAAAGCTTATACCAAATATCCAAAGATTCTGACCAGTGGATCTAAAAAAAAAAAGGATTTTTGAAGAATATTCCTCATATTGAACTAAGTTATAATTCAGGCTACCACAGGGAGCCCATATATGAACCCAGACTTGGCTTTAACAAACTTGAATCTCACCCCCTAAGGATGCTGCACACCAAATATCAAAACATACCAACTACTGGATCTGAAGAAGATTTTCAAAGAAAATTCCTCATTTTGAACTAAGTTACAATTCGAGCTCCCACAGCGAGTCCAAATATGGACCTAGGGACATGGCTTGAACAAACTTGAATCTCACCCCTAAAGATGCTGCATACCAAATATCCAAACATTCCGACTGCTGGATCTGAAGAAGATTTTTAAAGAAAATTCCTCATTTTGAACTAAGTTATAATTCGGGCTACCACAGTGAGCCCAAATATGAACCCATAGACTTGGCTTGAACAAATTTGAATCTCACCGCCCCTAAGCATGGTGCATACCCAACATCAAAAGATTCTGCCTGCTGGATCTTGAGAAGATTTTCAAAGAAATTTGCCTGAAATGCACTAAGTTTAAATTTGGGCTCCTATAAAAAAAATGAATCTAGGGGGCCGATTTGAACAAACTTGAATCAGATCCACCCCACAATGTTGCATACCAAATATCAAAAGATTCTGCCTGCTAGATCTGGAGAAGATTTTTTAAGAAATTTGCCTGAAATGCACTAAGTTCGAAATCGGGCTCCTATACTGAGCCCAAATATGAACCCTGAAATGCACTAAGTTTAAATTAGGGCTCCTATAAAAAAAAAATGAATCTAGGGGGCCGATTTGAACAAACTTGAATCAGATCCACCCCACAATGTTGCATACCAAATATCAAAAGATTCTGCCTGCTAGATCTGGAGAAGTTTTTTAAGAAATTTGCCTGAAATGCACTAAGTTCGAAATCGGGCTCCTATACTGAGCCCAAATATGAACCCAGGGGGCCGATTTGAACAAACTTGAATCAGATCCACCCTACAATGTTGTATACCAAATATCAAAAGATTCTGCCTGGATCTGGAGAAGATTTTTTAATGTTTTTCCCATTGTCTACAGTGTTAAAAAGTGCTGACTCAGCACTTTTTCAAAGTCCTGAAAAAAGTTCCTTGTGATCAAACCGATAGGGATTTTTTTTAACCAATCTATTCTACTGGATAATAGTAAGCTTTATATAAAATAAGAATTCTCTGTGCCGTGTAGTTTTGGAGATATGGCAGTTTTAAGGTTTTTCCTATTTTTAGCTCACAAGGTTCCCACGGGGCAATGAGAAACAATTATTTGCATCAATCAACTCTGTCAGGTGAGCTAAAAATTCAAAATAAGTTCAAATTGGAGCCCCCATGGGGAGCCTAAATATGAAAATAGGGACTTGATTTGAACAAATTTGAATCTGACCTCCATACTGATGGTGAACACCACATATGTAAAGATTTTGACTGGTAGATCTGGAGTAGATTTTACAAGAATTTTCCTCACACCCCACCAAGTTAAAATTCAGGCTTCTGCAAGGAGCCCAAATATATACACAGGTACTTGATTTGATCAAACTTGCTTCCAATACCCTTTAGGATGCTGTATACCAAACATCAAATTAGTCTGATAAGCAAACTCGGAATTTTTTTATTCCCCCATATTGTTCCCTATGACATGACCAACTGCCATTTTATTTGCCCGTTCAGTTCTGCTGGTCCAAAGGATGCTTCATACCAAATAATAGTTCTCTGTTCTGTGTGGTTTTGAGAATATGGGCAATTGAAAATTTTTCTGTTTTCAGTTCCTGAGGTGTTTGAAAATTTTTCTGTTTTCAGCTCCTGAGGAGATTGCAGGAAATTTTTATTTGCATGAAACAAATACTTACGACTCCAAAATAATATGTAACAAATCTGGTTCAAATCGGTCCATTGGTTGTGAAAATAGAAAGTTTCAGAAATGAAAATAGTGCCCTACAAACTCTGTTTGAACAAACTTTCTCCTACTCCTCAAAAGGAAGTTCAGTATTAGCCCCCTGGTTCATGAGAGGATTATTGAAAATTTCAGAGAATTTTGCTCCTCCCTATGGGATGGGGCAACTTGTTTAGAACAAATTGAAAAGGCTATGTCATAAGAAAGTATTATTTGAGGAGTGTTGAAGAAGTAGTGAATTCTATGTTCATGGTTGACGGATGGACAGACTATGAACAAAGAGTGATCACTATCAGGTAAGCTAAAAAGAAAGCATTAGGTACAGGTGACTTAAGAGATGATTTTTTATTCTTTTCTCCCTTATCATCGGTGTTAAAATTTGGGAGCAGTCCTAAATATGCCCCCTGGAGATTGATTGATTGATTCTTTATTCAGCAGTATACTGGCAATGTACATATATACATAAGTACTACACAGTAGTTGTGTAATAACGTGTATACTACAGGGAGACGACATAGCCAGATTGACTGTCTACCTGTTGTCTCCCGGAAAGTTGAATCGTGCAACAATGGAATCAGACTGCGAGGCTTCTTATTTACTACTTGGTCACTGGTGGCTCAGTGCCACTTACACTCCTACCTCTCCACCGCCCCTGAACTCTCAGTTAAATTACTGTGTTCGGTAACATTTGTAATCCAAATTATGGTTTAAGAGGTCTACTCTATTCCCAATTTAATTTTTCACCTAAAACCCAATAAGTAAGTAAGCAAACAATGCAATTAAATTGCCGTTATCAATTTATAATTACAATAGCCAATCTATTCCAAGAATCATGGTGTGATTAATAGCAATTTCCTATTTAGTTATAAAATTAATTCTTTGAGACCTGACCGGGGCAAAAAAGGCGAGAGGCACGGAAGAGAGGGACCATTACTTTCTTTTTACTTATCTGACACAGCTTTTTCGAGATGTTCAGAAACAGGGGTCGAGAGAAGAGATATGTCCAGACGTATATCTATTCTTACAATGCATTTGAACAGTATTCTCTTGAACATTCAGGCCCACCCAATTACTCCTTGAAAATTCTGTTTGTCATGTAACACAGTCAGGGCAGTAAGGATTGTTACAGTCGATATTAGGGTGTGCGGTGGCGTTGCGGTAACCGGTTCTCATCAGATCACCGAAGTTAAGCAACATTGAGTCTGGTTAGCCCTCGGATGGGTGACCGTCTCGGACTCGGACTCCCGCGTTGTATCCTTGGGCAAGGCACTTAACCCCGATTATCCACATGGGGGCACAATGTACAAAGGCATACTGCACGTCGATGGTGTGCATGTCTTCAACCAATCTAACCCTGCCTGTGCTGCAGTGCAGAGTTATGATGTTGGGGAGCTGGCAGCTGCTCGTTGTTGCTCGGTGGTTCTCTCCAGGTCCTCCAGCTTCCTCCACCCATAACACTGTCACGGTCATGATTAGCCATTGTGCATAAGTATGTGACCTTAAACATCAATAAATAAATAAATACAGTCGATATTATCCAAGTAAAGGGAAAGTAATTTTAACGTTAATTGTTTTTTGAAAATATTCCTGTTGATCATGTTACGTAAATCTGCATCAGAGTCATACCAGATTTTGGGGTACGTATGTTTGAACTGCATTCTCTTAGGCATTCAAGCCCACCCAATTACTCTTGAAGTATTCTATCTGTCCTGTAACACAGTCAGGGTAGTAAGGATTGTTACAGTTGATATTATCCAAGTAGAGGGAAAGAAATTTTAACGTTACTTGTTTTTTGAAAATATTTCTGTTGATCATGTTACGAAAATCTGCGTCTAAGTCATTCCAGATTCTGGAGTATATGTTAGTTGAGAGATTATCAAGCGATCTTGTTCTCGTTTTGCCGATTTGAAGAAGGTGGTCTGTCCGTCTACTGGCTCTTCCCATACGACTAACTACCGGCAGAAAAAAGTCATTGAACGATACTGGCAATTTATTGTGGTGCCAGTCAAGTACAAACAGACACGCTTGGAGTTTAAAGAGGTCATTTACTTTAAGAATTTTATTGTCCCAAAAAAGGGGATCCGTATGGGCGTTATATCTCTTATTATTTATTATGCGGAGAGAGTGTTTTTGTAGGAGCATTATTTTTTTAATTGTTCTAGCATTTCCCCATAAATTTATTCCATACATTAGTTGGGAGTGTATCGGGGCATAATAGAGCATTTTCATAGCTGCACGAGGAAGTATAGATTTTACTCTATTCAATGCAAAATTTGCATGAGCAATTTTAGATAAGTGGTAAGATATATGGTGTTTGTACGACAGACTCTCGTCAATATGTATCCCTAAAAATTTAATTGATTTTTCTGTTTCATTTAGACCTTCTCTTCCAATAATCTGCCCATTGATTAGTAAATCATGGTGTAGAATTACTCTTCTTCTGCTTGATGGATTAATTAAAATATATTTGGTTTTTGCAGCGTTCAGAACAAGACGGTTAGTGCAGCACCATTCAAATATTTTCTTGAGCTCTTCATTGATACGAAGAGCCAGTGGATTTCGATCAGGACCCGAGGAGTGATCAGTAGTATCATAAGCAAAAGATAGAAGATTTATTGATGTCGCATGATATATGTCATTAACATATATCAAGAACAGCATAGGGCCAAGAAAAGATCAATATCTGCTTTCGGTGGTGTATGTGGTCTATATATCACCCGACAACTCTTTGAGACTTATTAATATTAATCTCAATAAACAGAGAGTCTATGATGTGGGGGATAAAGCCCGATAGATCATCTCGAATTTTGAATTTAATATGCTGTTTAGTGGGCGTCAATGCTTTGGCAAATGATATGAAAGAGCGAAAGAGATCCTTTTCATTTTTATTTCGAAATTATTCAGGAATGTGATAATGGCATTCATGTGTGTGGCTGTTGAAAAGGGAATCCTTGACATCGTCAGGTGATAGGGCTTTGCTGTTGTAGTTAGCTACAAAGTCATATTCCAAGTTGGTCTGGACCTCGTCTAGGGTTATATTACCCGCCATAATGACTGGCAACACCGATCACCAGCTTTAGCATGTGCATGGACTGGTTGTGCTCTAATATTTAATATGTGCCTGACAGTCTGATTCCAGGTGTGTACATAATAATGGATAGAAGTGAGAGAAATTAATAACAACAAAAGAAAAATCAAAGTAAACTCAAGAAAAACAAAGGGCTTCATAGTTATATGAATAAGTAATATTGGGCTTGCGATTGGTGGTTAATAAAAATATTATCTAAATCACGTGGAGGGTGGGATACCACTAAGTCATGGAGCGATAGATCTTCCACTGAGTGGAAAATCCACCCATCGTGAATCTACAGCCATCCACCCTACGTACTATAAAGATGGGGTGTATTTCATATTTTCATCCAAGCAAATAGCATATAAAAAATTTTGAAGAGTTTCTCGGTGCATCCCACGACTCAAATATAAGGGAAATTTGCAATTATGTAATATAACTCACCTGTTGACGATTTGGAGGACACAATAAATGACAGTCTGAATTTGTTATTCAAAAGTTGCCCATTACAAACAATTGGAGAGTGCCCACCAGCACTCTCCAGCAATCTGTAATAAAACAACTTTATATAAGACAAAATATTATGTGCGTTGGACTGAATATGGAACATACACAAAGAAAAAAGGGGCACCTGCGCTGGTACCCTCATTTTTTAAAAGCCTTGATAGCGGCCTCCAGCATTCAACAATAATAAAATAATAAAAGTACATGACATAACCAACACTGGCATGAGCTTGTGGAGTAAACTCCAGTGGGGGCAAAGTCATGCACCCTCGCTGAGCTTCTAGTATTATATTGGCTTTACGTTCTTACTTAGTGCTTACAAAATAATGATATTATTGTCACTCAGAATCTAAGATATGTCTAATATGGCCCTTCGCATTGGGTTAGGAAAGATTCCCTCTATATGTTTATTAAAATGAGCGAAATTGCGGATCTTCACTTAAGATATTCAGCGAGAACATAGGGGATAATCCAGTGTATGGGGCCTAATTGAAGATCAGCAAGGGGAGGTCCGTTCTCTTATACTGCTAGGTCATATGTTCTCGCTGAGTCTCCATTGTTTCAAAGCAAACAGAAGACATGGGAAGTGGTTGTTGACTCTTGTTACTTAATATGTACCTATGGCACAAATCAATCATAACAAAATTATAAGAACAATAATAGTCCTTCACTTTGGAACTTAAAAGATAACTTTAAATTGTTGTTGAGTGTAGCAACTGAGACCAAAAAATCGGTATCATTGAATGATCAGTGTTTATGTATAGTTAATCTTTTACCCAACACGAAGCACAGACGACACAAATACAGTACTTGAACAAAATATTTTATCATTTTTTGCATCAGAAACACAGCCCATGATCCCTGATGGGTCCTCATTCCAGTGAGGTGTCACAAGCTACTTACCTGGGACAGAAATGAAAAAAATAATGAAAATTTAATCCTAGCTTTTGTGAATGGCGCTGGACAGTTTTGACCGTTACGTTGAGTAGAAAACACATGGTTAGTACTTGAACAGATTCGAAGTCAGCAGATTTCGACAAATGCATATGGAGCATAAAGCGTTGTAATAGGGAAAAGTACATAGGAAAGATGACAATTACAAATAAATTTCTTGAACAAATAAATTTTCTTCATTTTTTTGCGTCAAAAACACAGTCCATGATCCCCGTTGGACCCACATTCCCACGAGGGGTCACAAGCTAAGCCCCTGAGATAGAAGTGAAAAAAATAATGAAAATTGAGTGTAACTTTTATGAGTGTCGCAGACAGATTTTGGCCGATTGATTGGAACATGTGCTACATACAGGAAGAGCAGAAAACAGTTGGAAAGTAACGAGACCAGGCAGCAAAAGAAACTAGAGGTACTGTGAGCAAGCTCACAATGTGATACCCCCGCACCTGTCAGAACGGAATTATATTGCTTCATGCACATCTTCATATGGAGGTCTTCCATTGTGTTAAGTTTCATGAAAATTCTTCAAATGGTTTAGGAGGAGTTGCACTTATATGGATGGACAGACGGACAGAGTGATTCCTATATACCCCCCCTCTCCCCCCCCCCCCCCCAAACTTTGTTTGTGGGTGGTATAAAAATGCAATAACTCCTACACTCCTACCATAATACACCGCATAACATCTACCCTTGTACTGTGGGTAGACATAAATTTGATAGACTAGCACACCAAATATGAAGTCATTCCATTGAGTACTCTACAAGTTATTCATGAACTAATTTCAAGGCGGACAAATTCTAAGTTCATAACGGAAAGTACTCTGGCAATAAAATCTCACAGAACACCTGCATTTCACTATGAGTATACAGCAATAGGATATACTTGCAAACCAAATATCAAGTCACACAACCAAGTACTTTACAAGTAATTACTGATTGAATTTCAAGACAGATGGATGGACGGATGGACAAGAGGGTTCCTATAACCCCCTCTGAGGGTGGGGGTCTAATTAGTTGCAATTATAGTCTAATCTTGGCATAGGCTAGCATGCTTAAGTAAGTCATCCATAATCAATATTTGTTGCAGAGTGAATTATTGCCATTTCCTGATTTTGTACCTATGTTAAATCTTAAGATGACACCAGTTTAAAATTAAAATTGTTGCAGATCAAAAATCTTGGAATATGCGCATGTTCACTTAGTAGTGATGATGTCTGAAAAGTTTTGTCCAAATTGATTGATAAATGTAGGAGGAGTTGCGCACACAATAATTTCATGTAGAAACCCATATTAAATCATAGTTCAAGAGAGATAACCTGGTTAAAATTATCGCAGATCAAAAATTTTGGAATATGTGCATGTTCACTTAGTAGTGATGATGTTTGAAAGATTTCTTCAAAATCGGTTCTTTAATGTAAGAGGAGTTGCGCACACAAGAATTTGTTTGGACGGAAAGACGAACGGACGGATGGATGTACAGACGGATGTACGGATGGATGTACGGACGTACAGGGCGATTCCTATATAGCCCCCACTTCTTCCTTCTTCGAAGCGAGGGTATAAAAAGAAGACTACCAACAAGCATGAAATGAAGTGATTACGATTAAAGACAATAATTGGAAGAGCGGAATTGCAATCTTATTAGGAAGATAAAAAAGATTGAGGGCTCAAGTTCGAATCTTTTTTGGAAATGGGTAAATAAAATATACAAAGGAAGTGATTCACAGAGTAATATAGTAAAGGGTGGAAATGCAAGTGATCAAGACCAAATCACAAAATAAATGATAAATGATGGGGCATTGGGAACCCAACAGAATGCAAATAGGAGGTTGAAGTCAATTTATTGAACTCCGTATGCAGCAGAATAAAGGTTGGGGGGAGGGTGAGGAGGAATGTGGTCTCTAAATTAAAGGATGAAAAAGTGGGAGGGGCAAATGAAATTCCAAAGGAATTCCAAAGAAAGAACAATATAAAAGTTTGAGAGCCCTATTCAACTTGGTCAAAGAAAAATAAGAGGTTTTCAAGGTGATATGAAAAAATTGGATAATTACTGGAGGATCTCTGTTGGTAGCAACAGTGGAAAAGTTTCTGTAATGTCCTGTATGGAGACTAGAGGGGGTGATAGAAGAGAAGTGTTTTGGGGGGGCAAGATCTACAAAGGCTTTAAGAAGGGAAGGAAAATAATGCACCACTTTTTCACGCTATCTCAGCTGAGAGAACTAAAGAAATCCAAAATGAAAAAGATGTTTATGGCATTTATGCCTATTAAGAAGGCATATGATACAGGATGGAGGGAGGGAAAGTGGTGAAGCCTTGAGGCTTTGGAGGCAAGTTTGTTGGAATTTTGAAACCACTGTATAAGGATGTGCTGTGTGGACTTAGGCTTGATAATGCAACAACAAATCAGGAGCCTAGGGAAATAGGTATCAGGCAGGGATGTATCCTTTCACCGATTCTTTTTGCATTGTAAATCAGATTTAGGAGATGAACACCTGCATAGCAATGATGGGTACAGTTGGGGACCTGAAGCTCCAAAGCTTTTTTGCAGATGGTACAGTCAGTACTAGAGTTAGAAATTGAAGAGGTGCTAGAGAAAATGGTGTAAAGATATGGGAACAAATGGAAACTCCAACTGAATGAAAACCAGAGGCTCAAGTGAACCTAAAATGCTCACCTGGCTCAAACTGTCAACAGAGATGAGTATATCAATAAGTGATCAGCAGCAAAAGCAATTTTTTGATTTGCTGTGACACAACCAAAGGCAACTTTTTTGGCCATTCATTTCTGGTGGTTCTAGGAAAGCTTCTTAGCAAGCTCCGTTCTGTGAAGTATTAAAAAACAACAACCAAACAAAATTTTTGTTTTGTTTTCAACTACTGTGGTTCTCTCTAGCACCCTCCCCCCCCCCCCCCAAAAAAAAAACCCCAAAAAACAAATAAAAAAAAGCAAGAAAAAACAAGTAACTCGATTTGAACAAACTTGAATTTGACACCCCTAGAGATGTTACATACCAAATATGAAAGGATTCTCACTGGTGGACCTGAAGAAGAAGAATTTTCAGGAAATTTTCTCATTTTGCACTAAGTTAAACTTTGGGCTTCAATAAAAAACTCAAATATTAACCCAGGGACCTGATTTGAACAACCTTCAATCTAACCCCCTCCCCCCCCCCCCCCCCCCCCCCCCCCCCCGAGGTGTTGTACAACAAATATCAAAAGAATCTAACTGCTGGATTTGAAGGAGATTATTTTAAACGATAATTCCCCATATTGCACCAAGTTAATATTCAGGCTCCCACAGGAAGCCCAAATATTAACCCAGGGACTCGATTTGAACAAGTTTGAATCTTACACCTCTAGAGAGGTCACATACCAAATATGAAAGACTTCCCACTAGCAGGTCTGAAAAAGAAGATTTTTAAAGAAATTTTCTCATATTGCACTAAGTTAAAATTTGGGCTCCTATAAAGAGCCCAAATATTCATCCAGGGATCCCATTTGAACAAACTTGAATCTACCCCCCTTAGAGATGCTGCATACCAAATATCAAAAGAATCTGACTGGTGAATCTGAAAAAAAAGATTTTTAAAGAATATCCCCCATATTGCCCTAAGTTAATAATCAGGCTCCCATAGGAAGCCCAAATATTAACCCAGGGACTCAATTTGAACAAATTCACATCTTACACCTCTAGAGATGTCACATACCAAATACGAGAGAATTCTCACTAGCAGGTCTGAAAAAGAAAATTTTTTAAGAAATTTCTCATATTGCACTAAGTTAAACTTTGGGCTCTAATAAAGAGCTCAAATATTCATCCAGGGATCCCATTTGAACAAACTTGAATCTAACCCCCCTAGAGATGCTGCACACCAAATATCAAAAGAATCTGACCGGTGGATCTGAAGAAGATGATTTTTAAAGATTATTCCCCATATTGTACCAAGTTAATATTCGGGCTCCCATAGGAAGCTCAAATATTAACCCAGGGACTCAATTTGAACAAACTTCAATCTGACCCCTGCAGAGATGTTGTATACCAAGTATGAAAAGAATCTGACTGTTTGATCTGAAGAAGAAGATTTTAGCTTATTCCCCATAGCGCCGAAAGTTAATTATTGGGGCTCCTGTGTTGAGCCCAAATATGAACCAAGGGGTTTGATTTGAACACACTTGTATTTCACCATCCTATGATGCTGCATACCAAATATCAAAAGATTCTGATCAGCAGTTCTGAAGAAATTTTTTTTTCCAAATTTTGCAAATATGCCGACTCAGCATTTTTTCAAACGCTCCTACAGAACACCCTGACACAACCAATGGCCCTTTTTTTTAATCCATTCTACTGGTCAAAAGGATGCTTCATACCAAATAACAGTTTTCTGTTCTGTGTAGTTTGGGAAATATTGGCATTTGAATTTTTTTCTATTTTTAGCCCCTGGGGTACCCACGGGGCTACAAAAGAATTTTTTGGGGCATCAATTAAGTACTTTGGACCCACTTATACTACATGCCAAATTTGGTTCAAATTGGCCCATCAGTTCTTGAAATAGAAATTTTAGGCAGAGCCCAAAATGGGTATGTGCCCACATAGAGCCCAAATATTGATCTACCAACTTCCCTTGAACAAACTTTAATTTTCAACACCAAAGAGTGTTCCATACCATATATCAAGGCAATCTCTCTGGTGGTTCATGAGAAGAGGATTTTTAAAGATTTTTAGGTTTGGCATCATTGCCCAGAGCCTGAAGAAGACAGCCGCTTCATTTGAACAAAATAGAAAGGGTATACTCCAGGGATGGTTTGTGAAAGATATGTTTGAATTTGGCTGAATGGCTGGGAAGAAGAAAAGTTTGCAAAAGTTAACGGACGACGGACGCCAAGTGATGGCAATAGCTCACACTGACTTGCAGTCAGGTGAGCTAACAAGAAAAATGAGCAATGCAAAATGTTGCATATGCCCCCTCCTAAAATACCATGGATAGCATATTCTGCTCATTAGAGTTGTGGCAATTCTCAAGATGACATAAATGTCAGCCATTCTGAACAAACAAATGAATGTACGTGCCAACTCAGTTAAGCCTACTGAATAAGAATTATTCCCATGGACAAAAAACAACACTACACATGTTTATTGGGACAATTTTACTAAGTCTAAAGGACATAACCATGGTAAATGTGCATGTACAAAACCCGCAATATGTAGATATCCTTTCTCTGATATTGGTCTATCACAACACCAAAGGACCTGAAAACCTGACAAGTAATACCAGAGTTATAATGCCAGATGTTCATAGGGACAGTTTAGGAATTATAACAAGGGACATAACTCCGATACATATGCATGGACAAAACCAGCAATATGTGGACATACTTTCCCCCCATGCTTGTCTCTTACTATACCAAAGAAGATCAAAATCTGACTGCTGATGCTTGAGTTATAATGAAAAACAATTCTATGGAAAGTTTTGTAGTGCAATATGGGGCCATGACTTTGGTACAATATGCATGGACAAAGTCGCAATATTTAATATCCTTTCCCCTTATTTGCATATATAAGCATATCAAAGGACATCAAAATCTGACAACTGATGCTTGTGTTATAATGTAAACTGCTTGAATGGAATATTTTAAATGTAATGGGAGGTCCCGAGTGCGATCCCTGTCTGGGACGACCCACGTTGTGTCCTTGGGCAAGGCGCTAGAGGTCCCGAGTTCGATCCCTGTCTGGGACGACCCATGTTGTGTCCTTGGGCAAGGCACTTTATCACGGTTGCCTACATGGGCGCATGATGATGCCGCGTACTAAGGCAGATTGCACGTCGATAGTGCACATGTCTTCAACTGCTGTAACCCTGCTTGAGCGGAGCTTGAAAAGAGTTAGAATGTTGAGGAGCTGACAGTTGCTGGTCGATGCTCGGTGGTTCACTCTGGGTACTCAGGCTTCCTCCATCTATAAAACTGTCACCGTCATGATTAGCCATTGTGCATAAGTATGTGACCTTAAACACCAATAAATAATAATAATGTAACAAGGGGAACGCAAAGCATAGGCCACTGCCACCGACCCACAGGCATGTTTGATGTAGCCATAAAGGTATTGTGGGACATGAAAATTTTCAAAGAAATTTTCTAAGTCGAAAAAGTCAAAAAGGTCCATAACTCTGGGAAACATTATTGGATGGAACCTGTTCCTCCTGTATATCTGTTCCACCATGCAGGTCTATCAGCATACCAAAGGAGATTGTAAAAGAATTAATTTTCTAATTAATTTATTTCATTGATACATGACACAATTGCTTTCTTATGAATGATGTATGACACATACATGGGTACTTTTACATAACAAACATTGTAATTTTGTCAAAATTAATGGTTAACTTATTTTTTTCAAATTCGTGGTTTATTGTCCCTTTAAAGTAAGAGAAGTAGTTGACGACAAGTCACAGACTATCAATTATGTGCGTTGGAAGCCATGGAGCTGCAAACTTTTCAAGACTGAGTTGAGTGTGTGATTTGTTCCAACTTCATAAATGTTATTTTATTTATAGATGGAGTACGGATTCTAGTGACTAATATGAGTTGTGGTAATTTGGAATGAACCAGTTTACGATTTTATAAGGTAAGTTATGAAAAAGAATTTTGCATTTGGCAAACTAATTTTTTGAAAATGGATTAAGGTGGGCAATTTATAGAGCGTCTGGTAGTGTTGGGATGACTAGTCGACTAATCGTTAGTTTTCGTTACCGGTTATTTTTTATGCAGTAGTCGACAAGAAAATCGGTAGTCGACTAGTCGTTTGATGGGTATTTTCTGATAAATGATAGAATAAATTGGCGATTCACTTGTTTTTGCTATGGGTCCGCAGGAATAATCAACACATCACCATCGGAAAACTTCTTTTATTCTCAGAATCCCATTTTGTATCACGAAATTGTGAGGTGTGTTCGACTAACTTATTTCTTGGTCTGCGATGTTGCGAATTTGAAAGGTAACAGTCTGAACAGAATCAGGGTCATCCGACTCGTCCTTGAAAGCATGTATGACAAGTTATTACTTCTGAACCCATTCACAGGAAGAAAGAAGAAACTTTTTTGTGAATTCCCTAATCCCCTTATGCTGAAATAAAGACAGTTTTGGAAATGCTGAGTGCGATCAGGCAGATCAGCAGTCAACAGATCGACATAAAATTGTTTTGTTTGGGCTTATCATTACCCATCAGTAGTTTCAGTATGGTCAGCTACAAATTGTGTTGCTTGGCATTTGGGTGCACAAACTCTTATGTCACTATCAAAAATGTCCCAAATACAGGCCTGAGAGGGGGGTGGGGGATATGAGACTGGGGGTTTATGATGCTGGGGAGCGGGCGGGTGCTCGTCATTGCTCAGTGGTTCTCCGTGTACTTTTGGTTCCTCCACCCATAACCATGTCACCGAAACGATATGACCCTGGCTGTTATAGTGTTGTTAAAATCCAAAAAATAAATAAAATAAAATAAATCTTCGCGAGGATGGTATCTTTTTTCTGCCAGAAATGTGCCCCGTCCCCCCCCCCCCCCCCCTCCGACCCCATGGTGTGAAATTTCCTTATTAAAAGCTGATTTAGCCCTTAGCCTAACTGTTGTGGATTTTTGTATATTTTTTTATTGTAGAAAGAGAAAACGAAAATCTCATTTGTGAAAGGGTGGATAGGTAAATTTACTAACGTTGCGTATTTTATTTTTAAGTGCACCGCTGCCCCATCGGCCATCGTCATTTATTTAACATGAAATTTCATAGCTTCGACGTAAGTTCATGTTAACCTACAGTATCTTTTAATTTGTGTACATTAGTAATAACTGTATAGGCAGTCACGTTCGCAGATGTCATGGGATATGTGGAGGGGGGCATATATTTTGAATTCTGTATAAAGGGGCATAAATTGTCCTTTATAACAGTCTTTTCGTGTGCTGCAGGACACAGGGCCCATTCTGCATCTTGCAACACGTGAAAATACCATGTTTAAAGTCTAATTTCAGCATTTTCTCATCACTCGACAGCCGACAGATGGCCCACGCTATCACAGTATATCAGTTTATATTGCTGAAACTGAAAGGCCAGAAAAGAGCTGGCTGGCTTCAACACTTGCACATTTCCTAGCCCCCCCCCCCCCCCCCCCCCCCTTTTTTTCAGACAGATCTGTGCTCGAGCTTCTGTTAATTTTTGATAGATTTTTTTTTTTTGGGGGGGGGGGGGGGGGGACAGACTGGCTACTGGCTCAAACAAATATTGAAGTTGATTTTCCCCCAGCCTCCTCCCCCCACCCCCGCAGAAATACTTTGCCGCCTCTGGATTCATCAGATTGGTAATTTAAAATATTTTTGGGAGGTATGAAAGATCAAATTCAAATTGCAGGCTAATATGATGTGGAAGCGTCCACAGATGCACAGAGATCAACTAGGGCGATCTGCGAGTGCAATCTTCAAGTGGAGAGATGATGTCAAATAAGCCTTTTGCAACTTTGTTAAATTGGCTACATGATTATCTTGTCAGACAAAATAATGATGTAGTCAATTTGAATTTAGCAAAGTTGGACGTATCATGATATACAGCTTACGTCAATTAGTATTTTCTGGTGGAAATTTCTCCTTCGTCAGTTGTCAGATTCTGATTTGATCAGCAAGATTCAGTTTGCACACGGCGAAATTGCGAGCACTTCTGGAAAGGAAAAGTTGGAAAAATCCAGATCCATGACATCCACCGTCTGGGTGCATTTTACCAAATCAATGGAAAATGGTCTCGAAGTTTTTGAGTGCGCTTTATGCCGATCCAAGCTAAAGTACAATGGATCAACCTCAGCAATGAGATCCCATCTTCAGCACAGACATCCAGCTATAAAGATGCATGGTTCTTCTGAACAAGACAATACACTCCGACAGTCCCAGTTGAATTTTGACGGGAAGAAGCAGTCTAAACTGATGACAAAAGAAAAGTGGAAATCGGTTACAAAGTCACTAGTCAAGTCGTGCGCTAAGGACATTTGCCCTCTATCGGTTGTAGAGGGTGATGGTTTTCGTAACTTTGTCCATGAACTGGACCCCTCTTAGTCAGTACAATGCCACAAAACCATAAGAAAGTATACAAAATACTACTATGAAGAAATACGAAAGGGTGTTGTATCTTTACTTGAAAATTCAAAGTGGATTTCATTAACAACGGACATGTGGACCAGCTATTCTAGTCAGGGTTATGTAACGCTAACCTTCCATTTGATTGACAATGAATGGGAGTACAAGACGGGCGTTCTCTGTACTAGGCAGATCACTGATCATCATACGGGAGAGCATTTACACGATGAGCTACAAAATATTATACAATCATTTGGTATTGCACCCCAGAAAATTGCATCAATAACAACAGACAATGCCTCAAATATTGTAAAAGGGATACGTCTTACAGAATGGGAACACCTTCAATGTTTTGCGCATATGCTGCAGCTTAGTGAGGTTTGTCGATTAATAAAATAAGCAGAGCAGCAGGAGCTGCACAGAAAGTTGTCGCCCATTTCCACCAATCAACACTGGCATCAGATGCATTTGCGGCTAAACAGAGACGGCTCTCAGTCACAGAACATAAACTTATACAAGATATCAAGACTCGCTGGAACTCAACATTTTATATGTTCAATCGTTTGGTAGAGCAGCGCTTGCCCGTCTTTGCTGTACTTCAAGACCGGACTGTCACAATACAGGAAGATGCCTGAACTCTTGAACTCTCAGATGAAGTCTGGAAAACTATTGAAGAAATAACGCCTGTTTTGAAACCATAGAGATGGCCACTACACTGCTTGGGAGCAAGGCGTACCCTACGTTAAGTAAGATATATCCAGTTGTTAAAGGTTTATTGGAAAATCCCCTGGCGGTTGAAGATTCGGACAGCAGCGTGGTTCGTGATTTTAAAAATACGGTGTCTAAAGACCTGCAAGAACGCTATTCTGAACCTGGTGTCATATCTGAAGATGAGGACTTTGTTGTATCTGTTCTTGTTATGTCTGGCACACTGGATATCAGACACAAATAATTGCGTGTTTTGTCAGAAGTTCAGAAGTCGAAGGTTTGGAGACAGCTCTTAAATGAAATTAAAACCCAGAAAGATGTCAATGAGACAGATGCCAACATTGAACCTGGTATGGATGAAATTCTGTCAGAAACACAAACAACATCTGGATGCGCACAGCCAGGTACAAGTGAGTACATACCAAAATGTAAGTGGTCAAAATTGAACCTGGCAAGCAAGGCGATGTGTTTTCTTTTGGGTGGGTATTTCGATGACAGCGGTGATGCCAGTGTTGACGACCACGAGAAAGAGCTCGAGGAATACAAAACGGTGAGGCCTTTGGTTACTGATCAGCGAGTTTGGTGGAAAATCAACTCCGTGAAATTTCCATGCATTGCCAAAGTTGCCAAGAAGTACCTAGCCATGCCTGGTACATCTGTTCCAGCGGAGCGTGTGTTCAGTGTTTCAGGGATGGTCATCAGTAAACTACGGTCGAACTTAGACCCTGCGACCGTTGATGAGTTAATTTTTAGCCGTGAAAATTCAAATATAATCCAGGGAAAGAAAGCACAGACAAAAACTATAATGTTCAGCTTGAATTTGACGAAAACCTTGACGATGCAGTTGATTGCAAATGTGAAACATGTAGAGCATCTCCTTATTGTTCCGAATGATTAGAATGCAATGAATGTACCTTTTGCACCGACACTCACTGTTCAATGATCGGGACAATACTCTTGTATTCATCGCGACTCCGGACAATAAATTGAATGCGATGGTTAAATTAATTTCATTTTGTGTCTTGTTCATTAAAATTTCATCAAATTCCGTGAAATGCATTTGTTGATAGTATTTTCTATGATACCCATAGATGTACTGTGATACTGGGATAGAATTTTTATCCTAGCATCACAGTACATCTTGGGGTCTCAGCATAATACATGTACCTGAGCGTAGTCTGGAAGATTGGGCCATCGTAGAGGGGGTCTTAGTGTTGATGGATGTCTTCCGGTTAACCCCAATTATAGTTACCAGTGTAATAAATGTTTTGATGTTTGCGCGGTTTTCCAACCAGAACTTACGATTTCGCCCTTGGCTTTGGGGGCATCTGACTCAAGTGTCGAATTCATTACCAGGCCATGCCATGTGGCATGCCTTCAGCACTCGACCGGTACTGGGCCTATTGGCCTTGATCTTATGATTCCAATTTCTTATCAGACATCAACTAAGCACACAATTTCACAGTAGTTGGATGCATTATGGATATGTTGCTGGTGATATAATACTGATATTACCGATATGATTTGGGACCATACCCCAATACTATTGGGGTATGGTCCCAAATCATATCGGTAATATCACCATTCACCAGCAACATATCCATAATGCATCCAACTACTGTGAAATTGTGTGCTTAGTTGATGTCTGATAAGAAATTGGAATCACGAGATCAAAGAAATTTGAATCATGAGATCAGTGGTTTCGTGTAGGGGAAAAGTGACGTTCCAGCATTGAGGCATTGTATTGTAACATAACATAAATGTCAGAAAGTCTGTGGTTTTATTCTATCGACTTTCTTATATTTATGTTAAGTAACAATGCAATGCCTTAACGCTGCTAAAACAACCCCACTCCCCCTTTCAAGTTACAAATTTATTATGAATTGTGTTACCATGGTGTTTCATGGTCCATTCGTCCACAAAATCATGTTGTTGTCATTTGTCACTAATTTGCCATCCAGTTGCAGATGTGCTTGACCCTAACATCCTGAGATTTGTGTAGGAGATGTTCAGAAAAATGGCTGTTCTGAACACCTTATGCACAAATCTCAGGGTGTTTGGTGCCCATACCTTTTGGTCACAAGATGTCCGATCATCGTACAACATGCTCAGAACATCAGGTGTCAAAGATCGGGAAATTTTGTCAGAAACGTCCACATCGGTGCAGATTTTCTAAGGTACGAAGTCCTACATCCTGAGTTGTTTTCCTTGAGTGACCAAGTTTTTCCATGAAGTTCAATTTCTTTTGGACTAAAATTTGCTTAACCAGCTCTACTGAATTAAAAGCAGAAAACAATCTAAACAGAAGCTGTTACAGTGAGGCATTATCAAGTAAAATATCGACGTGTTGAGACGATAGCGTTTTCTAGTTTTGTTGTGATTCTTTCAGTTTATAAGGTCAAAATAATGGCCTACCCCTACCAGTTTGTACGTTTTGATTGCGGCATGTGTAGCAGACCGACTAGTCGGCGACTAATAGCTGGCGACTAGTCGACAGGGAAATTTGATAGTCGTCCCAACACTAGCGTCTGGGGTGATTTAAAGTGGGCAATTGTAGCACCCCTGAGATTTTGAAACAGACGGGCCTGTTGAACAAATTTGTAAATCATTCTTAGAATGTTACATTTAAAATATAGAAGCATTAGGAATAAATGATGGATGGGGCAGAGAGCTTTATCTGAACACAATCAAAATACAACCAAATATCAAACAATTCCCCAAAATTTAATTGAAATTGGTACAAGGGTTTCAGAGAAGAAGTTACAAACACTGTTCAGGACAGTCTATGAAGGGAGAGAAAGTAACTACAACTCATTCTTAGCTTCACACAGGTGAGCTGAAAAGGTCGGAGTCCAGCAAATTTTTCTCGGAATCTGGCATGGAGCAAAGCATTGTCGATGCAACACATCAATAATAATGCCTTTCTGTTGATGAAGTAACTCAATCCTCAAAGCGTAGGCAGACCTAAGTCTCGTGCAGGGGCATCACTAGGGAGGATGTGGAGGGCATGGCACCCCCACATCTTATTATTCCTTTTGGCATATTTTCATCTGGATTGGAGTCTAAGATACCATTTCTCTCTTGCTAGTACTCATGTACTTTCTTGAAAGACTAGATTTGAACCTCAGACTTGTGTCACACACACAGTTTGTTATACAAATGGAGGTCAGTAGTAACTGATTTGGGCTGTTGGGAACCCAACATAACCAATTTGGAGTATAGGTACGATAAGTGTTTAATAGATAAGGAGTTGTGTCACAGTTACTAAATTGATATTTTATCTATTCACTAATAAATTCCCAAGAAATGATTTTTTTAAATAAAATCCTGTCTGGTTAATATTCCAACATCATATAGGGATGCCTTTGACGAAGGCATGTCTTTATAATGCAGTTGGAATATTCGTATGTCGGGACTTGAGCAATTACAGTCAGGACAAATCAGGTTTCCCGCAACCCATCCACCCCAAACAATCCCCCCCCCCCCCCACACTCAATTAGTCATTTTCACGATGCACTTGGTTGGGTAAAGCCTTTTTAAGACTGTGTTATATGTGCTTTTAAACTACTGCTGACAAAATCATTATACTGCAATAGCAACATAATGTTTCCACAAAATCAAACAGTATTATATTTGATATTGGCTATAAAAGATATACCATAATACCACCCCGCACATTTAAACATAACAGCATCTCATCAGCTAAATGAAAGAAACATCAGAAAAGATGTGTGCTACCGGTATTTAGTGCCAATAAAAGAAGACTCAACACTTAAACAATCAAAAAAATTCTCTGATTTGTAAGGCGTAACAAGTATGGTAAAGAGGTTTATCTTACCCCAAATGCTGGCATGACAATGTAGATGTTCAGGTGTGTACTTGAGCATGCGCTGACGGAAGTTATGATCCTGTATTGAGTACACTGGTATGGACTGGAATCTTCTCCAACCAAGAGAAAATATCAAAGGATTGCGATTCTTCAAAATTCTGTTGTGCCATCTGTGCTTTTTTATTCTAGCCTGAAAGTATATTTCCATGCATGTTTTTATTATCTCCAAGGATGTACTGGCGATGTGGGGGCATAGGCCATCCTTGCCTTTTATCAAAGAGGCAGTACAGAAGGGAATGGGGCATTCATGCCCTTTAATGCAGTAATGTGATGAGGATAAATCCACTGTTAACTTGTAGAATGCTAGAAGCCACTATCAGGGCTCTACTGAAAAGTGTTGAAAGCCACTTTAGTGGCTTTACTCTTGTGTGCATTAGCTTATCATTTGTGCAGCAGTAGAAAAAGAAATGTTCATATAAAATTGTTTGTTTATAATTTGCCAACAGGCAATCTCCAATAAATACTAACAAAACAATTACTGATGAACAAAATCTTGCTAAACTGAGGCTCCCCTTACTGGCAGAATTGTATCTTTGATAAAAAAAAACTTGTGTTACAAATCACGTTTGAAAAATAATTTAGCAGTCTACTAGTTAATTGGAAATTTTTTATTATGTGTACCTCTCATTCAAAACGAAGTAAACGTCTGCTGTGTGTTGTTACATAATAGCTGTGCCAAATGTAGACTAATCAACCTGACTGACAGTGCTAGAACTTCTTTTTGGTTACCATAGCAATTGATCAAAGTAAACAGATAAAAACTTAGTTGAGTCCTTATTCTCACTGTGTGTAGTCGGGGAAACTGGAATTGGATGATTAATACAATATATATTTATTTATTTCACTCTCTTCATTTCTCAAAAAGCCATCTATGAAAACAGTGTGGTTGTCTGTATGGGCAAGCAGATTGGATTACAAGGCAAACACAGCTGTTTCCAGTTGCTTGTAGATTCGAAGCGGAGAGGGGCTAGCGATGATGCTGGGGATTGTTGGGAAATATGGGAGCAAATGGAGACTCAAACTTAATGAAAGCAAGAAAGCAAATACACAAAATCACTTACTAGTGTTGGGAGGTTATGAAATTTTTCCATGGTTTTGGTTTCTATTCATTTTTTTAAAAAAAGAGTTGAGTCCGGTTTCGGTTTCAATTTGACTGAAAGACTACGTAATGAATTAAGATAAGCTTTAATGATTTTAAATTTTGACTTGTACATTAATTTTTATTATGCTCATTCTGAACTGACATTGTACAGTAGCATGTAGACATGTGGTCGTGTCTCTCTTGGGGGAGTGTAGTGTTACAGGTTGCAGAATTGTCTGCATTTTTATGTAAATTATGGGTCTGTTCCCATGTTCCAGATTTCTGTATTGTGGGCTAGAGCACAAGGAAATAGAGTTGGACACATGTAAAAACACATGTAAAAAACAAAAAGAGCTTGGGCCTGTTGTGGGTGAGTTTACCGTGCAAGTTGTTGTCCATGATATAACTTGATCAAGGTGTCCAAAGCTGATGTTTGCAATCTAAATTATTCCAAAATGTATATGTAAAAAGACTGTAAATAAAATATCCAGGATGTACACAGAACTTGAATAGTAATGGTAACACCTATTTGGGTCAAGTTTGCTATGCCCATCTATTCCTCTGCCAGTTAGACATTGCATCCATTGGGTACCTTCAGGTCTCCTCTCCTCTTCAGTTTCTCTGATGCTCTATTTGGGTCTATGACATGGTTCTGCCTTTTTTTCCCTTATTTTTTTCTGCCCCCTTATGCAAGATTTCCATTTTGCTGATATCACGAGTCTGCGTACTGTGTTTTTCTGTCACAAAAAACCTGCCCAGAGGGTGGGGGTGGGGTGGGGGGGGGGGGGGTGGATAACAAGGTTGTCAACATGACATTCTTGGAGTGGGGGAGGGGTTGTATTTGTCCTCTTAATAGACTGGCTATTCCACACTCTTTCCATGACATAGCCTTCAATAATGTGGCATGTGATGCCAGTACATAAATAATTCCATGGTTGGGGTAATGTAGCCTCTTTACTGTTTTCATGTGTACCTATGCTCATTATTATGAATGTCTCATTACTTGTGGTTGTTCACATCATTATTTCACTCATGAGCTTCAGATATATGAGCTGAAGTGCCGCTATGGGATCTGTGGTGAGAATTGCGCCACCTTTGGCAAGATACCATCGTGTGTTGAACTTTAATTTGCTTCAGATATATGTTCTGATGTTAATTTTAAATATCTAGGGCTTAAGGCTTCATTGTGCTGCTTCAGATATATAAGCTGAAGTATATGAAATTGTTTATACACTATTTATGTAGATTTGCTTCTTCAGATATTGGAGCTCAAGTAGCTTACTTATACTTATATCTACATTTTGTATAATTCCGTCTACCAAAGACAGGCTGGTAGATTTCATACCTTTTGTTTTGTTAATAAATTTGGCAATGCATGCAATTTTTTTTTTTTTACAGGAGCAAATTCAGCTCGTAAACTATTTTACAAGGGCAACTTTTTGCTCTTGTAGTATTTCGCATATGCGAAGGACTGCTGAGTGAGTGCAGAAATCAGGTCTCTTAGATCAATGCGACATTGGCATTACTTCAAGAAGCGAAGTGTATAAACTATTTGGTGTTTCACAACATCAGTGATGATCAGTCAGTCGATCAATTTATTGGAACATTCAATGGCATCGGTTGATTATGGTCTCAAATCGTCAGTTCACAACCCCTTTTGATCATCGGTACATCACTATTATGTGTTGTCGTTTTGCCAAACCTAGTCTCCTATGAGAGCAGGGTTGTGTTGTTCGAACATCAGTGAACCAAAATAAAAAATATTTTTTCCCAGTTATCAATAATGCTGAAATCTGGGGGTCCCATAACAAACCTTACTATCCACACCATAGCTTAATTTGAACGAACTTGTAAATCTTTCTTGCAAATATACAAAATACCAAGTATGGAAGAATTAAGAGCAGTGGTTTAGAAGGGCAAGATTTTCTTACATTTTCTCCATGTCTTTATTTATTTATCATTTATTTATTTATAGAGGTTTAATAACACTTTCAATATCTATGGTAATATTGTATTGGAAAGCTTTGCAGGTGAAGGAAGCCAGAGTACCCAGAGATTACCACTGAACAGTGGCTAGTAACTGTTGGACTCTCAAAGTTACCTAACATAAGAAGGGTTAGCATCGGCTGAAGGCATGTGTACGTCATGCTCTCACTTGGGCAATTAGGCTTAAGTGTCTTGTCCAAGGACAAAACTCAAACGTCAGAGTTCAGGATCAAAACACTGACCTTTCAATCTCTCAAATCCAATACTCTAACCTATGAGCCACCCCACACCCACTTTCTACATTATGAATAGTGCCGTAATCTGAGAACCACATGACACCCCCAAATATGACACCCAGGCCTTCATTTGCACATATGTGTAACTCAACCTTACTAAGATGTTATATATCAAACTTGGAAACAATTAGTGGTGCAGTTTTGAGAGTAGAGAATTTTTTAATGTTTTCTCAGTACCCTTGCTTTTAAAACCATAGGCACACAACAACACCCTAACTTTTGATCCTAGATCATACATACTTGTTGATCATGCCAAGAAAGATGCTAAATACCAAACCTGGAAGGATTTTGAGTGGATGATAGCAGGAAGAAAAATTTGTTTAATGTTTTCTCCATTTCACACAAAGTAAAAATCAGGGCCCCCATGACAGCCTGAATATGACCCAAGGGGCTCAAAATGAACAAACTTGTAAATTATACTTACAAACATGTTACAGATCAATGAAAGTGTCAATGACACTGTAGCTCAACTTGTTTAAGACATGTACATGTATAATAGTATGTGACACAGAAATGACAAACATCAAGGTAATGACCTGATAACAAAGGTACATGCAAAGTATTGTAACGGTCTGTACATAAATGCTGACCGTAGCCTGTAACAAATATACAGGTGAAGTATTGTAAAGGTGGGGACAGTTAGATGCTAAACTAGAAAAGAAATCTTTGAGACCCAGAGTGGGTCAGACTGAACCCCAAAATATTTGTTCTCATAGCACAGTGATAACAAAGGCACACAAATACACTCGTTCCTGTCACAAGGTGATAACAAATGTACCCCAAGAAGTTTCGTGAAGATCGATTCATAAATACAGACTCTAGCTCGAGCCGTATTGACATGTGCACTTACTATGTATAAGTAGAACTAAACAAATCAAAGTTCATCTAATTTGCATAATTTCTGCACAAGAAAAAAACCTGTACTATATGTGATATATTCCATGTTACTAAACATTCCCACAAAAATTTATTCAAATCAGAACTTTCATACAGAAGTTCTGTACAAACTGATTGCTCTAATTTGGGTACAAAATGGCTGCTGGTGGCCATTTTGAATTTTGGACTGCACCCCAAAAACCCCGTTCTCGTCCCATGGTGATAACAAAGGTACCCAAGAAGTTTCGTAAAGATTGGTTCATAAATATGGCCTCTAGCCTGAGCCGTATAGAAGTTGTGTACAAACAAGAGGCCCCCACGGGGCCTGAAGCGCTCATCTTGTACAGAACACAATTTAAACAGAGTCCAAGAATGAGTCTACATTAAGCAAGCCATCTCCATAGGCTACACTGTCAATCCTTGAGTCTCTCAGGAGTGACAAAAATAATCTGGGCATCATGCCTTTTCTTCAGTTGATCATAAGTAAAATGTAGAGCTCCCCTATGAAGCCCCTTGATACAACCTATGTGGATTAATCTTAATACCTCTAGAGGGTACTGAATACAAAATTTTTAATTCTTCAGCAAAATGGCCAATTCCAGCTCCCATAGAGAGCCCAAATATTAACCCAGGCTCTTGATTTGAACACCGTTAAATCTGACTTCAATAGAGATGTTGTGTACCGAATATGAAAGCATTCTGACTGTTGGATCTGAAGAAGAGAAATTGTAAAGAAATTTCTTCGAATTGCACTAAGTTCAAATTTGGGCTACCATAGCGAGCCCAAATATTAACCTATGGATCCGATTTGAACAAACCTGAATCTGACCCCCCTAGAGATGTTGTATACCAAATGTGAAAGCATTCTGACAAGTGAATCTGAAGAAGATTTTTGAAGAAATTCCCTCATATTGTACTAAGTTAAATTTCAATTTCCCATATGGAGCCCAAATATTAACCTAGGCACTCGAATTGAACAACCTGGAATCTGACCTCCCCCTTGAGATGTTGTATACCAAATATAAAAGCATTCCGACAGGTGGATCTGAAGAAGAAGATTTTTAAAGAAATTTCCTCATATTGCACTAAGTAAAAATTTGGGCTACCATAGTGAGCCCAAATATATACCTAGGGATCTGATTTGAACAAACTTGAATCTGCCCCCATAGAGATGTTGCATACCAAATATCAAAGCATTCTGACTGATGGATCTGAAGAAGAAGATTTTTTTAAATTACCCTCCATATTGAACACAGATAAAATTTGGGCTTCCGTAGGAAGCCCAAATATTAACCTAGGGACTTGGTTTGAACAATCTAGAATCTGACCCTCATAACAATGATGTATACCAAATATTAAAAGATTCTGACTGGTGGTTCTGAAGAAGAAGATTTTTAAAGAATATTCCCCATATTACCATATGTTAAAACTTCGGGCTCCTGCAAATATGGACCAATGAGCTTTATTTCAACAAACTTTTATCTGACCCCCCTATGAATGCTGTATACCAAATATCAAAAGATTCTGATGATTGGTTCTGGAGAAAAGATTTTTTAAAATTTTTGCAAATATGCTGACTCAGCATTTTTTCGATGCCCATTACGGAACACCCTAACATAACTGATGACAATTTTTTTTTACCCTTCAATTCTACTGGTCATAAGGATACTTCATACCAAATAAAAGCTCTCTGTTCCGTGGGGTTTGGAAAATATGGGCGTTTGAAAATATTTCTATTTTTAGTTCCCAGGGTTCCCAATGGGATGCAGGAATTTTTTTTTTTGCATGGGTCAAGTACTTATGACCCAATACTACCACAAACCAAATTTGGTTCATACCGGACCATCGGTTCAGAAAATAGAAATTTTGGGCGGGGCCAAAAATCTTACCCCTCCTATTACAAAGCCAAATATTACTTCACGAACTTCGTTTGAACAAACTTGATTCTACACCTCATATGGAAGCTCCATAGCAAATATCAAGTCATTGTACACACTGGTTCTTGAGAAGAAGATTTTAAAAATATTTTGGAGCATTTTCCCCCACTCCCTCCCTATGGGACTGGGCATGCTGAGCTGAACAAAAATGAAATGCCCCTTTGGGACTATCACTCACACAAACTTTCACTTGAATTGGCCCAGTGGCTTTGGAGGAGAAGACCAAAACATGGTGTTGACGGATGCCGGACGCCGGATGACAGACGGAGAGCGATGAGATTAGCTCAGCTTGACTTTGTCAAGATGAGCAAAAAACTGATTGGACCTAATTTCGGTACAAAATGGCCACTGGCAGCCATCTTGAATTTCGGACCACTCTCAGAAACACTTGTTCTCAACCCAAGGTGATAACAAAGGTACCCAAGAAGTTTTGTGAAGATCGGTTCATAAATACAGCCTCTAGCCTGAGCCATATTGACACGTGCACTTACTGTGTATGAGTAGCACTGAATAAATCAAAGTTCATCTAATTTGCATAATTTCTGCTCGAGAAAAAAACCTGTATTATATGTGATGTATTCCATGTTACTAAACATTCATACAAAAATTTATTCAAATCAGAACTTTCATGCAGAAGTTCTGTACAAAAAACTGATTGCACTAATTTTGGTACAAAATGGCCACTGGCAGCCATCTTGAATTTCGGACCACGTTCAAAAACACTCGTTCTCGTCCCAAGATGATAACAAAGGTACCCAAGAAGTTTTGTGAAGATCGGTTCATAAATACAGCCTCCAGCCTTAGCCGTATTGATATGTGCAGTTACAGTGTGTATAAGTAGTACTGAATAAATCAAAGTTAATCTAATCTGCATAATTTCTGCTCGAGAAAAAAACCCGTACTATATGTGATGTATTCCATGTTACTAAACATTCATACAAAAATTTATTCAATCAGAGATTTCAAACAGAAGTTCTGTACAAAAAAAACTGATTGCACTAATTTTGGTACAAAATGGCTGCTTGAATTTTGGACTGCACCCAAAAACACTCGTTCTCGTCCCACGGTGATAACAAAGGTGCCCAAGATATTTTGTAAAGATCGGTTCATAAATACAGCCTCTAGCCTGAGCAGTATAGAAGTTGTGTACAAAAAACTGATTGGACCTAATTTCGGTACAAAATGGCCACTGGCAGCCATCTTGAATTTTGGACCGCACCCAGAAACACTCGTTTTCGTCCCAAGGTGATAACAAAGGTAACCAAGAAGTTTTGTGAAAATCAGTTCATAAATACAGACTCTAGCCCGAGCTGTATTGACATGTGCACTTACTTTGTAAAAGTAGCACTGAATAAATCAAAGTTCATCTAATTTGCATAATTTTTGCACAGGAAAAAAAAAATGTATTATATGTGATGTATTCCATGTTACTACTAAACATTCATACAAAAATTTATTCAAATCAGAACTTTCATACAGAAGTTCTGTACAAAAAACTGATTGCACTAACTAAAGTACAAAATGGATGCTGGTGGCCATCTTGAATTTCAGACCGCACCCAAAACCACCCGTTCTCATCCCATGGTGATAACAAAGGTACCCAAGAAGTTTCGTAAAGATCGGTTTGTAAATACAGCCTCTAGCCCGAGCCATATTGGCATTTACAGTTACAGTGCTGAAAGTAACATTAAATAGATCAAAGTTAGTCTAATTGGCTAATTTATGCACGAGAAAAAAACCCGTATTATATGTGATGTATCCCATAGTACTAAACATTCACAAAAAAAATTATTAAAATCAGCACTTTCATATGGAAGTTCTGCGCAAAAATCTGATTGCACCTAATTTTGTACAAAATGGCTGCTGGTGGCCATCTTGAATTTCAGACCGGACCCCAAAACACTCCTTCTCATCCCACAGTGATACCAAAGGTACCCAGGAAGTTTTGTAAAGTTCGGTTCGTAAATACGGCCTCTAGCCTGAGCCGTGTTGACGGCGAAACAGACGAACAGACAGGCGACGGACGGGCCATGACAATTCCTCAAATTTGGCTTCGACAAAGTTGAGATAAATGAAAGTGTCAATGACACTGTAGCTCAACTTGTCAAGACAAACACATGTACATGTATAGTATGTGACACAGCAATGACAAACATCTAGGTAATGACCTGATAACAAAGGTACATAAAAAGTATTGTAACGGTCTGTACATAAATACTGACCGTTGCCTGTAACAAATGTATAGGTAAAGTATTGTAAAGGTGGGTGACAGTCAGATGCTGAACTAGAAAAAATCTTTGAGTCCCAGAGTGGGTCTGACTGAACCCCAAAATATTTGTTCTCATAGCACAGTGATAACAAAGGCACCCCAAAACACACTCGTTCCTGTCCCAAGGTGAAAAAAAAAGTACTCAAGAAGTTTTGTGAAGATCAGTTCATAAATACGAGCTGTATAGAACTTGTGACAAAAAACTGATTGGACCTAATTTCGGTACAAAATGGCCACTGGCAGCCATCTTGAATTTTGGACCGTACCCAGAAACACTCATTCTCATCCCAAGGAGATAACAAAGGTACCCAAGAAGTTTTGTGAAGATCGGTTCATAAATACAGCCTCTACCCTGAGCCGTATTGACATGTGTGCTTACATTGTGTAAGTAGCACTGAATAAATCAAAGTTCATCTAATTTGCATAATTTCTGCACGAAAAAAAACCCCTTACAATATGTGATGTATTCCATGTTACTAAACATTCATACAAAAATTTATTCAAATCAGAACTTTCATACAGAAGTTCTATACAAAAGACTGATTGCACTAATTTTGGTACAAAATGGCTGCTGGTGGCCATCTTGAATTTCGGACCACACCCAAAAACACTCGCTCTCATCCCACGGTGATAACAAAGGTACCCAAGAAGTTTCGTAAAGATTGGTTCATAAATATGGCCTCTAGTCTGAGCTGTATAGAAGATGTGTACAAAAAACTGATTAGACCTAATTTCGGTACAAAATGGCCACTGGCAGCCATCTTGAATTTTAGACCACACCCAGAAACACTCATTCTCGTCCCAAGGTGATAACAAAGGTACCCAAGACATTTCGTGAAGATCAGTTCATAAATACAGCCTCTAGCCCGAGCCGTATTGACATGTGCACTTGCTGTGTGTAAGAAGCACTGAATAAATCAAAGTTCATCTAATTTGCATAATTTCTGCACAAGAAAAAAACCTGTACTATATGTGATGTATTCCATGTTACTAAACATTCATACAAAAATATATTTTTCGGACCACACCTAAAAACACTCGTTCCCGTCCCAGGGTCATAACAAAGGTACACAAGAAGTTTCGTAAAGATCGGTTCATAAATACGACCTCTAGCCCGAGCCATAGCCAATTGTTGACGTACGGACAGACGGACAGACGGCCAGATGGACAGACGGACGGACGGACGGACGGATGGACGGACGGACAGACGGACGACGGGCCATGACAATAGCTCAAATTTGACTTCGTCAAAGTTGAGCTAAAAATAGCCTATTATTGTATATTCAAAGGGACATAACTCACAGAAAAATATTCCAACAGCAAAACAGCTTATGCTGCTTAAAGATCTCATGGTAATGAACATCCTAACAAATTTCATCGAAATCTGAGCAGTAATGTTGAAGTAATAATGCGAACAGACATCTGAGTCCGGATGGACAGACGTATGCACAGACTCACGGACAGTAAAAAAAGTGGGAGTATAATAAACACCAAATAGCTTTGTTAACCAATTGCATACAATCTAACTTAACCACAAACTCGTACAACTTCAAACAAGAGGTGTGCATTGGGAGATGCAGGCGTCGAGTTGAGGTGGCAATTGGAAAGTGTTGCATGTCAAAAACCCAGATATCAATAATATGCCAGTTGTAAAATTTGGAACCTTTGTTCAAGTTTTTATGCTAATAAGCTCTGTAACAAAAAATTGGGCTGGACTAGTTTTCGAACAAAATTGAGATATTAATGCAAAAGACCTCTATGGCAAATATTAGTCAAATCGGAGAATGTTTGTTCAAGTTATTGCACGGAGTTCAGAATTCATAAAAATTGACTAATTTTGGCCCATAACTCAGTAACAAAAACTCGGACGGACTAGTTTCCGAACCCGATTGAGACATTAATGCAAAAGACCTCTATAGCAAAAATTGGTCAAATCAGGGAATGTTTGTTCAAGTTACTGTGCTAACAAGCTCAAAATTTGAAATGAAAGTGTCAATGACACTGTATCTCAACTTGTCAAGACAAAGACATGTACATGTATAGTATGTGACACAGCAATGACAAACATCTAGGTAATGACCTGATAACAAAGGTACATATAAAGTACTGTAACGGTCTGTACATAAATACTGATCGTTGCCTGTAACAAATGTATAGGTAAAGTATTGTAAAGGTGGGTGACAGTCAGATGCTAAACTAGAAAAAAATCTTTGAGTCCCAGAGTGGGTCTGACTGAACCCCAAAATATTTGTTCTCATAGCACAGTGATAACAAAGGCACCCCAAAACACACTCATTCCTGTCCCAAGGTGAAAACAAAGGTACCCAAGAAGTTTCGTGAAGATCAGTTCACAAATATGAGCTGTGTAGAAGTTGTGACAAAAAACTGATTGGACCTAATTTCGGTACAAAATGGCCACTGGCAGCCATCTTGAATTCTGGACTGCACCCAGAAACACTCGTTCTCATCCCAAGGAGATAACAAAGGTACCCAAGAAGTTTTGTGAAGATCGGTTCATAAATACAGCCTCTAGCCCGAGCCGTATTGACATGTGCACTTACTGTGTGTAAGTAGCACTGAATAAATCAAAGTTCATCTAATTTGCATAATTTCTGCACGAGAAAAAAACCTGTACTATATGTGATGTATTCCATGTTACTAAACATTCATACAAAAATATATTCAAATCAGAACTTTCATACAGAAGTTCTGCACAAAAGACTGATTGCACTAATTTTGGTACAAAATGGCTGCTGGTAGCCATCTTGAATTTTGGACCACACCCAAAAATACTCGTTCTCAACCCACGGTGATAACAAAGGTACCCAAGAAGTTTCGTAAAGATCGGTTTGTAAATACGGCCTCTAGCCTGAGCTGTATATAGAAGTTGTGTACAAAAAACTGATTAGACCTAATTTCGGTACAAAATGGCCACTGGCAGCCATCTTGAATTTTGGACCGCACCCAGAAACACTCGTTCTCGTCCCAAGGTGATAACAAAGGTACCCAAGACGTTTCGTGAAGATCGGTTCATAAATACAGACTCTAGCCCGAGCCATATTGACCCAGGAAGTTTTGTAAAGTTCGGTTCGTAAATACGGCCTCTAGCCTGAGCCGTGTTGACGGCGAAACAGACGAACAGACAGGCGACGGACGGGCCATGACAATTCCTCAAATTTGGCTTCGACAAAGTTGAGATAAATGAAAGTGTCAGTGACACTGTAGCTCAACTTGTCAAGACAAACACATGTACATGTATAGTATGTGACACAGCAATGACAAACATCTAGGTAATGACCTGATAACAAAGGTACATAAACAGTATTGTAACGGTCTGTACATAAATACTGACCGTTGCCTGTAACAAATGTATAGGTAAAGTATTGTAAAGGTGGGTGACAGTCAGATGCTGAACTAGAAAAAATCTTTGAGTCCCAGAGTGGGTCTGACTGAACCCCAAAATATTTGTTCTCATAGCACAGTGATAACAAAGGCACCCCAAAACACACTCGTTCCTGTCCCAAGGTGAAAAAAAAAGTACTCAAGAAGTTTTGTGAAGATCAGTTCATAAATACGAGCTGTATAGAACTTGTGACAAAAAACTGATTGGACCTAATTTCGGTACAAAATGGCCACTGGCAGCCATCTTGAATTTTGGACCGTACCCAGAAACACTCATTCTCATCCCAAGGAGATAACAAAGGTACCCAAGAAGTTTTGTGAAGATCGGTTCATAAATACAGCCTCTACCCTGAGCCGTATTGACATGTGTGCTTACATTGTGTAAGTAGCACTGAATAAATCAAAGTTCATCTAATTTGCATAATTTCTGCACGAAAAAAAACCCCTTACAATATGTGATGTATTCCATGTTACTAAACATTCATACAAAAATTTATTCAAATCAGAACTTTCATACAGAAGTTCTATACAAAAGACTGATTGCACTAATTTTGGTACAAAATGGCTGCTGGTGGCCATCTTGCATTTCGGACCACACCCAAAAACACTCGCTCTCATCCCACGGTGATAACAAAGGTACCCAAGAAGTTTCGTAAAGATTGGTTCATAAATATGGCCTCTAGTCTGAGCTGTATAGAAGATGTGTACAAAAAACTGATTAGACCTAATTTCGGTACAAAATGGCCACTGGCAGCCATCTTGAATTTTAGACCGCACCCAGAAACACTCATTCTCGTCCCAAGGTGATAACAAAGGTACCCAAAACATTTCGTGAAGATCAGTTCATAAATACAGCCTCTAGCCCGAGCCGTATTGACATGTGCACTTACTGTGTGTAAGTAGCACTGAATAAATCAAAGTTCATCTAATTTGCATAATTTCTGCACGAGAAAAAAACCCGTACTATATGTGATGTATTCCATGTTACTAAACATTCATACAAAAATATATTTTTCGGACCACACCTAAAAACACTCGTTCCCATCCCAGGGTCATAACAAAGGTACACAAGAAGTTTTGTAAAGATCGGTTCATAAATACGACCTCTAGCCCGAGCCATAGCCAATTGTTGACGTACGGACAGACGGCCAGATGGACAGACGGACGGACGGATGGACGGACGGACGGACGGATGGACAGACGGACGACGGGCCATGACAATAGCTCAAATTTGACTTCGTCAAAGTTGAGCTAAAAATAGCCTATTATTGTATATTCAAAGGGACATAACTCACAGAAAAATATTCCAACAGCAAAACAGCTTATGCTGCTTAAAGATCTCATGGTAATGAACATCCTAACAAATTTCATCGAAATCTGAGCAGTAATGTTGAAGTAATAATGCGAACAGACATCTGAGTCCGGATGGACAGACGTATGCACAGATGCACAGACTCACGGACAGTAAAAAAAGTGGGAGTATAATAAACACCAAATAGCTTTGTTAACCAATTGCATACAATCTAACTTAACCACAAACTCGTACAACTTCAAACAAGAGGTGTGCATTGGGAGATGCAGGCGTCGAGTTGAGGTGGCAATTGGAAAGTGTTGCATGTCAAAAACCCAGATATCAATAATATGCCAGTTGTAAAATTTGGAACCTTTGTTCAAGTTTTTATGCTAATAAGCTCTGTAACAAAAAATTGGGCTGGACCAGTTTTCGAACAAAATTGAGATATTAATGCAAAAGACCTCTATGGCAAATATTAGTCAAATCGGAGAATGTTTGTTCAAGTTATTGCACGGAGTTCAGAATTCGTAAAAATTGACTAATTTTGGCCCATAACTCAGTAACAAAAACTCGGACGGACTAGTTTCCGAACCTGATTGAGACATTAATGCAAAAGACATCTATAGCAAAAATTGGTCAAATCAGGGAATGTTTGTTCAAGTTACTGTGCTAACAAGCTCAAAATTTGAAATGAAAGTGTCAATGACACTGTATCTCAACTTGTCAAGACAAAGACATGTACATGTATAGTATGTGACACAGCAATGACAAACATCTAGGTAATGACCTGATAACAAAGGTACATATAAAGTACTGTAACGGTCTGTACATAAATACTGATCGTTGCCTGTAACAAATGTATAGGTAAAGTATTGTAAAGGTGGGTGACAGTCAGATGCTAAACTAGAAAAAAATCTTTGAGTCCCAGAGTGGGTCTGACTGAACCCCAAAATATTTGTTCTCATAGCACAGTGATAACAAAGGCACCCCAAAACACACTCATTCCTGTCCCAAGGTGAAAACAAAGGTACCCAAGAAGTTTCGTGAAGATCAGTTCACAAATATGAGCTGTGTAGAAGTTGTGACAAAAAACTGATTGGACCTAATTTCGGTACAAAATGGCCACTGGCAGCCATCTTGAATTCTGGACTGCACCCAGAAACACTCGTTCTCATCCCAAGGAGATAACAAAGGTACCCAAGAAGTTTTGTGAAGATCGGTTCATAAATACAGCCTCTAGCCCGAGCCGTATTGACATGTGCACTTACTGTGTGTAAGTAGCACTGAATAAATCAAAGTTCATCTAATTTGCATAATTTCTGCACGAGAAAAAAACCTGTACTATATGTGATGTATTCCATGTTACTAAACATTCATACAAAAATATATTCAAATCAGAACTTTCATACAGAAGTTCTGCACAAAAGACTGATTGCACTAATTTTGGTACAAAATGGCTGCTGGTAGCCATCTTGAATTTTGGACCACACCCAAAAACACTCGTTCTCAACCCACGGTGATAACAAAGGTACCCAAGAAGTTTCGTAAAGATCGGTTCATAAATACGGCCTCTAGCCTGAGCCGTATATAGAAGTTGTGTACAAAAAACTGATTAGACCTAATTTCGGTACAAAATGGCCACTGGCAGCCATCTTGAATTTTGGACCGCACCCAGAAACACTCGTTCTCGTCCCAAGGTGATAACAAAGGTACCCAAGACGTTTCGTGAAGATCGGTTCATAAATACAGACTCTAGCCCGAGCCATATTGACATGTGTACTTACTGTGTGTAAGTAGCACTGAAAAAATCAAAGTTCATCTAATTTGCATAATTTCTGCACGAGAACAAAACCCGTATTATATGTGATGTATCCCATGGTACTAAACATTCACATAAAAAATTATTCAAATCAGCGCTTTCATATGGAAGTTCTGTGCAAAAATCTGATTGCACCAAATTTTGTACAAAATGGCTGCCATCAGCCATCTTGAATTTCGGACCGGACCCAAAAACACTCGTTCTCGTCCTACGGTGATAACAAAGGTACCCAAGGAATTTCGTAAAGATCGGTTCATAAATAGGGCCTCTAGCCCGAGCCGTATTGGCATTTGCACTTACAGTGCTGAAAGTAACACCAAAAAACATCAAAGTTAGTCTAATTTGCATAATTTACGCACGAGAAAAAAACCCGTACTATATGTGATGTATCCCATGGTACTAAACATTCATACAAAAAATTATTCAAATCATATGACATGTGTACTTACTGTGTGTAAGTAGCACTGAAAAAATCAAAGTTCATCTAATTTGCATAATTTCTGCACGAGAACAAAACCCGTATTATATGTGATGTATCCCATGGTACTAAACATTCACATAAAAAATTATTCAAATCAGCGCTTTCATATGGAAGTTCTGTACAAAAAACAGATTTCTGCATCGTCGGTACAAAATAGCGGCTGGCAGCCATCTTGAATTTCGGACCAAACCCCAAAACACTCGTTCTCATCCCACGGTCATAACAAAGGTACCCAAGAAGTTTCGTAAAGATCGGTTCATAAATACGGCCTCTAGCCCGTGCCGTATCCAATTGTTGAAGGACTGATGGACAGACAGACAGATGGACAGATGGACGACGGGCCATGGCATAAGCTCAAATTTGGCTTCCCCAAAGTTGAGCTAAAAATGGAAGATTTTTCTATAGGTCTGTTTATACAACAAACGTTTACACATCCAAGTACATGTACACATGTGCGAATTTACTCACATATGTATAAGTACATTTGCAATGCGTTCATATGGAATTCAAGCATCTGAAGTAAACCTGTAGTAAATTTGATTGAAAAGTACTGACCTCAGTTTGAGAACTGCCTCCTTGGGTATATAATTAATGATGATGCAATCATTTTGGCAAAATACTGATGTGAGTAAATTTGCAGTGCATTCATATGACATGCACAGTCTGAACTTAGTCTTAAGGGGCTCAAGGCTCTGTACAGTTTACATAGCTCATTCAAAAAGAAATGCACACCAACCGTGGTTGTCTTTTCTAAGTTGTTTGATAAACTAATTAAGCCTATATTATTATACGGCAGTGAAATATGGTCGACGGAGCTGAATATGAGGAACAGAGATACTGCACCGAGTGAAAGGGCTAATATCAAGTTCTGCAAACTGATCTTAAATGTAGGTAAACATTCCTCCAATCATACGGTATGTGTGGAGCTAGGTCGGTATCCAATAACATTAGATGCTTTAGTACAATTCGCAAATTATACTAGTAAATGGCTTACTACTTCCCCAGGTACCATTCTTAAAGATGCTTTTGTGGAAACTAAGAAATGAAAACTCAATAAGTGAAAAGCTTAAAGGACTTGGATTTAACAGTCTGAATGAAACTGAAATTTCCAAAAGTAAAATTAATCTTTTAAAGTCCAAACTTGAATTGGACCATATAAAATTATTTAAAGAAGATATATACAATGATAATAAGAGAATGGGAAAAAACAAACTTAGGACTTATCGACTATTCAAAGAGGATTATCAAATGGAACCGTAAACAATTTTATGCGATTACGCATCAGCAACCATAAAACTGTGGATTGAACGTGGAAGGCATTTACAACCTCCTCGTCCTACCTAACACAGAATATTCGAAGCTTGTACAGGTGGAATCAGAATGGCATTTCGTAATGGAATGTCCGCTTTATGCACCATTGAGAGAAAAATTATTTCGCGCAATTTTTGACGAAAAAATTGACTTTCCTCTAATAGATACAATGGACAAATTTGAAGTAATAATGACTAATGATAATCCAGTGCTGTGCAATGTTATTTGTAACATGGTCCTGCTCTTCCTTCAGAAGAGGGACTTATCTGTAATATGATTTATGTATGTCATATGATTAGTGTGTTTTATATAAAGATTCTGTTTATGTTGATTCTGTGCGCAGCAATCTGCCTTTATTCTGGTGTATTTGCTGAATAAATCTTATCTTATTTGTGATAAATATACACATTGAATTATAAAATGCTCACCCCAAATACCTTTACTTATATGTCGCTGTAAATTTGCACCTAATCCCTACAATGTGTAAATTTACAAATGAAGTTCATTTACTCATGTATGCAATAGCATTTGTACTACAAGATTTGCTCAGGTGTGCAAATTTGAATATGTGCAAAAAACACTCGTGTGCAAATCTTGTCATATGAGCAAGGTTTATTATTCTCACCCATTTTCCATTTTAACATCAGAGGGTCCCTTTTCCCCCCAAATAAAGCCCCTGGGGATTGATTTGAACAAATTTTGAATTATCCTTACGCAGATGTTAGATCGGCCGTGAGCTGAGAAAAGGGACCTTAGGGGTCAAAAAATTAAATTTGAGTTAATTTCACATCTCCAATCTCCAGAAAACAACCTTTACAACAGAGTTTATTTCAGGATCATCTGACAATTAGAAATGGGTCAAAATGGGGTCTAAAGTGAGGTGTCAAAGAGCTCAATAAGTTAAATTGACCGTTTGACGTTTCAGCGTAATACTCGTGAAATGAATATGTGTGACATTATCGATCTTGAAAATGAAAACAAGAACTAATACCCAATACAGACTATTGACGTTTACAGACAGTACCAAGTTGTTTCTTTTAGACAAGTAAAGTATTAGTGAACACAGACCACACATCACCATATGAGCTTTCACAGTGGATATACTGTCATGGTGTGAGAAGAGTAATCTCGAATGGAATTGGAGAAGAATTTTTTTTTAAATTTTAAATCAGTAGAGAAATATTCCACTACGCCCTTACGTACACCAGCAGGAAATGTACTGAAAATGAAATAAGATAATTAAGATAATTAATAAATTAAAAAACTCATTAGTCTAGTGTTTTTGACAGATTTCCAAACAAAACAACAAACTGATGGTTTCCTTGTTTCGTGCCTTGATATATTAACGTTTCAGAAAATTATGGATTAAATAAAAAAACAGATGGCAGAAGAAGAATCTTAATGAAACATTTTGTCGGAATTTAAAAAAACAAAAATGAACCCCTCCCCCCCTCCCCCCCCCCCCCCCAAAAAAAAACAGGTACACCATACCCACCACCCAAGGCTCTTTTGAGATACAGGCACAGTGTGGGGAAGAAGGTTGTGGGGGGGGGGGGCAATCTCCTATCTCAATCTTTCATTGACATTTGGTATCCAAACACAGTTCTGATAAAATAGGAGTGTTCTCGCTTCCAAACCCATATACTAAGCGAGAAATGTTTGATCGAAAATTTAATGACTGAAGATGCATGAATTTTTCAATAAGAGATTTGTACACTTCACATAAACAAAGCATCATCCGAGTCATACCCAGCCTGTATAGCCAGTGTTTTTATGATCATGTCTGTTTCACACAAACGATAAAAGTTCTTTTGTTCCAAAATAATTTCAGGCATCTAACCACTATAGCTTCCCCACACCCATCACCACCTCCACCAGCGAGAAATTCTGGATCCTGTAAGTCTATGCCTGGACCATTTTGTTGTAACACAAGAGGCCCCACGGGGCCTGAAGCGCTCATTCCCCCCGCCGATCATACTATGATCAGTCAGAAAAGCTGGTGGTTAAAATGTCGAGTACAATGCTGTATCGTAACCAGACTCGGGATCCTTTGTTTCCACGTAATATAGGCACAATTATGTTGTATACTATGTCTACTATTACTGGCGACAACCTGATACCTTATAACCCCCAGACGAGAGGGGGAAACAAAGTTCAAACCCTAAATGTCGCCTATAAAATTTGGACTCAAATTGTCGTGTTTGGTCCGAAATCACTGGCTTTTATTTTGAGCGACAAATGATGTACTCGTTTTGGAAGCTGTCACTTCTTTCAAATGAGTGTGCAGGCTGCTGTCAGGAGTTGTCTGAAACACGCCCACAACATATAGTTTTCACAGTTTTCACAGTGGTTGAATATCATCAGAAAGATACTGATTGAACACTGCCACTTTCGAGCGGTGCACAACTCATTGTGAAAGAACACTGCCACTTTCGAGCATGCACAACTCATTGTGAAAAACGGGTGTTCAGAAATTAATGAGAAAGTAATTAAAAATAAAAAATAATTACAACTCTGGTATTTGAGAATTGTATAACAATATAACCAGGGATATGATTTATGACTTATTGGTTCAATAAAACATGCTCATTTATCATTTCATCATGCCCTGCAACATGTGAAGTTATGACTTTCAGTGTAAAATCAATTTTTCCAATGGTGCCAAGGGAGGCAACTATTTTGTTATTCATATTTCGCTGTGTAAATTTTATCTGGTCTTCATATTATGATTCTTTTATTGAGTTTGTGTGAAGCTATTTTTTGTTTTATTCGCAAAATTTTTTAAAAATGTACTTATTTAAAAAAACCTCTATTTTTAAACAGACAATGTTTGTCTGTTTTCAAGGGGGTGGTTTGCAGTGCTGATTGACATACTTAAGGGCCTATATAAGTAATGAAATTTTGTTTATTTTGAAAATTCACACCTCTGATATTCCTTCAATTCAAATTAAATATATACAAAATATACATCAAAATCAAGATTGAGATGTAGAGAACACGAAACACATGTGTAATCAACTCATAGAGTCGACTGTAGGCACCACTGGTTCCTGGAATAATGGATATTAAGGAATATGAGAGGTGAGAATTTTCATAATAGACAACATTTCATTACTTATATAGGCCCTTAACGTCCATTTCTGGCTTCGACTTTCGAGAGTATCCTGTACAAAAAAAAAATGAAAACAACACCGCATGGTTTTCTGTTTGTTTTATTCATTAAATTGAGGATTAAAACCCGAAATCTGAAAATGAAACGTATGTACAAGATAATTATGAGAATTTTTAAAGCAAATTCTATAAAATTGGTAGGCGGTTTCCAAAGAAACGTAACATACCCAGTGGATATTTACTTGCCTTATATCGCCAATTTCAGACGCACTCCAACGCATCTTGCAAGCACTATTACTCGTCCCGAAGCCCCCCCCCCCCCCCCCCCCCATGCAATTTATCCACTACAAGCACCCCCTGGGCTTCTACACGAGTCAGCATGGTAATTGCACGTGCATGACGTCACACGTCCGCATCATGGTTCTTTTCGAATATTACAGCGAGCGGTTGTAAACAAAGCTCAGTCACTCTTAGGATTCGTGGATACAGCGAGCCCAAATATTAACCTACGGATCCGATTTGAACAATGAACAAACTTGAATCTGAGAACAAACTTGAAAAGCTCAGTCACTCTTAGGATTCAGCGAGCCCAAATATTAACCTACGGATCCGATTTGAACAATGAACAAACTTGAATCTGAGCCCCCCCCCCCCCCCCCCCCCCCCCCCCGCCCCCAAACCAAATTTGGTTTAAACCGGACAATCGGTTCAGAAAATAGAAATTTTGGGAGGGGCCAAAAATCTTAACCCACCCATTACAAAGCCAAATATTGCTTCACGAACTTCGTTTGAACAAACTTGATTCTACATCTCAAAAGGAGGCTCCTTAGCAAATATCAAGTCATTGTACACACACTGGTTCATGAGAAGATTTTAAAAATATTTTGGAGCTTTTTCCCCCACTCCCTCCCAATGTGGCTGGCCATGTTGAGTTGAACAAAAATGCAATGCCCCTTTGAGACCATCACTCATACAAACTTTCACTTGAATTGGCCCAGTGGCTTTGGAGGAGAAGACCAAAACATGGTGTTGACGGACGACGGTTGGACAGCTATGAGATTAGCTCAGCTTGACTTTGTCAAGATGAGCTAATAATCAACCAGTAAGTTACTCTCATTATCAAATCCAAGATACAACTGACATACTTTTGTGAAAATGGGCAACTCGTTGGGAGGATAGCATGAGAGAGTGAATGAAAGTGTCAATGACACTGTAGCTTAACTTGTGTGTTGTATTTGATGAAAAGGATAATGTTCAATGTTTATGAAAGGATTATGAAATAAGACAAGAATTGTGATAATTGGGAATATGTTCATTTCTGTTCCCTGTATGCTATGTTTTTGATAACAATAATATGAGGTGTACACTGTACTAAAGAGATGAGAGGTGGGTTAATATGACCTCACAGTAAATGTATGTGGCCCTCACAGTTAACGGATATTAACGAAAGTTACCAAGTTACAGTGAAATTATTCCAAAACGAGTCATCCTATCAAGTTACATTGAAATCCCTTCATAAATATGGCCTGTAGACTGTGCTAAAGGTTTTCGGGCTTCGGGCCCCTGTAGCCGTCAGTTTCCCAATTGCGTCCAAAGGGGATGTTCTCATCTAGACATTATATGAAGTCAACTTACCATGTTACAATGAAATCCCTTCATAAATATGACCTGTAGACTGTGCTAAAGGTTTTTGGGCTTTGGGCTCGGGCAGCCATCATAGTTGAATGATCGCAAACCAAACGGGGACATTCTCATCTGGGCATCATCTGGAGTGATCCTACAAAGTTACAATGAAATCCCTTCATAAATATGACCTGTAGACTGTGCTCAAGGTTTTTGGGCTTCGGGCCCCTGAAGCCGTCACAGTTGACCAATCACGACCAAAAGGGGATGTCATCATTTAGGCATTATATGGAGTCAAACTAACAGGTTACAATGAAATCCTTCCATAAATATGACCTATAGACTATGCTAAAAGTTTTGGGGTCTTGGCTCGGGCAGCCATCAAGGCTGAATGATCGCGACCAAAAGGGGACGTTCTCATCTAGACATTATTTGGAGTCATCCTACCAAGCTACAATGAAATCCCTTCATAATTATGATCAGTAGACTGTTCTAAAGGTTTTCGGGCCCCTGTAGCTGTCACAGTTGCCCTATTGTATCCAAAAGGGGACGTTCTCATCTAGACAGTATATGAAGACAACCTACCAAGTTACAATGAAATCCCTTCATAAATATGACCTGTAGACTGTGCTAAAGATATTCAGGCTTCGGGCAGCCATAATGGTTGAATGATCGCAACCAAAAGGGAACATTCTCATCTGGGCATCATCTGGAGTGATCCTACAAAGTTACAATGAAATCCCTTCATAAATATGACCTGTAGACTGTGCTCAAGATTTTCGGGCTTTGGGCACCTGTAGCCATCACAGTTGACCAATCACGACCAAAAGGGGATGTCATCATCTAGGCATTCTATGGAGTCAACCTAATAAGTTACAATGAAATCCCTCCATAAATATGACCTATAGACTATGCTAAAGGTCTTTGGGCTCGGGCAGCCATAAAGGCTGAATGATCGCGGCCAAAAGGGGACGTTCTCATCTAGACATTATCTGGAGTCATCCTACAAAGCTACAATGAAATCCCTTCATAATTATGACCTGTAGAATGTTCTTAAGGTTTTCGGGCTTCGGGTCCCTGCAGCCGGCACAGTTGCCCAATCGTGTCCAAAAGGGGACGGTCTCATCTAGACATTATATAAAGTCAACCTACCAAGTTACAAAGAAATCCCTTCATAAATATGACCTGTAGACTGTGCTAAATGTTTTCAGGCTTTAGGCTTGGGCAGCCCTCCTGGTGGAATGATTGCAACCAAAGGGGACAATCTCATCTGGGCATCATCTGGAGTGATCCTATGAAGTTACAATGAAATCCCTTCATAAATATGACCTGTAGACTGTGCTCAAGGTTTTCGGGCTTTGGGCACCTGTAGCCGTCACAGTTGACCAATCGCGACCAAAAGGGGATGTCACCATCTAGGCATTATATGGAGTCAACCTAACAGGTTACAATGAAATCCTTCCATAAATATGACCTTTTGCCTATGCTAAAGGTTTTTTGGCTCGGGCACCCATCAAGGCTGAATGATCACGCTCAAAATGGGATGTTCTCATCTAGACATAATTTGGAGTCATCCTACCAAGTTACAATGAAATCCCTTCATAAATATAACCTGTAGACTGTGCTAGTTGCCCAATCACAGTCTACAGGTCATATTTATGAAGGAATTTCATTGTAACTTGGTAGAAGTCCTGTAGCCGTCACAGTTGTCCAACCACATCCAAAAGGAGACCTTCTCATCCAGACATTACATGAAGTCAACCCACCAAGTTACAATGAAATTCCTCAATAAATATGACCTGTAGACTGTGCTAATGGTTTTTGGGTTTTGGGCTCGGCAGTCGTCACGGTTGGCAGATCATGCCCAAATGGGGAAATTTTCATCTAGACATCATAAGGAGTCATCCTACCAAGTTACAATGAAATCCCACCATATTAAACATGACCTGCAGACTGTGCTAAAAGTTTTTGGGTTTCGGGCTTGGGCAGCCATCACGGTTGACAGATCATGCCCAAAAGGGGACGTTCTCATCTAGGCACTATATAGAGGCATCCTACCAAGTTACAATGAAATCCCTTCATCAATACGACCTGTAGACTGTGCTAATGGTTTTCGGGTTTTGGGCTCATGCATCCAGTGGAATATAGTTGAATTGCAAGTGGAAGTTATTGAGAAGAGACAGAACAGACAGTGCTGCAGACAGTGGTTATCAGATTTATTTTCACGGAGGTCACTGTCAAAGCAAGTAAAGTGATGTGGAGTATAACTGTGAGAATCACTAAAAATTAAGACTGTATGATAAGACATATTACATTAAACTGATGTGAAAAGTGTTAACCAACCTGTAAAACTTGTGACTGGAAATTAATGGAACCTTGGAAGTGACGTCCAGATAATATGGTGGTCTGTATATGGTACTGGGAGAGTCTGATTTTGTAGAGTTGCAAAAGAAGTAATGATGAAGACATATTCTAGTCTCACAATGATAACAAAGATACACAAGAAGTTTCCTGAAGATCGGTTCATAAATACGGCTTTTAGTCCGAGGTGTGTTGATGCATGAGCAGACGGACAGGCAGACAGACAGATTTTCGGTACAAAATTTCCCACATTTGAACTTGACCTAGGTATTAATAAAAGTAATCCATATATGAAATTTCACTGAAATCGGTTGATCCTCATTACATGTACGCTCCCTGTAAAACCCTGCCAATCGACTCCCCACTAACTGCTCTATGAGGTGGGGTGTCAAAACCCAACCACGTGACTTCAATAAGACGTACTATCGGTTATAATTAGCACAAAGTGTTTCCCAGTGTTGTGACAAGGTTATGCTTCCGACACAAAATAGGATCTCCAAACAACATTTCTCTGCAAAACAGCTGCTGATAATTAGGGAAAAAAGCGAAACGCTCCCAAACTACACAAATAAAAATAAAATCGTTAAAATTTATTTCGAAATATCGTACAAAATGCCTTTTGAAGGCAGTTTCGATCTCGCATGAATATTTGTGAAGACCTTGTCATTACTTTTTGTCGATGTCGGTGTTTCTTTGATCCCGTAATTTTTGGATACCAATTACCACATTTTTCCAACCAGTCGGGCAAATACTACTTTTAATATAGGAAATTTAAAAAAGGCGTTTCGTGTCGAATATATTGAGTAAAAATCAGTGCGATTTCGTCCTTGAATTTGTAAAATCCGCCTATTATTAGCGAAGTTACGCCAAAAATGGAAATAATAAAAAAAATCTCTTTGTACTTGGTTGAAGAACCTTTCGAAAAGAGTCATTCAAATACACACCTTTTTTATTCTGCAATGGTTGACATATTCCGGACAATGAAAAAGAACTTTACACAATTTGGCTGCGTTTCCAGGTATTCGCATGAAGGACATCTAACGTCGACTTAACAGGTTGAGAACAATGTAGTTTCGTTACCCACTAAACGGCCCAAATTGCCAGAGTTATTAGACCACAGAAGTCTGGAAACCTGATCTAAATCACCCCTACCTCAAAACACCTCATTCTTATATGCACCCCCCTCGAAATATCTAATACACAGATCAGTGTGTTGTTTATTTTGGAAGTGTGTGTGTGTGGAGGGGGGGGGGGCATATAGAAAGGGGGAGGTGACATTGGGGGGGGGGGATGTGATATTAATCAGGTCTCCAGATGTCTGTGGTTAGACTAAGCAGTGGGACCTGGGGGTGAGATGCACAACAACTCCGAACTACGACATCCCCTTTAATCCGAGGATGATATACAACATTTCTCAATAAAAAAATAAGCGTTCAACGGGTAATGTTGGATTTCAAGGTGTGCGGAGAACGAGCCGGTCCATTGCGAACTCGCCCCAGTGTCGCGGCAAAGCATCCATGTTTTACAAGGCAATGTTCTCACTCAACTTGGCGGGGCAAAAATACAAAAAGAATACCCAAAATACGGGTGCAGAATGTTAATCTGCCCCCCCCCCCCCCCCCCCAAAAAAAAATGTTCTTGGTAAAAAAAAATGCAGTGGAAGATCAGGCGGGTATAGATATCATCTGACTGGTTGGTAGGTTGGGGGGGGGGGGGGGTTTAAGTACAAATTCAATGGAGGCAAAGAGCCGACTGTTATGGGCCTACCATCTTGCCATCAGAGGGTGCAGTTGCATAGGCCAAACCCACAAACATTTAATGTCTGTGTTTCTGTCTCCTAATGTTCAATGTTGCTGTAAGCCTACTACTTGTGGGCCTAGGCCTATTAAAACATCCTGGTGAACTTGGGTGGGGTGGGAATCTTATGCAGCACCAAGTGGGATATGCAAGTGCGATATAGGTATTGCTCCTCGCCGTATGGGGCGTAAAAAAATTTCCTGACAGACTAAAATAATTTCCAGACTGATTTCAGGTGTGGAACCAAATTTGATAAACAAACCGCGCGTGCACCTACATATCGGTTCCCGGATGTAAGATGACGCTGTGCTGAAATCGTCTATTATGATTGAATAACACGTGGGAAATCTGAGTCAATTCCGCTCCAACACAGTTTCGTCCGGCATGCGGTTCGACCAATTGTTCAGGTGAACAGAATATTCTTTTACATTGAACCATACAGGGCCTTTGAAACACTGTGGATGACCCAAGACTGTAATTGTGGATATCCCGGAACCCATCAACGGTACATGGAGAGAAATTCTAAACAGAAACACTAACAGAGTGGAATTTTCATCTCAACCCATGTGAAAGAATCATTTCATTGAACCAAGGGTCCTTTGAACGACAACCTACGGTCCCATCTATAGAAATATGTGGTGCTCGGTGTCCCCTTTTCACTGAAACTGAGAGCATATTTTGTGAGTGGAAACCTCACTCCTCGAGTGTTTTAGCAGAGACCCTTCTTTATGTGGCGAGAGGGGACGCGATGTGTCTGAATGTATCTGAGATCAGTTAAAAATTAAAAATTGGCAAAATTTGGGAGAGTTTTCAGTTTCCCGTCTGAACTCAGCAAAATTAGAAGAAACATATACATATATTTTATATTTCGTTAAAAAACGATGCGTATAGCTTGAGGTTTGTTGCTTTGAACCACTGAGAAAGGTAGACCCAGGCTGTTGTAATATAATGAATATAACACAACACTTAACATGATCAATTATTGAGTTCTCGTGGCAGCAATATAATTTGGTAGCAATAACATTTTCTAATCTGAACTAATCCTTTAATTACCCTTCCAAAGATGTAAAACAAGAGGCGACAGGTGCTACTGATTGTTTCTGAAACAGCCTCTGGTCGCAATGAAAACATTGACATTAGATAAAGCATAAATTACTCCTATGAAGTTTATTCTTTTGAGATTTCCAAATTCAGAAACTGATTAAATTGAATTACAATTATGTATATCTATATACTTTTATATTTGCACTGCGACTTGTAAAGACTAGATGGTGTCACTTGTGTGCAAAGCACACTATAGTGTATCCCCGCATTTGCATCCTTGACTTTGTATGAATGCTTGATACAAAGATGAAATGTATTATATGACACACTAAAATCATATTGAGTGGCACAGGTGACTCCACTGCAACATTTGGGCATGGTTTTAGCATTTCGAATTACATACATGTACCCTGGGAGCCTTTCGCCGGAAACGGTCTAAGAAAACATGAAAGTGGCAACGGTGGCACCCCAAAAATCCGAAACCTTCGTGCACATCTACAGACCCTACTGCAACTTTTGAGCATAGTTTTAGCATTTCAAATTACATACTCTGGGAGCTTTTCGCCGGAAATGATCTAAGAAAACACGAAAGCAAAACGGTGGCACCGCCACGTGGCATCTGAAAAATCTGAAACCTTTGTACGCATCTACAGACCTTACTGCAACATTTGAGCATGCGTTTAGCATTTCGAATTACATACCCTAGGAGCCTTTCGCCAGAAACGGTCTAAGAAAACACAAAAGTGGCAACGGTGACACAGCCACTTAGCACCCAAAAAATCCAAAACCTTCCTACGCATTTACAGACTCTACTGCAACATCTCAGCATGGTGTTAGTGTTTCGAATTACATACTCTAGGAGCCTTTCGCCGGAAACGGTCTAAGAAAACACGAAAGTGGCAATGGTGGCACAGCCACGTGGCACCTGAAAAATCCGAAATCTTTGTGCACATCTACAGACCCTACTGCAACATTTGAGCATGGTTTTACCATTTCGAAATACATACTGTAGGAGCCTTTCGCCGGAAATGGTCTAAGAGAACATGAAAGAGGCAACGGTAGCACAGCCACGTGGCACCCCAAAAATCCAAAACCTTCGTGCGTATCTACAGACCCTACTGCAACATTTGAGCATGGTTTTAGGATTTCGAATTACATACACTAGGAGCCTTTTGCCGGAAACGGTCTAAGAAAACGTGAAAGTGGCAACAGCACAGCCACTAGGCAGCTGAAAAATCTGAAACCTTCGTGCACATCTACAGACCCCACTGAAACATTTGAGCGTAGTTTTAGCGTTTCGAATTACATACCCTAGGAGCCTTTCGCCGAAAACGGTCTAAGAAAACACAAAAGTGGCAACGGTGGCACAGCCACGTGGCACCTGAAAAATCGGAAACCTTTGTGCACATCTACAGACCCTACTGCAACATTTGAGCATGGTTTTAGCATTTCGAATTATATACCCTTGCAGCCTTTCGCCGGAAACGGTCCAAGAAAACACGAAAGTGGCAATGGTGTCGCAGCCACGTGGCAGCTGAAAAATCTGAAACATCCGTGTGCATCTACAGACTCCACTGCAACATTTGAGCATGGTTTTAGCATTTCGAATTACATACCCTAGGAGCCTTTCGCCGGAAACGGTCTAAGAAAACACAAAAGTGGCAACGGTGGCACAGCCACGTGGCACCTGAAAAATCGGAAACCTTTGTGCGCATCTACAGACCCCACTGCAACATTTGAGCATGGTTTTAGCGTTTCGAATTACATACCCTAGGAGCCTTTCGCCGGAAACAGTCTAAGAAAACACAAAAGTGGCAACGGTGGCACAGCCACATGGCACCTGAAAAATCCGAAACCTTCGTGCGCATCTACAGACCCTACTGCAACATCTGAGTGTGCTTTTAGCATTTCGAATTACATACCCTAGCAGCCTTTCGCCGGAAACGGTCTAAGAAAACACGAAAGTGGCAATGGTGGCGCAGCCACATGGCAGCTGAAAAATCTGAAACCTTCGTGCGCATCTACAGACCCCACTGCAACATTTGAACATGGTTTTAGCATTTCGAATTACATACCCTAGGAGCCTTTCGCCAGAAACGGTCTAAGAAAACACAAAAGTGGCAACGGTGGCACAGCCACGTGGCACCTGAAAAATCGGAAACCTTTGTGCACATCTACAGACCCTACTGCAATATTTGAGCATGGTTTTAGCATTTTGAATTATATATCCTTGCAGCCTTTCGCCGGAAACGGTCTAAGAAAACACGAAAGTGGCAATGGTGTTGCAGCCACGTGGCAGCTGAAAAATCGCCGGAAACGGTCTAAGAAAACACAAAAGTGGCAACGGTGGCACAGCCACGTGGCACCTGAAAAATCCGAAACCTTCGTGCGCATCTACAGACCCTACTGCAACATCTGAGCATGCTTTTAGCATTTCGAATTACATACCCTGGGAGCCTTTCGCCGGAAAAGGTCTAAGAAAACACAAAAGTGGCAATGGTGGCACAGCCACGTGGCACCCAAAAAATCCAAAACCTTCGTACGCATCTATAGACCATACTGCAACATCTGAGAATAGTTTTAGCATTTCGAATTACATACCCTACGAGACTTTCGGCGGAAACGGTCTAAGAAAACATAAAAGTGGCTAAGGTGGCACAGCCACGTGGCACCCGAAAAATCCGAAACCTTTGTGCACATCTATAGTCCCTACTGCAACATATGAGCATGGTTTGAGCATTTCGAATTACATTCCCTACGAGCCTTTCGCCGGAAAGGATCTAAGAAAACACGAAAGTGGCTACGGTGGCACAGCCACGTGGCAACGAAAAATCCGAAACCTTTGTGCGCATCTATAGTCCCTACTGCAAGATATGAGCATGGTTTTAGCATTTCGAATTACATTCCCTACGAGCCTTTCGCCGGAAACGATCTAAGAAAACACGAAAGTAGCTATGGTGGCACAGCCACGTGGCACCCGAAAAATCTGAAACCTTCGTGTGCATCTATAGACCCTACTGCAACATATGAGCATGGTTTTAGCATTTCGAATTACATACCCTACGAGCCTTTCGCCGGAAACGGTTCAAGAAAACACAAAAGTGGCTACGGTGGCACAGCTACGTGGCACCAGAAAAATCCGAAACCTTCCTGCGCATCTATAGCCCCTACTGCAACTTCTGAGCATGGATTTAGCGTTTCGAATTACATATCCTACAAGCCTTTTGGTGGAAACGGTCTAAGAAAACACAAAAGTGGCTACGGTGGCACAGCCACGTGGCACCCGAAAAATCCGAAACCTTCGTGCGCATCTATAGACCCTACTGCAACATCTGAGCATGGATTTAGCATTTCGAATTACATATCCTACGAGCCTTTTGCCGGAAACGGTCTAAGAAAACACAAAAGTGCATACGGTGGCACAGCCACGTGGCACCCGAAAAATCCGAAACCTTCCTACATATCTACAGATCATTTAGCAACACCCTAGTGTAATTTTAGAACTCCGAATTACATAGGTTGGGACTATTCAGCAAAAAAGTGAAAAAATAACGCATTTTTTAAGTGGCTCCACAGAAGCCACCTGGTGGCACAAAAATTTAAAAGTTGTATTTTTGGGTTGCACAGACCCTATCGAACAACTGTAGAAAGTTACAGCGTTTTGAATTACAAAACCGGACGTACAGAAGTACGGACGTACGGCCATACGGACGGAGATCATGACAATATCCCCGCATTTTTTAAAATGCGGGGATAAAAATTTTGTTTCTTACATTCTACCTATCATTTAACAATTTTATTAGCACTATGACAAATATTGAAATTATTTTGAATATATATTTATAGGAAAAGACAGCGCTCGTGTGGTGTTTTCCAACAAATAGTTGCAACACTATGAGAAAAAATTCAATTTCTAACATTCGGTCTGTCACTTAAGTTAACCGTACACATGTATATTAGCGCTGCGAAAAAGTCCTGGGCCGATTTAATCCGTGGACCGACTTAGGGGCATACCCCAGTTGCTGACTTTATTTTTGGCCGACTTCTCCCATGGGCGACATCCCACCATTATTTATATATTTATTTATTTATTTATTGGGGTTTAAGGTCACATATTTCTGCACAATGGCTAATCATGACCATGACAGTTTTACGGGTGGAGGAAGCCGGAGTACCCGGAGAGAACCACCGAGCAACGGAGAGCAACTGTCAGCTCCCCAACATACTAACTCCACACAAGCAGGGTTAGCATTGGTTGAAGACAAGTACACCATCAACGTGCAGTACGCCTTAGTACACGACGTCATCGTGCCCCCAAATGGACAATGTGGGTGAAGTGTCTTGCCCAAGGACTCAACGCGGTTGCCGCAGGTGGGATTCGAACAACTTCCCACCATTTAACTCTTTGTAGACTTTATACCACAATAACAAAGCTTGAATTTTTTTTTTGCGACAATTTATTGGAAAACATTCAGAGGTGTTTTGAATAGATAGTTACAAAAAATGAGAAAAAAAAACAACAAAATTTCTACAGCCCCGTGTCTTGCAGCACACTGAGAGACCATGTGTTCGAGTGCTGGTTTCTTAATACTGGATACCTGTCTTTTCCACTTAAGATCGCCGTATGTACATGTGCCGAGTCGACGTCCAGTAAGAGCAGGCTTCGACACCCTTATAGTTTAAAGTCCCCCCATCCATAAATAACAACACAGCTTATGGCCTCTGATTGAAACATACGCTACATGCTCGTTTCAGTCAGAAGTCATAAGATATGCTTTGGAAGCAAAAAATTAAGATAAAAACCTAAAAAAAATGGGAATGACGAATTTCGTGTATAGCGCCGGCCGATTTTTACAGTTATGTCACGTAAAGTGTTAAATGCAAATATGAATATTACACAGTAATTAGATGTGAATATTTCTCCATTTGAACTTTATATGCCAAGATTATTTTAATGTGATTTTTTGTTTTTGTTACAAATTACAATTAATTGAATATATTGATATATATGCATTCCAAATAAATTATAGCAAAATACAGAATAAATTTCAAAAAGATATTTAATAACATTTGATAAAAAAAAGTTGTCAGAAAGGTTATAAATGACATCTCAAAGGTGTTATGCTTTATCAGACCAGTACTGGAAAACCCCGTTAATTAGCTCCGCCCACTCATAAAAAGTTCCTCTATAAATAGACACAGAGATCTTAATTTAACCGGATTAACAGTGACTGTATTATGTAATCATATGTAACAACTGGGGTAATTTTGAAGACATTTTTTACAGGGACTGTACACGTAATGCTAAGGAAAGTTAGAGTCTGGAAACCATCAGCCAATCAAATTTAAGCAACCTAATTAAATATGTGCGGAAAATGCCCATGTTCGAACTTGGACCCACAATTGATGAAAGTGATCTGCTACCCAAATTTCATCGAAATCGACTGACCGTAAGGAAAGCTAGAGTCTGGAAACAAAAAACAAGGAAGGTGTGCACTTACTGTGTATTAGTAGTTGCACTGAATAAATCAAAGTTTCCGTAATTTGCATAATTTTTGCACAAGAACAAAACCCATATTATATGTGATATATTGCATGTTACTAAACATTCATACAAAAATTTATTCAAATCCAAACTTTCATATAGAAGTTCTGTACAAAAAACTGATGACACCCAATTTCGGAACAAAATGGTCGCTGGCGGCTATCTTGAATTTTGGACCAAAACACATATTCTGGTCTCACAATGAAAACAAAGATACCCAAGAAGTTTCGTGAAGATCAGTTCATAAATACGGCTTTTAGTCTGAGGTGCATTGACGCACGGGGCAGACGGACAGGCAGACGGACAGATTTTCGGTACAAAATTTCCCACATTTGAACTTGACCTAGGTATTGATAAAAGTAATCCAAATATGAAATTTCATCGAAATCGGTTGATTTTAAGGAAAGTTAGAGTCTGGAAACTGTCAGCCAATCAAATTTCAGCAACCTAATTAAATATGCACGTAAAATGCCCATATTCGAACTTGGACCCACAATTGATGAAAGTGATCTACTACCCAAATTTCATCAAAATCCAGTCACTGTAAGGAAAGTTAGAGCCTGGAAACAAAAAACACAGAAGGACGGAAGGACACCCCGAATTTAATATCTCCGTTTTTTTTTTAAAAAGCGGGAGACAATAATGGGAGGGAGAGGGGAGGGTCTCAATGTATGTTAGACTAGTTTTCAAAGTTCTCCTGCCAAACTTCCGTTTGCTCATTGAGTGAACCCCCTTCGGTACCATGATTCCACAAATTGGGCAAACAAGAATCTCTTTCACTTATTGTTCTCAAAAGAAATTCAAGGTCACCATTTTGCCGTTCGGCCACTAGACTAGAGCTTTGCAATTTCTGCTCAGTTAACATTACTTTTGATAATTCTTTCGAAACTAGGATCTACCTATAAAAGGATAAAAAATAGCTTCCTTTGGCTATGGCAGATGGAAGCAGCATGTGATGTAACACATTTATATATTGGAAAAAGCAATCCGAGAGCTTTCCAGTGGTACATTATACATCGAAAGAATTTCATTGAATAATATGAAGTCTTATACTAAGTAATAGGGTGCGCAGTAGTGCAGAGGGTAGAGATGCAGGCTGCAAGCCGAGGTGTCCTTGGTTCGAATCCTACCTGCGGCAACCACGTTGTGTCCTCGGGCAATATGCTTAATCCCAATTGCCCACGTGGAGGCACGGTGGCGATGTGTACTAAGGCGTACTGTACATCGATAATGCTAACCCTGTTTGCGTGGAGTTAGTGCGATAGGGAGGCTAGAAGAAAATTTACATTCTTTTTAGCCTAAATATGTCATTTAATTGTGTCATTTGGGCTTAATTTTTTAAAATCTCTCGGGTGTTGGGGACCACCCTACAGAACTGTTTTTAAAATACCTCTTCTACATCCACACTCGAAGAGTACTACCCCCATGTTTCCCCAACTCAAGTTTTACATCTTCAGGATTTATGCCTGTGGCCTAAAAATACTTGTCCTCCTCTCTTCCAAAAAAAAAAGAAAAGATCCCAGTGGCCTCCTATAATATATATACATGGCTATGAATCGGGTGTTACTGTGCAGAATTCAACCTTTTGTACAGTTCATTTCTAATCAAGCTAGTGTAATAATGGGTTATGCCCTATAAGTTTGAAAGAAAATAGAAGTAAGGAAAGTTTTAAGCTGAACTAACATGAACAGTTTGGGTTGTTTTTTGGGGTTTTTTTTTTTGGGGGGGGGGGGGGGGGTTGTTTTTTGTGTATAGGCTAAGGTTGAGCAATTGTTTGTTTTTTTTTAAATATTACTTTATAGCAGCAAAACAGTTAGCATTATTGCAAAACTGATGGAATGTGATGTAACCAAACCTTCTGTTATCTTTTTCTTGAATAGCAGGAATAATACTAACTTTAGACATTACTGCGCAGAAAATTTCAGGTATTTTAAATAAATGATGCCAGAGAAGCAATTATTATTAATAAGACTAATGCTGAAGACAATTGCAACTTTTTGTGGTTATCTTAAAAATTATTCTATCCCATACTGTAATCTGATGTTCTGAAAAAATTATTGGATCCAACAGGTACCCAAAGTAATTGGCAATCAACACAATATCAGACACAGTGAAAAAAAGATTTAGGCTATCACTTTGAGTTTCCAGTTATACTCTTCTGGAATCTGGAAGAGTATAGGCCCACTGTTATCAGTAGGCCTATTGCCTCAGTTCTATATTTGGTTGATATCACTTTGTGATTATGTGAAAGATAAAGCAAGACAAGTGTTTCTGGAAACCAACACGTTTTGAAGAATCACATGTGTTTTTACTTTTTACCCTCCCCCCGCCTCCAAAAAAGACAAAATCTGAAAAATAAATAAATCTACAGTGAAAACTGAAGTCGAAAAAAAGTTCAAATATCTGTACACTGTATAGCCTAGTTTCTACACAATACTCTTGAGTTGCGGTTGTCTTCAGTAAGTTCACAACATTAGGTTACCTTCTATGTTCTTGTAAGGGTGCGTTGTAATTTTATACTAATTTATAGAGAAAGCCAATATAACTCATTTTATTAACATTGTCAACTTATTACTGAGTTCCTAATCACCAAGCATTCTAAAACGACGTACTTAAAAAAAACTGTCGGAAACTAATTTTTAGCCTTGTAGGCCTCAATATAAATAAATCACTAGCATAGTAGCGAAACCAAAAACTGTTTCTTGTATTTGCAAAGTCTTAAATGAAAGTTTTGAAAGTTATTTCCACTTTATAATTTTATTGAAATTAAATTTGTTGAAAAAAAACCCATTAATTACAAGTACGTGTAGTCGTATCATGGATTCACAAGTTAATAATACTAATAGGCCTAGTACAGAGATCAAAGTGTTTTCTGGGTGGCTCGGCAGTTCTGTTTCCCTGTAAAGGATTTTGGCTGCCTGCACAGGCAGAGAGCAGCAAATTCTGAATATAGTTGGTAGTAAATTCACTGCAACTTGGGAGAGTCTATACCGTCATTACGTATACGATTGGCCTACTCGATACTGACGATACATAGGCTAGTACAGTGTTACTGTTAGCAGGAATTCCAGCAGAGAATAGCGAATTTTATGATTTGGATATTTATGTGCTATTTGTTTGCAGCAATAAATATCCGATCTTAAATATCGTAGTCATGATTAGCCATTGTGCAAAAATATGTGACCTTGAACACCAATAAATAATCTTAAATATCAACTGCAAACAAAGCTAAAATGTTGAGCTAGTTTAGTGTAGATCTTAACCAGTCATTTATAGGAGATCGTAATTTCATCAAATAAATTGAAAAAATTTACGTAAACGATTGTCTCACTTGACATTGACAGGTATACAAAATCACTGAATATCCATTCCTGGTTCTCGGAAAGCCTTAAATAATTTATTGAATTCACAGGCCTGCACAGATGAAATGGAAACAAAACGGTTTTCGAAACATACGTTCACTGCAACTTTCATTTCGATGTCACGCAACGACTTATAAATAGAAACACACACTCGTTCATGTAAACAATTCAGTGTGTAAAACGTCATAAACAAGGGCAAGTCAGCGTGAAAAAAACCCCATTCGTTTCTCGTCTACTGACAGAGTTTCGAAAAACCGGTTGTGATGCCATAAAATTACATTATTTGCGTCAGTATATTTTTAGGGTATGTTCATTTCACCCCAAAATGTTGCGCACAATGCTGTTTATTAATTTAATTTCACAATTTAATGGGGAAGCAGATAAAGCCAAAGCAAACAACCAAAAAATTTGAAAAGCCTAGAGATGTTTGCTACATCGTAAACAACAGTTACTGAATGTCAAGAACAAATCTGTGTTCGCCCGCTTCGACGATTTCACTTCCAAACAATAGCCCAATTCATGAGAATGTTTGGTTTCTGAGAAGTGTGATTCTTTCTTTAACGTAAAATTTTAAGTTCGTAATAGTAACCAGAGATAATTTATTTAAATTACTGTAATTCAGGATTTGCTGACGGGAAGTGAAATTAAAACGAAAAAAAAAAACATGAGTATCTGTTGTAAGCTAAAATTTATTTGATCACGCCCATAATTTTCACGTTGTTCTTTTTTGACGTTTTTCTTCGATTTCATTGGATATCCTCTAAGGTCCCTTTTCTCAGAACACGGCCCATATGTCAAGCATCGAAGCATTTGCACTACTGGTTTATAAAAAGAAGATTTCCCAACCAATGTTTTTCCAATTACCCACAGAGTGTTAAAGTGTGGTACTCCCACATTGGATCAAAACTACGACTTTTTGATCTGACCAAAATATAATAAAACCGATCAAGATTTTTTAACAAGCTTGACTTAAGTCTCTCCGAACAATGGTGCATAACAAATATTAGATACATATGCTGAGCCGTTGAAGAAAAAATGATGCTTGAAACTCTGTTCTATTTTCAGCCCATGTGGCTTCCCAAGTGGGTACAGGCTGATTAATTTTTATTGGATAAGTGAAGAAAATGTCACCCATTCAGGCTGTATGCCAAAATTTATTCAAAGCGGCCCAGAAGTTTCCCAAAACTGGAAATTGTGCAACACCAAAAATATTGTCCCTTCCTTTAGCAAGGCATATATTGATCGTCAAACTTTGCATAAACAAACTTGAAAATCATCCTTACAATAATATCATGTATCAAATATGGGGGCATATGGAGCAACAGTTTGGGAATAAAATGATTCTTGACTCATGCAGAAGTCTTTGGAATCATTTTTCAATGTAACTGACAAAGTTGACTGGATATTGCTGACAGAGGCCCATATGTACCATAAAATGTCAAAAGTATAAATAAATCCTCAAATGTAAACACATCCCGAATCGTAAAAACATCCTGGGATGTAATATCCAAAAATGCCTTTTCAGGGTTTTCAAGAAGGGGAGAGTGGTATTCAAGGATTTAAAAGGTTCTGGAATAATTTTCATATTCCAGACATATGCAAGAATTTTCAAGGAGCCACTGGAAACCTGTAATAATGATATTAAAGATTAAATATGAAGGCTTTTGGAGTACACGTAACAATTTGGTAGAAAATGATATCTGAATGTTTTTGCAGAATACTGATATTTGGGACCTTATAACAGATCTAAATATGACACCGAGGGGTTTGTCTGAACAGACTTTAAAAACTTCCTTCCATGGATGTCATATATCAAATATGGCAGCCTTTAGAGCAATGGTTTGGAAGAGGATGTTTTCTCCACTGCCCAGTGATAAAATCAGGATGCCCCCCCTCCCCCATGACACGCCTCAACCTGATGCCCCAATGACACCTATAATCTACCCCCCCCCCCCCCCCCCCCCCCCCCCCCCAGGATTAATTTGAACAGATACATCATCATATTTATCAAACATGGAAGCATTTTGAATTGTGGCTTGGGAGATTTTTATTTTGTTTTTCCCATGACTCATATTTTTAGAATTTGAGGCCCCCAAGGGACTCCTAAAAATGCACTCAGAGGCTTGGTTAGAAGACAATTGTAAACTGCCATTACACAGATGTTATATGTCAAAAAAGGAAGCATTTAAACTTGTGGTTTACAAGTGTTAAAACGAGGCCACCACCCCCCTCAATCCCCTCAGATGAAACCCTATAAAAATGGTCAAGATTTTTTGACGAGTTTGATTGTATTCATGAGTATATGGATTCCCATGGGCTGGTGACAAGTGTTCTTTTGCATATATCAAGAACATTTAACCCACTTTTAATGTATGACAAATCTTGTTCAAATCGGTCCATGGGTTCCAAAATGGTAAAAGCAAAAACAATGCTCCATGAACTTCATTTCAACAAGTTTATTCTACCCCTCAACAGAAAGCTCAGTACCAAATATCATTTCAATAAAATTGAAATGCCCAACAGTAGTCATCGCTCACATGAAATAAAGAAGACTCAGAATGACCTTTTCTATGCATGATGACAGGTGAAAAACAATCAGGAAAGCTCACCCTGACTTTCAAAAAGCTAAACAAGAAAATATTACCATTCAAAGCATTGCTTATGGGCTCTCCTGCAATGTCAATATGGGCAATACAAAAATGATTTTTCTGCTGCTATTCAACAAAAACTATTCCCATGGACAAAAACAATGCAAAAACTTCACATTGACAGTTTTTGTAAGTCTAACTAGATGTGTGACTGTCCCAGATGGGCCTGTCAATAAAAAATGATCAATCAAAACTATAATAGCAGATGCACAGGTTCCTGTGGTAGTGATCAACCATACCAAGTTTCAATGAAATCGACCCTTAAACATCTGAGAAAATCTCCGGACAAAATTATAGTCAATTCAGACATTCTAAGACAAAAAGGGACATAACTCTGGCAAAAAACAACCGATCGAAACTATAATCGCAGATGCACAGGTTCCCATGGTAGTAAACAACCATACCAAGTTTAAAAGGAATCAACCAATAAACATCTGAGAAAGTCTCCGGACAAAAATCTAGGCCTGCTTTTTTAAGTCGAAAAGGACATAATTCTGGTAAAAATAATCGGACTGGAACTATAATCATGGGTGTACAGGTTCTTATGGTGGTGAACATTCATACCAAGTTTCAAGCAGATTGGTCCATAAACCACCAAGAAAATCTCCGGACAAAATTATGTCTACAGATGGACGGGATATCGGACAAAGTTATTTCAGTATACTCCCCCCCCCCGCCACAACTCTTTGGGGGGGGGGGGGTATAAAAGTATAAAAAGAGGCATAACTGATAACTGTGGTATGCAAGGACGTAACCTGCAATATACAGATATCCTTTCCCCCAGAATGGTCTATCACCACACCAAAGGACATCAAAAACCAACAACGGATGCCAGAGTTGGAATGCAAAAATGTTCATACAGAAAGTTTTTATAAGTGTAATAGGGTCCATAACTCTGATCTGCATACATGTACGAAACCTGCAATATGTGGATGTCTTCTCCTTCATGATAGTCTCTAACCATACCAAAGGACATCAAAATCTGAACACAAATGACCGAGTTATAATACAAAATGTTTGTACTGAGTTCTTCAAAGTGTAACAAGGGGCCTCAACTCTGGTAGAAATGTATGGACAAACCCTGTTATATGTAGATATCATGTACCTCATGCTGGTCTATCAGCATACAAAAGGACACTGAAATTTAATCACCGATGCAGGCCTGGCATTCTGAAAAATGCAGGAGGGCAAAAAATCGCTCTCCTCAATCAGCTTAGGAGAGCAATTAGCTTTACACAGCATTTTAAGTATCCAGTTGAACGAACTCATTGAAACTGAAACCAACAGACTACATCAGTGATTTTATTAACTTTACTAAGGTAAAGCGAAATCTCTTAGACATCTAGATGTCTCACTCAACAACCGAACACACACTTGACAAGACCTGTGTGTGTACCCAGACCTGTTGTCCAAGAAAGTCATATGCCTACCACTACCACCTTCAACCCCCCAAGGGGGGTTGAAGGTGGTAGTGGTAGACGTATGACTTTCTTGGACAACAGGTCTGCTTGAATCTAGTCACATCCTGGTGCACATGCTTCAAGTGACAGGATAGTAGTAATGGTAGTATATTATAGTGTCAATATTCCTTGAATAATTACCCCTCAAACTGTGATGTCAGTTGTTGAACTTGAAAGTGACAGAAAAAAAAATATTGCTGTGACCCATTTTGCTTCAAATGATTGCAAATGTGTTTGGGTATGGTTGCAGCCATTACCTTTTACCACTAAACGACTTTCAAAATGAAATTACGTGATGATATGTGACTTCGAAGTTAAATTACATTTTTGCTTTACAACAAAAATTTAATGTGAGCATAATACATGTAATTTCAATCATCCCAGACCAAAATATTTAGGAGGACAATTTTTCGCTCTCCTTAATTCTTTCAGGAGGGCAGTAAGGAGAGCTAAAAAATCGCTCTCCTGAAATTGCCAAGCCTGCCGATGACAGAGTTATAATGCAAAATGTTCATTTTACTAACTTCAACCTGTTTGCATGAACGAAACCCACAATATGTGGATGTCTGCTCCTCTATGCTAGTCTCTCACCATACCAAAGGACATCAAAACCCACCCACAAATGACTGAGTTATAAAGCAAAACATTTGCACAGAGTTCTTCTAAGTGTAATAAGGGACATAACTCTGGTATGAATGTGTGGACAAAACCCATGATTTGTGGATATCATTTCCCCTATGCTGGTCTATCATCATACCAAAGGATATAAAAATCCGACAACCAAAGCCAGAGTAATAAAATACACATTGTTTGTTTGGATGGAGGGACATACAGATGAACAGATGGAGACCTAGACTATATGACCCACTGAACCTCCTAAGGAGGTTGGGGACATAATAAGTCAACATGGTGGTAATTATACCTGCACATATCCAATGTTAGCCTCTACACTCTTGATGCCACCAAGTATCACAGGAAATGATGCATCAAAGTTTGTGAAAAATTCACACGGCATACTGTCAATTTCCACACGTACATACATTCCAGGTCGAAAACCTTCTAGTTGGACACGTACTTCATCTGGTAATTTCTCAAATTCTTCTCTGTTGAGCTGTCATACAAAAACAAAAAAGAGTAAATCAATATTCGACCTGAAGTTTGCATTTTTCATTTTATTTTCAACCATAGGTTTAACCTTTTACCTAATGAATCGACCACATCTGCCTGCATAATATACAAATTGAGCAGTTGAAAAAATATTATATTTCAATAAATTTCAACCAAACCATATCATGTGACCCCCTCAAAGGTACGAGCTCTTCGGCCTCATTCCAGTGGGGGGTGTCACATGATATGGTTTTGTCGAAATGTTTTGAAATATTAAAAAAAATTACATTTAAAATGATAAATTTTTGGTATCGTCTGCATTGGTAAAGGGTTAAGCAAGCCTAAAACACACTAAAACACACTCAGGTACTGATTTGAGTAGGTACACAAAACCTGGTGACTAGTATTCTACAAAGAACAGTCACCTATTGTCCAGTCATGCGCAAAGTCAATTTCCTCTTTTCCATAATAATGGTCAACACATTGTGTTTTGCTCTCTGTTAAACTCTGAAAAATGGTGTTTTGGGGGGATCTGGGAGGTGAAATGGATGTGCCAGTGCATATTTGATGGTTTTATTTCCTGTCACATCTAGATATTGGAAGATTTCTGCCAGGAAAGTGATTTTTAAAATTTCTTAGTCTAAAGTTTCTTAGTCTAAAAATGTTGACATAATGAAAATTTGTCACCTATTTCCGTGCAATATTTTTGGGGTCTGAAAGTGTTTGGACAGCTGATGTGAGTGTTTTCACTCATAATTATGCATTTATATAGATGTTAATCACTTTCCTGTAGTATTCTCACCTCCTTTTCCTTTACCTTCACTTGTTTTTTCCTGCATGTCTAATGTTATTGTCAGAGTTTTTCACCACAGTGGTGTAGAGCCTATGCCTACAACACTTTATGGTCACTGCACACAATTTTTAATTGTTTAATTTTTGCAATATTTTTTGGTCGGGAAATCTCAGCTTTTGGACATAATTTGCCTCCCCCCACCCCTCAATAGTAGGGGCTGTTGGTAGGCTGAACTGCAAGAATACATATGTACATTAGTCATATCTGCATTTATGTTCCATTAATATATATTACTTGTTCATATGTTGTCTCACTAGTTTTTGTTCACAATATCATATTTTTTGTTCTACTTCCGATTTTTTAAATTTTCAGTTGACAGATCATTATCACTTAATCTTTCACACACACACACACGTGTAACACACTGAATTTGCTTGAATTTTTCAGGTTCCTGTGTCTGGAGGCCTCGCATCGTTCTTTGCAACAGATGCCAGATCAAGAAGCTTGTTGATGATGACCATTCAAATTGTTACCCGCAATGGATGTCGTCCAGATTTTCTCTGCGCTGTATGTGGTGTCTGGGCCAAGAAGTTGAGGTCCAAAGTCAAGTCTGTTTTGAGATCTATTGCTAAAAGGGATCACAAGAAATTACCCCTCAGCCCCACCCCAAGGCATCACCTCCTCCTCCTGTCAGTAATCGTATTTTAGATCACATCAATTTTGTCATTTCAGGTGAAGACAATGTTGCAGTTTTGTCAGTGTCAGATCTTATACAGGTTTGTATGTATTCTAGTATTAGGGTGACCCACAAGACAAGTTTTATCAATAGTACTGCTGGCTCTAGGTCAGGAGCTGAAAGCTCTTGTAATGACCATGGTTCAGAGTCGGGTTTTATAATCAGCTCAGCAGTAATAAATAGGGTGGGTTTGACATCTGTGTATGCTGTATATACCAAGTCTAATACTGGCACTGCGGTGTCGGGGACAACAGGATTCAATAACCCACCCTACATCTTGGGTCATAGTCTCAGGACTCAAAGTATGAGCACTGCATTAGGTAAGAGCGCAACAAATAGTGGTCATGACTACATTTGTTCACGTAATCAATCACCAACTGTCAGCTCACACACTGAGGTTCCAAGTAGTTTTTCTAGTCATGAAAGCCTTTCTTCAGGTGGGTCTTTGCATGTGTTCGGCTTTCTAGAACCTCAGTACTACGCAAGCAGTATGACTCATTTGTTTTATCTATCAGAAGCGCTCAAATCTCGATGCGTTAATTCAGAGAGCTTGCGCAGAGTTCAGGTCAGCAGTCAGGTAGCGCCTAACCCTGACGCTTTCCCATTATTGTACCCCACTGATCCAACAGATTTTTGTCTGCCTAGCACTCTGCTGCCACTTTCATATGCCTCAGGTCAATGGGAGAGTGTCGCACATTCTACCTCATCAGGCTCTGCTGATGCCGATGTGTATTTTGCTGGCATCGCTGATGATTCTTCACACTTTTATAAGCATTTTCCGTTGGGTTTCAGGAGTGAATACAGTTTTGATAGAGCCGTTCATTCTTCAGCGGACACTCCTACAGAATGTGATATGACTTCTTCATCTCAATGTTCTGTCTCTTTCAGGTCTTCCGTAGCAGAACCTGCATCTCTCAGCCCAACATCTGTATATAGACGTATCAGCTCAAGAATTCTTTTGCAGATTTGCTCATTCCACAGAAGAGATCGGCGGTATGCTCATTGGAATCCGCGCTTTCCAATGATACTCTCACATCGAGGTTCTTCTTTGTAAGTTTACTCTCTAAAGCAGGTTAGGCATATATTAAGTGTTACTTAGATCATCCTTGATGAGAGCAATGAGAAAAACAAGCTTCTTAATAACTACACCATTATCTGGAGAATAAAAACAAAAATTTGATTATATATAATGGATATAATGCAAACGAATAAATCGAATAAAGAAGCTGAGTGAACCAGGCATACTGAAAGACAAGCTAAGACCTGGATTACTTTTCCATCATGTAACATAAAATTAAATTATGTGCCACCATAATAGCTTAGATGTGAAAGTTATATACTCAAAAAGGACACACCTGGAGTGTTTATGAGTCAACTTATGCTTTTAAAATGAGGAGGAACATAACACATAAAAATAATACTTGATTACACATCTCAGTGTTTAGGTGGCCAAATGAAATCCTTAAGACTGAATAACTGAGATTTCAATTGGCGATTACATGTACTAAAGAAAAAAGGCTACAAGGTTATTCCTGAAGAAGTCTTTTAACCTTACCTGGAGGAGGACATTTAAAACACAGAGAAAGAAATTGACAGAAATTAGTGTAAGATTGGGTCAGAAACTAGAACAGGATGAAATCAGCGATGCCATACAAGCACTGATATAACAACTGTGAGGGAAAAATCACCTGGAGAAGTGAGGACAAAAATGCCTATAAGCACACTTGAGGCTTTTCCCCACTGGAAGCAGACCCAATTTCATCTGAATGAAAGGTAAGTGCATAATCAGTGTAGCCGAGAAAATGGAAACAGCTTCTCACAAAAGGTTATAAACTGGTCATCAGAAACAATTCTATAATGATGGCCATGAATCTATGAATATAGAATAGAATTGTCCTAAATAACTGACAAAACATGTCAGATGAGTCAGTTATAATGAAAGTGCCATGTGACAGCAATTAAACATTGTAACCTTAGGTAACGTCCAAAACAGCCTAAAAGGAACGAAAAGATACCTCTAAATAATAGAATATGAGCCTGCACGGAAAGACACAACATTTTTCCTTTTCTGTACTGAGGTCGAAAATAAAAGATTAACTCCTTACATGCTGCTGGCAGATATTCCTGCCCAGAATAGGATTTCTCTTGCCACTGAAATATGTACAATTTGAGCACATTTAATCAAATTTCCCCCCTGTCAAAGGCATGGATTTTTTCACCAATGATTTCTCGAGTTAAATTTAGTTGAATTTTTCATCAAATTTAGTCATGGCTGCTTCACAGCAGCCATGACTAGATCTGATGAAAAATATCTTGAAATTACTCAGCAGGTTAAGAGTTAATGCTAAGTACAGAGGAACTGTCGCATTAACTGAAAAGTTAATTCCAAACAAACATGAAGATTTTCCATATTTATTTATTTATTGGTGTTTATGGTCACATACTTATGCACAATGGCTAATCGTGATCGTGACAGTTTTACAGGTGGAGGAAGCCGGAGTACCCGGAGAGAACCACCGAGCATCGATGAGCAACTGTCAGCTCAACATTCTCTGTTCAAGTTCCGCCCAAGCAGGGTTACAGCGGTTGAAGACATGTGCACCATCGACGTGCAGTATGTCTTAGTACATGGCATCATTGTGCCCCCATGCAGGCAACAAGGATAACGTACCTTGCCCAAGGATACAAGGCGGGTTATCCCGGACAGGGATCGAACTCGGGACGTCTAGCATAGAAGTCCAAAAGTCTACCACTGAGCCACCGTGCTCCCAAGATTTTCCATATGGAAAGATAAGCAAATATATGAAAAAAATATTAAGCTCCAGCATAAAGGGTGTGGGCAGTCAATCTACCAATGTAACAATGGGATGGAAGCACAGCTTTAGAGAATAGTATAGCAATAGATCTCGAAAACTAGGCAAATACTACCAAGAAGCCTGAGAATCCTATCTATGGCAAGAAGGACTCGAACTGAGATCTGAAGCATAAAGAATTCCAGACAGAATAAAAAGAGTTTCTGGTTGGCATCAAATACAAATTCTCCAAGCGACTAAAAGGCATGGTGAATGCACACGGTGATACACTAACATCTGATTCATCAACCGGGTGATACGCCCAGGAGCAAGATCTCTGTTAAATGTACCATATAACAGGAGAACAAGTAGCCTGCATCGCAAAGCACTGATAAAGCCCCGACCTCAAAAAAACCACCAATTATCATTCTGATTGGAGTAGCGGTAGCTGAGCTGCAAGGTAAACCATTCGGATGAAAGGGAATTAAAAATTTCCTATGTCGATAAAGGGCCATAAGACTGGTGAAAATGTGTGGCAAAAACTCACGCTAGGCAGGTATCGTTCCCACATGCTGCTCTATCACTGTACCAAATATCATTCAAAATGGAGCAGCTGTAGCTGAGCGACAAGGGAAAACATTCAGATGGAAGAGAATATTGAATTTTCCAAGTTTGCGCACACAGGTATTGTAACCACATGATGCTTTTGCACTACACCAAATGGGAGAGTGGTAGCTCAGTTGGGAGAGGTGCAGGCTGCAAATCGAGAGGTCCTAGGTTCGAATTCCACCTCGGCAACCGAGCACCCCCATTGCCCATGTGGGGGCACAGTGGCATCTTGTACTAAGGCATACTGCACGTCAATGGTGCACCTGTCTTCAACCAATGCTAACCCTGCTTGTGTGGAGTTGGTATGTTGGGAAGCTGACAGTTGCTCGCCATTGCTTGGTAGTTCTCTCTGGGTACTCCAGCTTCCTCCACCCATAAATCTGTCATGGTCATGATTAGCCACTGTGCAGAAATATGTGACCTTAAACACCAATAAATAAATAAATACCACAACAAATATCATTCAAATCAGAGTAGCAGTGGCTGAGAACCAAGGGAAAATGTTTGAACGGAAAGGAATTTTGAATATTCTAAGTCGAAAAAGGACCATAACTCTGGAAAAATGTGTGGAAGAAAGTTGCAAATATAGGTATTGTTCCCCGATGATGCTAGAGAATATGTGTGGAAAAAACTCATGTTACACAGGTATTGTAATCACATGTAACCACAAATTTTTGGTGTAACCCAAAATGGGTATGCTCCCACAGAGAGCCCAAATACTGACCTATAAATTTCCCTTGAACAAGCTTTAATCTATAACACCAAAGGATGTTCCATACCAAATAACAAGGCATTCTCTCTGGTGGTTCATGAGAAGATTTTTAAAGATTTTTAGGCTTTCTGGGCATTAACCCCAGCCCGAAGATACCAGTTGCTTCATTTGAACAAAATAGAAAGGGTACACACCAAAGATGGTCTGTGCAATATATATATCTGAATTTGGCTCAGTGGTTTTGAAGAAAAAGACAAGTTTCAAAAGTTAATGGATGACAGTTGCCGGACAACGGATGCTAAGTGATGGCAATAGCTTCCACTGACTTGCAGTCAGGTGAGCTAAAAAGTGCTACCCACTGGAGAAAAAAGTAATGTAGTACCAGAGTGGTGCGATGTAAGTAGTAGCAGCAGCAGATCTCCACTAAAGTACAAAAGAGCCGAGCAGGAATGGATAAAGAGTGTGGCTTTACCATCGACACATACTCATAAATGAAATCTAGATATGAAGCGAAATCAGAATATGAGTTGTGCTAAATTCCTTTTTAGTGAACTTGTCACCATCAGGAGCTTCATCAGAGGTGACAAAGTCTTGGTTATGATTTAAAAATGACTTACGGAGACAGATGTAGTCTCTTTCTTCTTTCATTCTCTGGACTCGGTTTGTGGAATCAGAGTGTTCAGCTTGATGTTTCAGCTGAAGGAAGACTCTGTGAAAGGAGAGAACAATTCTCTAAAGGCTTTGTAAGAACACTCCTTGTAGGAAAGACTTGACTTCTAAACTGTGTGCAATGTAAGCTAGAAGTATTAACCACCCAAACGAAAGAGCTTTAGCATTGAATGTGAAAATTTGATGACACATCTGAAAAGACGTAGTGCCAACATGAAAAACCTCTGAAGGTCATAAGCTTCCTGGATGCACCAGTGATACAGTAGAAGACGTTAGTCGAGAGTACACACTAAATGGACGTTATGCATAGATTATACATGGAGTTTATACCAGAGATTGTAAGCTGAAAGAGAGAACGATCCCAGACATTTATGTGTAAGAGTAGGGCACATTCTCAGCTGCTACGTTCCAAGTAGATGTAAAGCTTACATTAAAGTCCCTTAGGACTATATACTAGAGATTGTAAGCTATATTATAAAATGTTGCTGGCTGCAGTGTTTGCGTAGTAGGTAGGTCACATTCACATATGCTACGTTCTTACCAGATGTAGAGCTTACATTAATAACCTGTAGACTGTGCCTTGCTATTTTTAGTCCATGGACTATGATCTAAAGACTGTAAATTATATGATAAAATGTTCCCAGATGTTTGCGTTAGTGTAGGACACGATCCCAAATGCAACATTCTTACCAGATGTGGACCTTCCATTTATAGTCCATAGACTGTGCCCAGAGCATTGTAAGCTATTAGGCTATTTATATCAATGATTCTGGATTCTGTGTCTGCATTAGAATAGGGTTCATCAACATTTAGTATGTTCATATACGATGCACAGTTTACATTAACCATCCTTTGGGACTGATAGACCAATGAATCATTCAAAAACAGCCTTTTGACCTTTCTGGTTTCCGATCTATTTATATGAATGATCCCGGATGCAGTGTCTGCATTGGAATAGGATTCCTCGACATTTTGAGCATTTGTATATTAACAGACCAGAATATTACATAAAAACTGTATTATGCAATAAGAGACCTAACATAAACCAATACACTTGCCACATATGTCCAAAATTGACCTTCTGGGAAGGGGTGTCCATTAGCTGAAACAATCAGTGACTGGAAGAGACAGAACAAGAAAAATTTCCCACACAAAACACAGTGGTTAGATATATGAAAGTGTCAATGACACTGTAGCTTAACTTGTCTGTGTGTTGTGTTTGATGAAAAGGATAATGTTCAATGTTTATGAAAGGATTATGAAATAAGACAAGAATTGTGATAATTGGGAATATGTTAATTTCTGTTCCCTGTATACTATGTTTTCAATAAAAATAATATGAGGTGTAGACTGTACTAAAGAATTGAGGGGTGGGTTGATGTGGCCCTCACAGTTATGTATGTGTCCCTCACAGTTAATGTATGTCAACAAAAGTTACCAAGTTGCAGTGAAATTATTCCAAAATGAGTCATTCTATCAGGTTACAATGAAATCCCTTCATAAATACGGCCTGTAGACTGTGCTAAAGGGTTTTGGGCTCGGGCAGTCGTCACGGTTGACAGATTGAGACCAGATGGGGAAGTTCTCATCTAGACATCATACGGAGTTATCCTACCAAGTTACAATGAAATCCCTCCATATTAAATATGACCTGCAGACTGTGCTAAAAGTTTTTGGGTTTTGGGCTTGGGCAGCCGTCACGGTTGACAGATCATGACCAAAAGGTGACGTTCTCATCTAGATATTATACAGAGGCATCCTACCAAGTTACAATGAAATCCCTTCATAGTACGACCTGCAGACTGTGTTAAAGGTTTTCGGGTTTTGGGCTCGGGCAGCCATCACGGTTCACTGATCATGACCAAAAGGGGTGTTCTCATCTAGACATGCCCCCAAACCTGCATATGAAATTTTTGTGATGATCGGACAAGAACTATGAGGTGTAGCCTGTGCTAAAGGAAAGTGTTAATGAGTACTAAAACCCTACCAACAGTCCCTACTTTGGGGGGCGGGTGGTACTGGTTATGTCTAGAAAATAGAAGGTGAGGTCTACATACGAGGCATAAACCAAACCTTCATAGGTCACACAATCAGAGAAGCCCATTCTGCATTATAGGCAGAACAATACAGCAGCAACATGGTGAAATCTGGCGATAAGAAAGGATATGAACAAGAGGTGCACATCGGAGATGCAGGCATGAAGTTGTGACTATTTTCTTCATGTACTCTCTATTGAAATTCAGAAGTCATCGTTCTGAGCTCAAAATTCATAAAAATTTAAATTTTGTAGTAAGTTTCTTTTGTTATTATACCTACAGCAATTGTTTACAATAGGCTTGCACTGCAGTGAAAGTCCCTAACTCAGAAAAATACTCTCTATTTTCTTCTTTCCCAAGCGATTTGGTTAAGAAAAGTGGTGCAGAAAAAATAAGGCAAAACTGGGTCGAGTGCGACTGGCGCACACCCAGTAGGGGACTCTCTTCTCCTTGTACTAATCCATGGCTTCCAGAACCAGTGCGCAGACGTATAACCAACGTGTCATTGTATTTGAATCTGCCAACATTGGAGTTATGTGATCACCGAGGAGGAAGGATTCTTACCCGAATAAGAAGACAGGAGAGCCTCCATGTAAACAATTGCAGTAGGTATAATAGGAAAGGAAATTTACTATAAAATTTAAATTTCTTATAAACCTACCTTACAATTGTTTACAACAGGCTGAATAGACAAGAGGAGGAGGGAATCACATAACCAAACCCCACATAACCTGACAGCACTGCAACCATGGACAGAAGAAGAGTTCCCTAGGCCTATAAAAACCATAGCATCACAACCATTAGTAAATGACAATGAGAGATGAGGTGTATGGCCCTGTGTGGCACACAGACAGAAAGGACAGTACCAAGAACTGGAACTGACCTTGCAAGAACCCTAATGGCAAGGGTTGATGACAGCCATGCAGAAGAAAGAGGGCCTAAAGAAAAAAGGTCCTCAGAATGCTCTTGCAACTGACGCAGATAGGTGGTGAAAGTAGAAGAATTTCTCTAGTAGGCTGCCTGCATAACATCCTACAACTGACGGATTTAGCATAAGCCCAGGAGGTAGACAATGCACGCACCTCGTGGGTAGAAAAGCGATTGGCAATACAATCGTCAATCGCTAGACAAGCGTATGATGTGTGAATAGAAAGCTAAATCCATCGAGAAATGGATTGAAGAGAGATCTTCTGTCGACCAGGGATAAGAGACAAAGATAATCTTTTCCTGCCTTTCCTAATGAACTGCATCTGGTTGAGGTAAATGCGAATTACATAAACCGGACAGAGCAAAGGGCAATTACCCTCAGCAGAAGGAAGAGCCCTGGTACAGATAGGAGGTGGAGAAGTTTCTGGCATCTGTCTGATTCTTGGCCAGAAACGAGCAATCAGTGGTAAAGTAACACTGTTGGCGGAGCTCCTGAAAAAGGCCGGATCAACAGCGAGGGCATGAAGCTCACTAACCCTTCTGGCTGAGGCAAAAGCCATCAGAAAAGCCGTCTTGTATGTGAGAAAATGCATATCCACCTGGGATAAAGGTTTGAATGGCACCCCCACCTCCCCTCCCAGCAAAGCAGAACCCAAGAAAGATACCATCTTGGGGTTAGCTGCAAAATCCTAGGTCTTTTCAAAGAAAAGTGCTGAAAAAGCTTGGAAAGGTATGGATTAGTGCCGATACGACGCTTTCCCACACATGAAAAGGTCTCCAAAAGCATGGCTAGAACCTGAGGCAGAATCGGAACCGGCAGGAAGGTGCAATCGAGTGACAGGGCATGCACAGCGAAAGACAGAGGATCTTGAAAGTGTCCACCTGAGGGTTCCAACGGGTCGCAAGAAGAATGATGTGGGGACGATCCCCCCCCTCCCCCGAGATCGCAAAGTGACTGGAACACTGCCCTGCGAAGCATCCACTTGGTGGAAATGACCCTGCCCCATTGGGACAGAGAGTCGGTTGGGACATTCAGACGACCAGGAATGTGACAAACCACCACCCCAGTGTTGACATCCTTAGCAAGCAGCAGAAGATCCTGAGCCAATTCGTACATGGCAACAGGGTACGTGCCGCCCTGGTTCTGAATGTAAGCGACCACTGTCAAATTGTCGGACAAAAGAAGGACCTGACGATTCAAAAGATGGAGAATCCACTGCCGGAAACTCAGAAGAAGAGCAAGAAGCCCCTTCTGGTTGATGTGAAGAGCTGCTTGATCCTGGTTCCATACACCGTGAAGGGAAAGACCTAGAGGATCCAATGTCAACCACCATCCAAGATCGCTGGCATCTGCTGTCAGAACAAGAGCGGACATGGGCAAGTCAAATGGAACTCTTTGCATAATCAACTGAACATCCGTCCAGGAAGAATGTGACGATGAAGAGATGCTGGTAACCGAAGCACCAGATCCAAAGGATCGACATTCGGCAGCCAACGACTGAGCTGAAAGTGTTGGAGAGGTCTGACATGCAGCCGACCTAAAGGAATGAGATCCGTCACCGAACCATAGAGACCGAGCAGCCGGAGAATACTCAGAGCTGTCGCGGACTGGGTCAGAGTCAGGGCAAAAGCCGAGAGAATCACAGCCCTCGCCTGGGGAACCGCCACTGTATTCAGCCCAGTACGGAAGTCCATCACCAGATGACAAAACAACTGAAAAGGAACCAGGTCTGACTTCTCCTCATTGATTCTGAACCCTAGCGACGTGAGCAGGCTCAACAGTGTGTCGACATCTAACTCCAGAAGAGCAGCATTGGAGTGCCTCTGGAGGATATTGTCTAGATATGCCGAAACAGTCACCGTGGACTAAGTGTGATGGACGGCTACCACATATGACATCAGACAGGTGAAATCCCAAGGAGCCAGGTTGAGGCAGAAAGGCATGGCCTTGAACGGGTAAATTCACACAGAAAAGCGAACCTGAGATACTTTCGCAATGTCCGATGAATCAGAACGTGAAAGTAAGCATCTCACAGGAGGTCGGTGCTGGAAGTGAAATCTCCCTGGTGAATGGAGTGGCGAACCGACCTGAGACTGGTTCAGGATACTCAGATCGATGACCAGGCAGAGTTGGTCATCCTTCTTTGGCACCAAGAACAGACGGGAATAAAATCCCACTGAAAGAATGTTCTTGACGACCTTGATCGCTCCCTTTAACAGGAGATTGTCTATCTCCATGATCAAAAGTTCCCGTCATGAAACGTTTAAAGGAACTTAAGTTGGAAGAGGCACTCTCAACAGTGTGGGGTGCCTTCGAAAAGATATCCACAGACCGGGCTGAACAACATCTAACACCCAAGGATTGGATGTGATCATGGCCGAACGGTCTGCAAACTCCTTCCTCCAATCTGGGACAAATCGAGGAGAGGACCTTCAATTTGACACCTGGCGAGGCCCATGAGAGGAGAAACCACCTCCTCTGCTAGATGAAGGATCCAGAGATCTCCCTCTGGACTGCCGATGCTTTCCCTTACCACATGAGTAAGAGGAAGAAGCGGAAGCAGGAGGATCAGCCCTTGGCTTCACAGAGTAAGAAGGGTGTTCGTTAGGCTTGAAACAGCCTGGCCTCCAACAGAAGGCGGATCAAGCTGGCGAAGCAGCATCTGATCTATGGAATACTCGTGAATCCACCAAAGAAGCGGATTGAAGAGCAGCGCCCTGCCCTTCAGGAAGGGAACGGCTTGTGTTCAACACAGCGTCCAGGCGAACTAATTCCAAACTAGAGGGAACTGTTTTAGTGAACTAAAACACATCTCTCCCCTTTGATTAGTTCCATGCTTCCAACTTACGACTAACAAAGATCAAACTAAAGGCCAAATGTCAAGATCATGGAAGTTCAAAACAGAATGTGACACATCTGCCTGGCTGTTGCATTATTATGCCAAATATCATAAACGATACACCCACATGCCTAATATCATAAGCCAAGATGAAAAGGTAAATAAGTTCTTGCCCGGACAAGCTTACGTGCCAAAAAATCAGTAATTTGACCTTTAGGTCAAAGACCAATATCATATGTGGGTCATGATGGTACGCGACACATCGTCTCATGGTAATACACCCACCCCAGATATCATAAGCCGAGGTGAAAAGGTAAATAAGTTCTGGCTCGGACAAGCTTACTTGCCAAAAAATCAGTAATTTGACCTTGATGTCAATCCCAGCATTGTGGAGGGTGCCTGGAAGCCACTAGAAGCCTCGCTGGAGGCAATGGGAAGGCTCTTGGAAAGAACCTGTGTGAGCAAGGAGAGGGCCTCCCTAAGCTCATGACCCGTATCTGCCGGTTTGACTTGGGAACAGCCCGGCAAAGTAGCTTCGCATCTGACCCTCTAAACCTCCAGGCAGCCGAAACATCTGAACACAGATGCTAATAGGGGTATGAAATACCCTGAGGATCTGAAGTGCAGGAACTCAGGAGAGTCGCCATGGACATCTGAGGGACAGAAGGTCCAGGCTGCACAAAATGTGCCGGTACCGCAAAACTGGCCAGGTGCGTGGACGGAAGTTCCATCAGAGTCCACGGTGATCCCACCATGGGCATCTCAATCCAAATCAAAACCTCCTGGGCTCGACAGCTGAGAGACCACAGCAGAGAGATTGGCCGGCAACCAGTTCTGACTTCCCCGAGTTGAAGCCAGGGAAGGTTGAGGCCGATATCCCACGTCCGAAGAAGCAGAAATCCCTGCAGGCCCCTGCAGGGATATGCCGAGGCTAGCTGAAATGGAGAACGATAATGTCACCGACGAAGCAGCAGCAGGAGCGGATACAACAGTAGCTTTTGACAAAGGCGGAAAAGTGGAGAGAGCAACCGACCTCGGCTCCAAATGAGGAGTCACAACCCTAGTGACAGCCTCAGATGTTGACTGAAGGGGACAGTAGTCCCGGAGCCAGGCATCTCTTCGCCAGAAAGTCAGCAGCTACCTCGGTATCCATGTCACAAAAAGACTGCAAACCCCCACCAAGGGGGTAGAACTCTCTCCAGACAGAGTCGGTTCGGGAAGCCCTGAATGACTGTGTTCCTCATCCCGAGGGTGCAGGAGGAAATGGCACGTGCCCGAACTACACGATAGACTGAAGCCCAAAAGATGGAAGACCACACCACCCACAGAGTCTTTCAACTGAACACCCATATAAAGTGGAGCATGAATAATGGGAAACTTCAAAATGCTAAGACAACAAAAATCGCCCGCATATCTGGTGAGTGCAATGTAGATGAGAAGGTGCTGGAAGCGAAATCTCCCTGGTGAATGGAGTGGCGAACCGACCTGAAAGTCTCCATGCTTCTATAGATGAGAAGGTGAACCCAAAGAAAAAATAAATCAGGACACCCCCAGCTACCAGAGTAAGGTGGCAGGAAACAAAGGCCCAATGGGAACAGAAAAGTACCCCAACAGCCAAAATGGGAACTGGCAGAAATTCTACCCTCAACAGAGGGGAGAAAAGCTGCCACAACAGCCCACAGCTGACACCTAACTCAGATAAAAGCAGAACCCAAAGGGTTAGCATTAATGAACAAAAGACCAAAACAGCATGGTACGGGAAAATCGCGTGCAAAATCGGTATAGAGATTTATCACGAAAAATATAGTGAATAATCAAGAGAATATATAAAAACACAGCCCTGTATGTCTGGATAGTGAAGAAACAGCTGTGAATCCACAATTTAGAACAGAAACATCATAAACATCCAGTCAAAAGGTATCACTGTTGATGAGCAAAATGATCCGCATCTTGACAAGATGGCAGAAGAAAAAAGAATGACACGTTAGTTATACGTCTATGCACTGGTTCCGGAATCCATGGATTAGTACAAGGAGAAGAGTGTCCCCTACTTGGTGTGTGCCAGTCGCACTCGATCCAGTTTTGGCTTTTTTTTTCTTGGTGCTTTTGCACCACTTTTCTTTCCCAAATCGCTTGGGAAAGAAGAAAATAGATTTTTTCCAAGTTAGGGACTTCCACTGCAGTGCGAGTCTGTTGGAAACAATAGTTGAGTAGGCTGATAAAAAATTGATGCTAATGAGTAATGAGTTAAAAATTCGTAAAAAAAGGGACTATTTAAGGCCCACAACTTTGTAATGAGAAATCAGAGTGGGCCAGTTTTTAACCCACTTGAGATATTATTGCAAAAACCATGTATGGCAAATATTAGTCAAATCTGAAAACGTTTGTTCAAGTTATTGCGCTAACAAGCTCAAAATTTGTAAAAATTGACTAATTAAGTCCCATAACTCCGTAACAAAAAAATGGGCCAGGCCAGTTTTCGAACTCGCTTAAGATATTGCAAAAGACCTGTATGGCATATATTAGTCAAATGGGAGAATGTCTGTTCAAGTTATTTTACTGACAAGCTCAAAGAATTCGTGAAAATTGACTAATCAAGGCTTATAACTCTGAGATGCTCAACTGACAATAGTTGTTTAAAGATAGATTTAATTAGCATGGTTATAAACCTATGTATCAAATTTTCTTTCATTTCGTTAGTAAAACTAAAGTTATTGTCTGGAAACCACTATCAACAGGTCTTCTAAGTCAGAAAAGGGTCATAACTCTGCCCTAAAATATCGGACCAAGCCCACTATCAATCTCAACCTGTATTATGTGGTTATAAACCTATGCATAAAATTTTGTTTCATTTCATTCAGTCAAACTAAAGTTCTCATCCTGAAACCATATTTGGGACAGACACCATATTTGGGAAGGATGTACGGATGTACGGGCATACGCACATACGTACAGATGGATGGAAAAGGGTAAGACTACATGCCCCTTGCAAAATTGGCAAATTGGGAAAACAATTAAGTGCCATGAGTTTTTCTTACAGAAAAAATACCACAATTCATCACTCTAAGTGTTTTTTATCCCCCTTTATTCATGATTAATTAATACAGCCGACTGTGGAGTGTGGGCACTTTGCACCCTGCATTTTCCTCACCATTGTTTGGTTCTTTTTATGACCTATTGTATTTAAGTGTTGATAGATATGGCCATGGTATGTTTGTGTTAGTAATTGATGTTCACGTAAGCAGCCATTATTAATGTCTGAACGGATTATTATTGTCCAGGCTTCCCTTTTCCTTTGTTTCTGTTTCTGCATCGTGTATGCATATACCCCCAAAACTGCACCTGATGTGATGCGTGGTTAACACAGTTTCTAGAGGGTTCAGAGATGAATACTAGGTTTATTTGAATTCATCATTAATTTCTGGGATAACATCTGTAAAAAAAAACTGTAAAATTACCAAAAAATGTTCAGTAGTTTTAGATTGCTGGTTCACATTTTTTTTTAAACAGGGCCAAAACGTGACAGGAACGTCCTACCCACATCTTCATTGGTACTGAACAGCTTATTAATATTTATAAGTTCAAAGTTCACAATGACAGTGATAATGAAAATGTTAATCAATTTGGCTACCGATTTCATCTGTTTCTGAGAGTGATAGAATAAATAAACCAAACATTCCCTATAATGATTTTGCGAGTAATTTTATAATCCACAGGGGAAAATGTGAGATTGTATACACAGTTGTATCAATGTATCATTCCCTGAATTTGAAGCACACCCAAAATTTTCTATTTTCAGTTTCAAATTGCTGTTTCATGTATACTTACTTGTAACTTACGTAACTCAGGAGTTCTTGAAGTAATCAATGGTTGAATGTCACTGCATCTTATATAACAGTTACATGTAAAAGGCGGCAATTTAGCTGAAAATTTGGGGGTGTGACTTATGCACTAACTGGTATGGTACCAGAAAAAGATGTAAAAAAACATTACGACTTGATTCCATTGCGACAACCTTCATTGTGGGCATGGTTGTGACTTATTGACAAGAGCTTGCACATGATCAACAATAAGGCCACCTACCGGTATGTTTGTTTGTTTGTTTGTTTGTTGGTGGTTAACGTCACATATTTATGCACCATGGCTAATCGTGACACAACACGGAGATGAAGTCAAGTTTAGTCAATCGTTGATCTACATGTTGCCCATTTTAGAGGACTTTCACCCCAAGCATTGGTGACTGGGTCCTATGTTACTAGTAAAACGGAACTGGTTTACCACAGTAAACAAGTGCTGCTTACTTCCCGGGGTTCCCACGGGGAACCTACCGGTATTGACAGTTTCACAAATGAAACAAGTCAATGTTATTGTGCGTGTCATTTTATTTTTTAATAAAGAAAGAATACTTACCTCATAAAAAGCTCACACATTTTATTAAGTAATGACTTAGGACGATTTCATAAAATCGGTGGGGGCATAAAAAAAGATACAGTTTCTGATTTTGACATTTTGGAAAGTGAAGACATTCAACAAATAATAAAGAACCATGAAAATTAAAATTTTATATCAAATTTTATTTTATATTATACTTACAAAAGTAACACAATTGCCTGTTCCTCTTCATTACTCTCAAATGGAAAAGTGGGGACATTTTTGAGAATCCTAATAAAAAATCTTTTGACAAAAGTCAAAATTTAGACCTAACTGAGTTCGCTGGGTCCCGATTTGTGTAGGTACACAAAACCTGGTGATCAGTATCCTACAAAGAACAGTAACCTATTGTTCAATGCCTGCCCATCATGTGCAGTCAATTTCCAAATTTCAAAGACAATGACTCATGATACATGAGAGCAGGGAGGCAGCACATATGAATAACAGTTTATATTGCTGGGAGGGCAATATTTTTGTGTTACTTTGGGACCTAACCCAAGTTGTTTAAAGAAGGATTTAATTACTATCTATGACTAGTTAACACAACAGAGGAATGAAGTTATTTAATTGTTTATTTAACTCTGCTGTCCATGCCAGATGATTTTTTCTAGTATTGCTACCACAGAAATAATGCCCAGATTTTCAGTAATGGAAAACTAGGGAGTCCAAATATCAACCTAGGGACTTGACTGGAACAAACTTGAAGGATGTTGTAGACCAAATATCAAGATTCTGACTGGTGGTTCTGGAGAAGATTTTGAGAATATTACCAATTTTGAATTATGTTAAAATTTGCTCCCCCCTGCCCCACCCCTCCCCCCCCCCCCACCCAAAGGGAACACAAATAAATGTTTTTTAAACAAATTGAATCTGATCCCTCAAAGGATGCTGTATACCAAATATCGAAAGATTCTGATTTTTATCTCAAGAAGCAGGTTTTTAAAGATTATTCCTCATATTGGACTAAGTTAAAATTTGGGGTCCAATAGAGACCCCAAATATTAACCCAGGCACTTTATTTGAACAAACCTGAATCTAACCCATTCTAGAGATATTGTAAACCAAATATGAAAGTATTATGACAGGTGGATCTTAAGAAGATTTTTAAAGAAATGTCCTCATATTGCACAAAGTTATAAAATTCAGGTTACCATAGGGAGCCCAAATATTAACCCAGGGACCAGATTTTAACAAATTTGATTCTGCCTTCCTCCCCCACCCCCCCCCCACCCCACCCCACCCCAAAGGTGTTGCATACCAAAGATCAAAAGTTAAAATTTGGGCTACCATAGGGAGCCTGAATATTAACGCAGGCACCCGATCTGAACAAACTTGAATCTGACCCCTAGAGATGTTGTATTCCAAAATTTGAAAGCATTCTGACTGGTGGATCTGAAGAAGAAATGGAGCTCATGTGAATCCTGGAAATCATACTGCATCTGCAACGCAACCTGATGGAACATATCCAGGCTAGCATATATGATGAAAGTGTCAATGATACTGTAGCTTAACTTGTCTGTGTGTTCTGTTTGATGAAAAGGATAATGTTCAATGTTTATGAAAGGATTATGAAATAAGACAAGAATTGTGATAATTGGGAATATGATAATATCTGTTCAATGTATGCGCAATGTTTTCAATAAAAGCAAGAGGCCCCAGGGGGCCTGTGGGTGCTCACCTGACATTGTAACCTAAATATCAACCCAGGGAATTGATTTCAACAAGTTGCATCTGCCCCTCCTAAGAAAAGCTTATACCAAATATCCAAAGATTCTGACCAGTGGATCTAAAAAAAGAAGATTTTAAAGAATATTCCTCATATTGAAGTAAGTAATAATTTGGGCTCCCACAGGGAGCCCAAATATGAACCCAGAGACTTGGCTTGAACAAACTTGAATCTCACCTCCAGTGGGATGCTGTATACCAAATATCAAAAGATTTTGACTGGTGGATGTGAAGAAGAAGATTTATGAAGAATATTCCTCATATTGAACTAAGTTATAATTCGGAGCCCAAATATCAACCCAGGGACTTGCCTTGAACAAACTTGCATCTTACCACCCAAAGGATGCTGCTGGATCTGAAGAAGAAGATTTTTAAAGAAAATTCCTCATTTTGAACTAAGTTATAATTTGGGCACCCACAGGGAGCCCAAATATGAACCCAGGGACTTGGCTTCAACAAATTTGAATCTCAACCCCCTAAGGATGCTGCATACCAAATATCAAAACATTCCGACTTCTGGATCTGAAGAAGATTTCTAAAGAAAAATTCCTCATATTGAACTAAGTTATAATTTAGGCTCCCAGGGACTTTGGCTTCAACAAACTTTAATCTCCTCCCCCTATGGATGCTGCATACCAAATATCAAAACATTCTGACTGCTGGATCTGAAGAAGATGATTTTAAAATTCCTCATTTTGAACTAAGTTACAATTCGAGCTCCCAAAGTGAGCCCAAATATGAACCTAAGGATATGGCTTGAACAAACTTGAATCTCACCCCCCTTAGGATGGTGCATACCAAATATCAAAACATTCCGACCGCTGGATCTGAAGATTTTCAACAAAATTCCTCATTTTTAACTAAGTAATAATTCGGGCTCCCACAGTGAGCCCAAATATGACACAGAGACTTGGCTTGAACAAACCTGAATCTCCCCCCATAAGCATGCTGCATACCAACTATCAAAAGATTCTGATTGGCAGATCTGAAGAAGAAGATTTTAAAATAATATTTCTCATACTGCACTAATTTAAACATTTGCGCTCCCAAAGAGAGCCCAAATATGGACCCAGGGATTTGATTTCAATAAACATGTGAAATAATCTTCCAAAGATGTTATATGAGAAATTTGAAAGCTTTTGGAGTAGTGGTTTGAGAGAAAAGTAGTCTTAAATGTTTTTCCCATTACCCACAGTGTTAAAAAATGCTGACTCTGCACTTTTTCAAAGTCCCAAAAAAGTACCCCCCCCCCATGATAAAACCGATAGCAATTTTTTTTTACCATTCCATTCTGTTGGTTCAAAGGAAGCTTCACACCAAATAAGAATTCTCAGTGTAGTGTAGTTTTTGAGATTTTAATTTTTTTCTATTTTTAGCTCCTGCGGTCCCCATGGGGTGACAGGAAAAATGTTTTTTGCATAAATTAAGTACTTATGACCCAATAAGCCCTCATATCAAATTTGGTTCAAATCTGTCTCTCGGTTTGGAAAATATCAACTTGGGCGGGGCAAAATTCCTTGCCCCTCCCATAATGAAGGCAAATATAGCTCTTCGAACTTCTCTTGAACAAATCTGAATCATCTACTCAAAAGGAAGCTGCACACCAAATATCAAGTCTCTGCTACTGCTGGTTCATGAGAAGAAGATTTTTTAAGATTTAAGCACACTTTTTGGGTGTGGCCATACCGAGGGGCGAGGCAACTTGATTTAAACAAAATCAAAATGCGATGTCATAACAAACTATTATCTCAAATATCAATTAAATTGGTTCAGCAGTTTGGGAGGAGAAGACGCAAACACCATGTTCACAGACGATGAGTGATCACTATAGCTCCCCTGACTTAAAGTCAGGCGAGCTAATAATATGAGGTGTAGACAGTACTAAAGAACTGAGGGGTGGGTTAATGTGGTCCTCATAGTTAATGTATGTGGCCCTCACAGTTAATGTATATCAACCAGTTACCAATTTACAGTGAAAGTATACCAAAATGAGTCATCCTATCAAGTTACAATGAAATTCCTTCATAAATATGGCCTGTAGACTATGCTAAAGGCTTTTGGGCTTCGGGCCTGTGTAGCCATCACAGTTGACCGATTGCAACCAAAAGGGGACATCCTCATCTAGACATTATACTGAGTCATCCTACCAAGTTACAATGAAATCCCTTCATAAATATGACCTGTAGTCTGTACTAAAGTTTTTCGGCTCGGGCAGCCGTCATGGTTGAATGATGGCGACCAAAAGGGGACGTTCTCATTTAGGCATTATCTAGAGTCATCCTACCAAGTTACAATGAAATCCCTTCATAAATATGACCAATAGACTGTGCTAAAGGTTTTCGGGCTTCGGGCCCCTGTAGCCGTCACAGTTGACCAGTCGTGACCTTCATAAATATCACCTGTAGAGTGTGCTAAAGGTTTTTGGGCTCCTGTAGCCATCACAGTTGACCAATCGCAACCAAAAGGGGACGTTATCATTTAGACATTATATGGAATCAACCTACCAAGTTACAATGAAATCCCACCATAAATACGACCTGCAGACTGTGCTAAAGGTTTTTGGGTTTTGGGCTTGGCCAGCTGAATGATCGTGACCAAAAGGGGACGTTCTCATTTAGGCATTATCTGGAGTCATCCTACCAAGTTACAATGAAATCCCTTCATAAATATGACCAATAGACTGTGCTAAAGGTTTACGGGCTTCGGGCCCCTGTAGCCATCACAGTTGACCAGTCGTGACCAAACGGGGACGTTCTCATCTAGACATTATTTGGAGTCAACCTACCAAGTTACAATGAAATTCCTCCTTAAATATGACCTGTAGACTGTGCTAAAGGTTTTAGGGTTTGAGGCTCGGGCAGTCGTCACAGCTGGCAAATCACGCGACCAAATGGGTAAGTTCTCATCTCGACATCATACGGAGTCATCCTCAAGTTACAATGAAATCCTTCCAAATTAAATATGACCTGTAGAGTGTGCTAAAAGTTTTTGGGTTTCGGGCTTGGGCAGCCATCACGGTTGACAGATCATCTTGATATTATACAGAGGTATCCTACCAAGTTACAATGAAATCCCTTCATAAATACGACCTGTAGACAGTGCTAATGGTTTTTGGCTCGGGCAGCCATCATGGTTGACCAATAGCGACCAAAAGGGGATGTTCTCATCTAGACATGACATCAAACCAGCCCACCACACTCGCCGGCCCGTGAGGCTATAATACCACTTTATAGGCAAGCCAGGGGGCCCAGGATAGATTCACTTCAGGGGGGGGGTGGGTGAATAAACTTTTTTGTGGGCTCTGGGGACGGCCTACCACCTCAATGGCCTGAAAGGCCATCATACCACGTGGGGGCAACAGCATACATTCACTTTCTACCCAAAAACCAAACAGGCCCCAGCAAAGATAAAGAATGGGCCACCCCAAACAGCAGCAGGAGAGCCATAAGGGACAGCCCAGAGGTTTTCACAGACATTAAACCCCTTCCGGTGCTGTATAATAGGTGAAGCCATATTAAGACATATCCGTGACAGTGAATATACCCGATCAGGTGCACAATGCAGATAGGTAAAAACACATGTCAGTGGCGTACTTTGAGCTCTACGGAGCTCTGTGGCTGGGGCTGTATGGGGGAGTACTGTACGGTACTTTTGGTCAAACTGTGAAATGATCGTGTACAAAACCTTGCCGTGTTTGTGGTGTGGGGGTAACAAACCAATTATCACTCTGCCTGAGGTGTGGTTACAAGACTGAACAGATGAAATTACTGCTGTGGGCCATGGCAAAGGAATTTACCCGGCTGGCGGTTATCGAAATTTCCATTTAAAGATGTCGTGGCAATAGGCACACTTGGTACACAACATGGCAAGTATGGACGAATACGTCAAATGCAAACACCGGAGCATCTCTCTCCAAGATGCTGTCCAGAACATCCTGGATGAACCCATTCCATAAGTAATAAAGAAGCGATTGCTGAGGCCTCTGCTTCCAGATGCTGCACGACCTCCCCTCCACCTCGAAAGGCGCGTGAGAGAAAAAGGAAGGCAATTGTTGAGGAGTTTGACCCAGCCAAACGGCGACAATTCGACTTGGATATCGAAGTCCCTCAGCCGGTGAGGCTGCCAACGATGGGTTTGAAGTTGATGGCGCCGCTGCGGTCTTCTCTACATGGAGAGTAGAAGAAGAGGACCCCCTTGACATCGGCAACGGTGAGATCACAGATGGTATGCATGCAAGGGCCGGCCGATTGTCCTTGGATGCCCGCATGACAGACAGCAGGACTGCTTGCAGCCCTTCTGGAGGGCGCGTTCATCCTGAAAATCAAGTTCCTGCAGGAACGGAACAAAGGCGACTGGGTTGCCGAAGATAAGTTCGACGCTGTCGGTGCAGAGAGGAAGTAGGGGCAGGGCATCATTGAGATCTCTCAAGAAACTAAGCCGGGTGCACTGACTGGGATCGACCAGGTGTTCTACCAGAATGCTTACCCTGTCACTGCGGTCGTTTACAGGCTCTACCCTCTCAGAGACCCAGACCCTGCAACTTGGCCATAATGCATGACGGCGATCTGAACTGTGTCGCGTGGAGAGTGGTGGAGCACTTCGAGGGCGCTCTCAGAGGACAGGGCCTAACCCCCACCAGGCGACGGAAAATTGAGGAGTGGGAGAAGAGAGTCCATGGTGCTGGTACAATGGTCAGTGATGTGGCCGAGCTCGAGAAAAGCCTCAAGTGAGACATCATCGTGAAAGACATAGTTGGCGAGGATATCTACAACAGTGGCAAATATGCAGGACATGCTAACTGCACATACAGAACCATAGAGCTCATCTGTCATAATGTCCATGCCTGGTCCAAAGACCGGCACTTCCCCCAGACCAGGCAGGTCCAGATATACTGGGAAGCCATCAGACAGGCCACCCAAAATGAGCCAATCGCTGTCTGGCTCCTCGGAGGTGGCCAGAATAGACAGCTCAGCGTCGACCAGTTTGTGCTCCAAGACGGCCACACCTACAGGACACAGGGGACCCATCAAACCCTCCAAGCGGCCTGTGCCCATCGGTCTCTGGAACTCCATAACCTGCGACACGAGAGAGGTCGTCTCCATCAACATGAAGGGGTGCTATCCCACCAGCTTCTAGGGGACGGGTGAGGTCAAGCCCTATTTCTAACGTTTCGGCCACCCTGCTCACCAGATGACGAAGGTGTCTATAAATGGCCCTCTTCCCAAAGGCATAGGCACAGGTTTCGCCGAGGTCCAGATGTGGGAATTCAAACAAGGGGTTCACCCTGTCATCCTGGCCTGGTTTGGGAAGTATTTCGCCGAGCAGGGCTGGGCCCCACACCTCTGCTCACCTTCCTTGTGGAGTCTGGTCTCCTCACCCGTCTAAGGGTCTGCGAAGTCATCATTGCGTTCGAGAAGCAAGCCAAGGTCTGGTTTCCAGGGGACCGAGACCAGGGCTGCAGCATTATCGGGAAGTCCACTCAGGGTGCAAAAGCCGATGGTGAACGACTGACTCGGTACCTTGTCACGGATCAGAATGAACTAGACACTCGCCAAAGAGGCACCCTGGTTGGCACACCCCAACGGTCCACTCTGGGCCACATCCTCACGTATTATGATGGTTTACAGCCCCAGTACACCTACTTAAGGGCCTCTATGTTAGCCTATGCTCATATTAATCTCCTCAGTATGTTGAGAGTTTCGATGAAAAAGAGGTGGTTCGAGTGGCAACAGACAGCATATACATGAAAAAGGCTGTGCTGCACAAGCTCGATGGTGTCGAGGTATATGTCACCCCTAGACTCCGTGATTGTGGTGAGCAATTGTGTGTCTGTCCTGCCTGACTGGGGAAGAGTATCTTCCACTCACAAGCACAGCCCAATGGCGCGACAAAGGTGAACAGTTGTACATGCCTCAGGAACATGCCGCTTACCTCCCCAAGCCAGTGTATATACAACAAGCCAAACAGCTGGCCAACTCAACTGCTCCAAAATACAACGACCCACTGACTCGCCATCGGCGGAGGTGGTAAAGGCAAGACAAGAGTGATTAAGCTCTTCAGGGTGCGAGACCCACTTGTCTTTACAACTCACCTCCTTGCCAAAGAGATGCGAGGTAGGGGAGTCAAGGCACAGACCTACCATAGCTTCTTCCGGTGGAGTGGACAAAAAAAGTGGACGCCAGACCACAGGGCCACAAGTTCATCCCCCATGTCATCATCTGGGATGAGGTCTGCACTGTGCCCCGGCCTATCTTAGGAATGTTCTTGGACTGGCTGGACCAGCATGGGGTCCAGGTTATCTGCTGTGGTGATCAAGGCCAGCCACCACCAATCAGGTGAGATGCCCCATGACTGGTTACGTCAAGCAGTGGATAATTATGAAGAGGTCATGGCAGACCACCGGGCAAAAGATGATGCGCTCGAGGCCCAGAAAAGGCACATCCGCCTCCAGACTGATAAGGTCCAGCAGTAGATGCAGAAGGCTCTCCTCAGCTGTCTCGGATGACAGCGCTTCATGGAGCAATGGAGGCCAGGTGACCTGATCCTCACTAGTCGGCAGAAGGCTCACAACCGGGCACAAGAGCTGTTGCTCCAAAGACACAAGGAGTACTTTCCAGACACCCCAGCCCCACTACTTTACCACCCTACTGACAGCCCGAATCAAAACATCATCATTGCCATTCCTGGCACAGACTTGAAAGAGAAGCTCGTTCTTAACGACAATGTGGAAGTCTCACTGGAGGCCGCTGAACAGGCTATCAAGACCGATGATTGGCACCTCGGGTATGCCCTCACAGTCCAATCAAGCCAATGTCTCACTATCCATGACCCACAGAAGGTTTGGATCATAGACAAATTCCTGCAATGGTCCAACCTTGCCGTTTCCCGCATGGAGTATATGCAGCAGCTCGAACGGGTGACCTGTCCACCAGATGAGGGAACTGAGGTCAGGCAGCCCACAGAGCAGCAGCTCCGCAAAAACATCATAAGGAAGCTTGTCGCCAACAAGCGCCAGGACCAGGTCAAAGGGCTCCTGGGGTTCAATCTCAAGGTCGACTACATCATGCGGCTCAAGGAGGACCAACAGAACCACTGTGTGACATGCAACATTGAGATGCTGTGGGCCTACCAGCCCAAAGACACTCGGCAGTTCAGTGTCAACCGGCCGGGGGAACGTGCGATTGACCTGTGTAGAGTGTAAATGAAAAGGAGGGGTTGCAGCAGTGCCATAGGCACAATACACCTAGTGTTTAGTCAGAAGGACTACTCCGTCGGGAGGCAGCTGGGTATCGGGAGGCACCACAAGCAGCTCTTCCCGGATGAAGCCACAGGCTGATCCATCCAACAAATAGTAGAGGACAGGTTCGCCGGGCTTGGTGACCGAGCATCCGAGACAGTAAACCTGGAGAGACCACAAAGGGTCGGGTTGCCCTACAGTACCCCCCATTCTACCTCGCCTGTCTGGTAGAAATAGCGAACACCCACATTAGAGGGGAGTTTCTGCTCCTTGAGGATAACAGGGTGGCCTGAAACCACAGAGGAGGGCTTTTGTGTCACAATCTTGGCCTTGAAAGTATCAGATGGCATCTTTTTAGTTAAGCGAGTCACCTCACCATTCAGCACCCCAACAAAGGCGGGCAGCTGAGCAACCCATTCACTTGACCTCTCACCTGACGGTAACCTCATCTCCTGGGCGTATTGGTGCCCGAACAGTCACTCTGCCAGGGTACGACTGAACCGCTCCACAATTCCCTGGTACCGGTGGACGTCCACACAGCAACACCAGGCTTCTGTCCCGTGTTTTGCCAGCAGCTGATTCACCGCGCCCATTAACTCACGCCCGGGATCGACCTGAAGGAGCTTGGGCCACCGCAGTGGTCCACGCTTGTATATCTTTTCTAGGCGGCCATTACCTCTTTGGCCTCTTTTGTGGCCAGGAGCTCTGCCTCTTATATCGGGAGGCTACATCAACGACGGTGAGCGCATACTTGTAGGTTTTGCGGGCCACCCAGTCGTGTGGCAGAAAGAGCAGGTTGGCCTGGTGGACCTCATTAGCCGTCTGCACATTGAACTTGGGCCCTGGTGTGTGCTTTGCACAGCTGGAAGGTATATCTGCCAGATGGCCTGCTTCTTAAGCCATGCCCGAGCCAAATCTTCAGAGATCTTGGCCGTGGATGCAGGTTTTTGATGGCCATGAGTCCCTTCCAGTACCCCTTTGGGCTGTAGTAGATTGAAGCCAACTTTGCTGCAAGCTTGCTGTCCATTCTTGGGTATTCCAGCATCCTTTAGACCTTTAAAAAAGCCATATTGGGGGAGTCTTATAATGATAGTATACAACTATGTACGTGACACTATCAGACATTCAAACCATGGACCTACCAAGGGTGCTCCCCTGCCGGAGAACAATTTGAGTGTGCCCTTGCTGAAGTAACCTATTACCCTCTTTGTTACAACATTAGCTCAGGGCTAGGCAACAATTATTTTCGTGTTGTGGATGAGAAAAATGAAAAAATTTAAAGTAATTTATATATTTTTTATACTTACCAATAGCCCAGACTTAACTGGTGCTAATTCAAAATTATCTAGGGCCAAACACAAATTTTGCCCCCCAATCGCCAAAATTTGCATGCAGAACCAAAAATTAGAAGTCCTATCTGGCCCTCCATACATTTACTCACCGCACCTGCGCAGATGACAGGAAGTCACCAAAACTGGCGCCAACATCATTCTTTGTAAAAAAGATTATAATATAATAATTCAGCGGGGGAGGAATGAGTGCCCAGTACTGCCCACTCATGGGAGGGTGATTCCCATCTGGGCCATTGGTAAGTATAAAAAATATATAAATCATTTTAAATTTTTTCATATTTTTATACTACAACCAATGGCCCAGACTCAGCTGAATCGTAAAAAGGTGGAGGGCCGAGAACTTCCGAAATAGTTGATCAACCTAGATCAAATCCTTCAATCCATGATGAAGGAAATTAGAATAATTAGAATTTACATGCATGTCTCTCTATACCATAATAGAGGCGACATATCCTAATATGGATCCCGATAATGTAAATCCTAAATCTGAGCAGGAAACCATGTTAATTAGGATGTAACAAGTTCCCAATTTTTAAGGCTAGTCTGGACTAAGCCCTAAAAATTAGGATGGCATATTTGAGAATGAGAGAAAATTGCCCATAAACCTACGCCATACAATAACACTACAGCTGTATGCAGAATATAGCTATGGATAAAACAGCTTCCTTCATAGTTACATACCCATTAAGCCAGAGAAGGGGTGAAAATGACCCCCCCCCCCCCCCCTTTTTTTTAACATATCTTCAAAAGAAAGAAGAGAGAGCTCTGGAATCAATAAAAGCGGTACCAAGAAATAATATAAATAAATATCGATCAGGCACTCAGGAATTAATTCAAGAATAATAAATGGTGCTTAACGCCACTTTACAAGTCAAGGCTATAGCAACGATTTTGGTAAATAATATTGTCCGCTACAAAATATGCACCACAGAGGGCGTACACAGGTACGACGAAATCGGTGATATAAAATATAACATACACATATTAAATCAAGCTACACTGAACAATCTCTGCAGAGAAAACACACTTCCAAGATCATCCACAGGCGGCCTCTGTACAATAAAATCCAGTAAGAACACTCTCCAATGTGTACTATCTGATATCTACACCCATAAACACATGAGAATATGCGATTTGAAAACAGACAAAATAGAAACCAGGATCTAGAAATGGAGGTAGGTATGATTAACAGGCTCCAACAAGGACCGCCCCTGAAATATATAATAATTTCAAGGTCCACCAAAGCGTTAGCCTAATAAAATATTGTGTGAGTGCATTAAAATCCAGCATGTAATCATCTGAAAACCAATAACTGGTTATGCAGCCACCGATGAACTCAAATAGCAGCAATTATGATGATTTTAATATTTTAATAAGCGCTTGTATATCAAAAAATAATCAGAAACTAATGCAACTACAGGGCTGCCACATCCACGGGGCAGCTGATTCCCCCGAAAAAAGTGTGGTCATCATAAGATTTTCTAAGTTGAAAAGGGGCATAACTCTGGTAAAATTAATCAGGACAAACCCATTTTCGAACTTGACCCGTATTTTGATATGTTTGCACCACATATCAAGTTTGGTTACAATCAAACTATCTTGAGGGAAGTTACCTTCCGGAAACCAAAAATCATAAGATTTTCTAAATTAAAAAGGGGCATAACTCTGGTAATATTAATCAGGATGAACCCGGATTCGAACTTGACCTGTATTTTTATAAGTTTAAGCCATATATCAAGTTTGGTTACAATCAAACTATTTCAAGGGAAGTTATCATCCGGAAACGAAATGTAAATGGACGGACAGACGGATGGACGGACGGACGGACAAAAAAAAACGCGTGACGACTATATCCCCCGAAATTTTTTTTCGGGGGGATAACAAAACTGTGTATATGCCTATGAGGGTGCCATCCAACATGACCCAAATGCATAGTATGTATGTATTAAGATATATATACAAGACCGAGTGTGAGTGTGTGGGAGGGGGGGGGGGGGGAGGGGGAAGGGGGGAATTCGAAGTCATGTTGAAACCTCCTCACCCACATTACTTAATCATTGCTGGTCCATACAGCAAAAATATTGGAACCCCAAAGGCTCCATCACGTCTAACAGACTCCCTTATGCCACTATGGGCGGAGAATGACGTGAAGAACAAAACTTCCCCTGAAGAAGAAGGCCCTCTCGTGGAGGAAGCTTCTGGCGAATGTTCAATAACAGGCACTTGAGAAAACTGATAAAAGGATATTATGACGACAGATATGTTATTAGCAGGAATCACACTGAGATTGTTAAATCTTAACGTAATCTACTGAATCAAATGAATTGAAGGATATGCATATCATACCATTCATTCCCATGAATACGGCTGAGTGTCAACTATATGCGCTCAAATGTCTAACACTGACGACACAAATGATGGAAACTATTGTTCCTGTGCGTCGCAAACTTAACTATCCTGAAGCGAACCCACATGCATGTTCGCTAATAATATAAATCCAATGATGTAGCGTAAACAATAAGACATAATTTCTGATGAATATGTGATCTCCAAGAACTGAGTGTCCCAAGAACCCTGCATATAGAGTCCGTCGGACTCAGGGTTGTAACCCAATTTATGAATTCACGTCCGTCATAATTGAGAAAACCGAATCTGGCAGCTTTAAAACCATTGAATATCTGCTCTAACTTGACCTTAGGTTAACTAGATCCGTTATAACAAAACAGGTCTAGAGCGAAAAATGTCTTCCCATTCCAGTTAAGAGATCCATCGAAATAACATTCGTAGCACAATCCCATCCGACGCATAAAATCTTTCGCTGTTAATATGTCTGATAGAAAACAAAAGCGAGCCTAACAACTGGCTAATTCGCTCTGTGAAACAACAAACGAACCAGCTTGTTGAAAATGAATTGTAGGATACATGTATCCTATCATTCATCCCATGAGACATTATCCAGTTCATTCTTGAAGTGATCTTAAGAACTATAATTGCTGCACAGTCGGTCATTCGAACGCTTGCTTTTTCGACTGAATGATTATCTTAAATAATCTTTTAGAGCCATGATAAACACGTTATCCTGTTCCAGTTAATTATCGGTCGGACTGAGCTCCAGAAGAGCCTCGAGCCACCGGCTCAGGGGTGTCTGATCAGTAAACTCGAACAGACCTAAACCCCCTATCCAAGTGGCTGTATAGTCGATCTCTAAAGTAATCATAGGAGGGATACCTATAGCTTCGCTATGAGTCCTTATAGACGATCTGAGTCTAGGACATCCTCTCCTACTCTTTTCTGCTGTTGTTGGTCGATTAGACCCCAACTTAAAGAGCCGAGTATTGATGCTTTCTTGTAGCTTAATCCTACATTAATGAAAGCTTACCGTCAAAGACTAAGTGTCTGGAAAACTAGAGCGACCTGTAAAGAGGTTTCCACCTTGTCATATATTAAAGATGACGACGCAAGGCTTCGTCACATCAGAATAACTCCCACTTAATAACTGTTAAGACAGAGATATATGTGATAAATAGGTCTGGAAAGAATTTTTAAAGAGGTACAAACGACCACAAAATTCCTTTCCATATAGACGTTGTATAACAGTACTTAAAAGTGAAGTACACAAGACCGTGAGTTTAAATTCGCTCTGAATAAGAAATTATCTTCTCAATTGTGTCCGGGCGAACAGCGAAATGATGAAGGTAAGGTCACAACTAAGACCTTAGCCTGCTCATTCAAACGCAGAGAAACTCTCAACACATCTTCCCCGGTCGTTTTTTAAATGAACGTGTTCAAAAAACGGTTAAAAATACAGAAGATGATAAGAAACCGCATCCCTTTCATCATCCTTCTACATCAGTTTTAGAATCACGGTCAATGGCATCTGAACATGCAGATAACTGGACCAACCAAGCACTATCCGACAGCTCAAGTTTTGAGACTGACGTTGAGTGCTTCTGCCTTTGCAGGAATACTGCGATGAGCTGCGCAATCTGCGACAGCAAGTCCATTATGGAGCCCTGAGGTGCAGCGGTCATGCATTGCTTGTCCGCCGGCTGCTCCTGGGACAGTGTGTCAGAGATGGCTCTTAACTGAGGATGTCCCGATGAATGAGGCCTCGTTTCCTTGGCTACTAGATGGTGTGACTTCCTTGACAAAGAGTGGACCTATTGACGATGCAGACTAGATATCAGAATTCACATAGCCAAGGTGCGATCATGAGTGCTTAGCAGACGCTGAAGAAGCCGAATTGTAGCCGACCCTGGCTGAGAATGAAACGAGCGTGCCGGACAATATGCACGTACGTAAGCTATGAACAGCATCTGGCCCCAGATGTTGTTAAAAGAGAGAGGGGTCTCTCTCTTGCTCGTGGTCCTGGGAGACCTAGCCGAGTGTACCTCAGAACTTGCCGGCTTCCTCCTTTCCATCGTCGCAGGGTGAGTATGATTGGATTTTATAGTGCTCGCTACACCCTTGTTTCTCTCCTCGACCGCTACGGATATACCCGGCGTCACACTACCTATATTCTGAGTAACGATCCGCCAGTTGAGCTAGCTGGAGACAAGGTCGTAAGCCCTATATTCTAAGGTCTAGGCCCCTGTCTTACAAAATTGAGCACTTTTGCCTCTAGCTCTGATTTACTATGTAAATGCGACACACCCGGTGTTACGGTCCTCATATTCAAGAGTAACCACTTCACCGGCAACAGGGAACTGAAATCATTCACCGCAGTTTATAGCCCTATGCAATATAAAGAGCACTTTAGCCGTTATGTAGAGGAAGCCGTAGACTAGCCAACCCCGGCTGCCTATTAGACGGGACGTCCCGGACATGAGGCATGGACGTAAACTCCAACTGTCGCAAGTTCCTACCAACAACATCTGGCCCCAGATGATGCTGTATGAGAGAGTGACCTCTCTCTTGCTCGTGGTCCTGGCAGACCTGGACGAGCGTACCTCAGAACTTGCCGGCTTCCTCCTTCCGTCGTCGCTGGGTGAGCATGATTGCATATTATAGTGCTCGCTCCACCTTTGTTCTCTCCTCGACCGCTAATGACATACATGGCGTCACACTACCCACATTCTGAGTAACGATCTGCCGGTTGAGCTAGCTGGCGACAAGGTCATAAATCCCATGATCTGAGATCTAGGCACTTGTCTTATATCATTGAGCAGTTTTGCCGCTAGCTCTAATTGTATATTTCAGCATTGCATATTCCTAGCCCAGCGGCATCACAGTTCTCAGAAGCCTGAGTAACCACTTCACCGGTCGAGCTAGCTGGCGACAGGGAACTAAAACCATATGCCATGGTTTTTAGCCCTGTCTAAATGCGACAACGGACTTTTTGTGCAGTTGTGTGTGCTTTTCAGATGTAGAGGAAGCCTTAAGACTAGCCGACCTGGCAGCCTATTAGAAGGAGCGTCCCGGAGAGGAAGACATGATGGACGTAAATTCCAACTGATGCAAGATCCTACCAACAACCTCTGACCCCAGATGTTGTAAGAGAGAGGGGCCTCTCACTTGCTCGCGGTCGTGGCAGACCTGGACGAGCATACCTCAAGAACTTGTCTGCTTCCTCCTTTCCATCGTCGCAGGGTGAGTATGTTCGGATTTTATAGTGCTCGATATACCCTTATTTCTTTCCTCGACCGCTACGGACTTACCCGGCGTCATAACACCTATATTCTGAGTGATAGAAGCACCAGATGAGCTAGCTGGCAACAAGGAGGTCTATCTCATGATCTGAGATCTAGGCCCTTGTCTTATTTCACTCAGCACTTTTGCCGCTAGCTCTAATTGTATATTGCGACAACGGAAGTACACTCTCTGACGGCATCACGTAACCTCACCATGTTCTTGTTCCTCTGTAAATAGAAACTAAAAAACTAGAGTGATTTTTGGCGAGAGGACCAGCAGTGTCTCCTCGCCGCGAAAAGGATCAGCGCCTCAAACAACAAACCATGACACCGTCTCCAATGTTGACTAAATCTGACACATGTAGTGCAAGAATTAGTGGTAGGTAGTACATCGACTACAAGCAAGACAACGACCATGAAAACATAGGAAAGGTTTCCTCTTATTTGGCCTGCTATTTGAGAAATATTATTACATAAAGGCTAAAATAGGTCGATTGTACTACCACCAAATCTACATAAATATAACATTAAAATATATAATCGATGAAATAATTACACCCAGAAGAAAAAATATTTGAAAAGTTAAAAAATTTATAGTAATTTATATATTTTTTATACTTACCAATGACCCAGACATAGCTGGTGCTAACTCTTAATGAAAGTGTCAATGACACTGTAGCTTAACTTGTGTGTTGTGTTTGATGAAAAGGATAATGTTCAATGTTTATGAAAGGATTATGAAATAAGACAAGAATTGTGATAATTGGGAATATGTTCATTTCTGTTCCCTGTATGCTATGTTTATGATAAAAATAATATGAGGTGTACACTGTACTAAAGATCTGAGGGGTGTGTTAATATGACCTCACAGTTAATATATGTGGCCCTCACAGTTAACATATATCAACAAAATTACAATGAAATTATTCCAAAATGAGTCATCCTATCAAGTTACATTAAAATCCCTTCATAAATATGGCCTGTAGACTGTGCTAAAGGTTTTCGGGCTTCGGGCCCCTGTAGCCGCCAGTTTCCCAATTGCGTCCAAAGGGGACGTACTCATCTAGACATTATATGAAGTCAACCTACCAAGTTACAATGAAATCCCTCCATAAATACGACCTGTAGACTGTGCTAAAGGTTTTCTGGCTTCAGGCACCTGTAGACATCACAGTTGACCAACCACGACCAAAAGGGGATGTCATCATCTAGGCATTATATGGAGTCAACCTAACAAGTTACAATGAAATCCTTCCATAAATACGACCTACAGACATGCTAAAGGTTTTTGGGCTCGGGCAGCCATCAAGGCTGAATGATCGTGACCAAAAGGGGACGTTCTCATCTGGACACTATTTGGAGTCATCCTACCAAGCTACAATAAAATCCCTTCATAATTATGACCTGTAGACTGTTCTAAAGGTTTTCGGGCTTTGGGCCCCTTAAGCCGTCACAGTTGCCCACTTGGGTCCAAAAGGGGACGTTCTCATCTAGACATTATATGAAGTCAACCTACCAAGTTACAATGAAATCCCTTCATAAATATGACCTTAGACTGTGCTAAAGTTTTTCGGGCTTCGGGCTCGGGCAGCCATCATGGTTGAATGATCGCAACCAAAGGGGACAATCTCATCTGGGCATCATCTGGAGTGATCCTGCGAAGTTACAATGAAATCCCTTCATAAATATGACCTGTAGACTGTGTTCAAGGTTTTCAGGCTTCGGGCACCTGTAGGCATCACAGTTGACCAATCACGACCAAAAGGGGATGTCATCATCTAGGCATTATATGGAGTCAACCTAACAATGTTACAATGAAATCCTTCTATAAATATAAACTTTTGCCTATGCTAAAGGTTTTTGGGCTCGGGCACCCATCAAGGCTGAATGATCACGGCCAAAATGGGACGTTCTCATCTTGACCTTATTTGGAGTCAACCTACCAAGTTACAATGAAATCCCTTCATAAATATGACCTGTAGACAGTGCTAAAGGTTTTTGGGCTTCGGGCACCCTTAGCCGTCAAAGTTGCCCAAACATGTCCAAAAGGGGACGTTCTCATCTAGGCATTATATGGAGTCAACCTACCAAGTTACAATGAAATCCCTTCACAAATATGACTTGTAGACTGTGCTTAAGGTTTTCGGGCTTCGGGTTCGGGCAGCCATCATGGTTGAATAATCGCAACCAAAGGGGACAATCTCATCTGGGCATCATCTGGAATGATCCTATGAAGTTACAATGAAATCCCTTCATAAATATGACCTGTAGACTGTGTTCAAGGTTTTCAGGCTTCGGGCACCTGTAGCCATCACAGTTGACCAATCACGACCAAAAGGGGATGTCATCATCTAGGCATTATATGGAGTCAACCTAACAATGTTACAATGAAATCCTTCCATAAATATGACCTTTTACCTATGCTAAAGGTTTTTGGGCTCGGGCACCCATCAAGGCTGCATGATCGCGATCAAAATGGGACGTTCTTATCTAGACATTATTTGGAGTCATCCTACCAAGTTACAATGAAAACCCCTCATAAATATGACCTGTAGACTGTGCTAAAGGTTTTCGGGCTTCGGGCACCTTTAGCCGTCACAGTTGCCCAATCATGTCCAAAAGGGGACGTTCTCATCTAGACATTATATGAAGTTAACCTACCAAGTTACAATGAAATCCCTTCATAAATATGACCTGTAGACTGTGCTAAAGGTTTTCGGGCTTCGGGCTCGGGCAGCCATCATGGGTGAATGATCACACGTTCTCATCTAGACATTATATGAAGTTAACCTACCAAGTTACAATGAAATCCCTTCATAAATATGACCTGTAGACTGTGCTAAAGGTTTTCGGGCTTCGGGCTTGGGCAGCCATCATGGGTGAATGATCGCAACCATAGGGGAAATCTCATCTGAGCATTATCTGGAGTGATCCTAAGAAGTTACAATGAAATCCCTTCATAAATATGACCTGTAGACTGTGCTCAAGGTTTTCGGGCTTCGGGCACTTGTAGCCATCACAACTGGCCAATCACGACCGAAAGGGGATGTCATCATCTAGGCATTATATGGAGTCAACCTAACAGGTTACAATGAAATCCTTCCATAAATATGACCTTTTGCCTATGCTAAAGGTTTTTGGGCTTGGGCACCCATCAAGGCTGCATGATCGCGATCAAAATGGGACGTTCTCATCTAGACATTATTTGGAGTCATCCTGCCAAGTTACAATGAAATCATTTCATAAATATTACCTCTAGACTGTGCTAAAGGTTTTAGGGCTTCGGGCTCCTGTAGCCGTCACAGTTGCCCAATCACGTCCAAAGGGGGACTTTCTCATCTAGACATTGTATGAAGTCAACCCACCAAGTTACAATGAAATTCCTCAATAAATATGACCTGTAGACTGTGCAAAAGGTTTTCGGGTTTTGGGCTCGGGCAGTCGTCACGGTTGGCAGATCATGCCCAAATGGGGAAATTCGCATCTAGACATCATAAGGAGTCATCCTACCAGGTTACAATGAAATCCCTCCACATTAAACATGACCTGCAGACTGTGCTAAAAGTTTTTGGGTTTCAGGCTTGGGCAGCCATCACGGTTGATAGATCATGCCCAAAAGGGGACGTTCTCGTCTAGGCACTATACAGAGGCATCCTACCAAGTTACAATGAAATCCCTTCATAAATACGACCTGTAGACTGAGCTAATGGTTTTCGGGTTTTGGGCTCGGGCAGCCATACCGGTTGCCCGATCGCGACCAAAAGGGGACGTTCTCATCTAGACATGACCCCAAACCTGCATATGAAATTTCGTGACGATCAGACAAGAACTGCGGGGTGTAGCCCGTGCTAAAGGAAATGTGAACAGATGTCACAGACTCACAGACTAACAGACTTCCGCACGCGTGATGGCAATAGCTTATCTTGACTATGTCAAGTTAAGCTAAAAATCTAGGGCCAAACACAAATTTTGACCCCGAATCCCCAAAATTTGCATCTAAAACCAAAAGAAATCATGTCCTGAAGGACCTCCATACCCATTGTCATTGGTAAGTATAAAAAATATATAAATTACTATAAATTTTTTAACATTTTTATACTGTACCAATGACCCAGACATGGCTGAATAGTAAAAAGGCTGGAGGGCCTAGGACATAGAGGAAAATCCAATAAGCTCAACTATATAATATAGAGTCAACCCCTCAAGGAGAAAAGGGGTATTAGGCTTTACATGTATCTTTCTTATTTTATGATAAATTAGAAAGATACAATACCCTTCATAATTGAGCACAATAACATTCATGTTCTCTATTAACATCCAGTATAACCCTTTATACTAATTATTTTTAAAGTAAGCCAATAAATAAAGTTAGTCCAGAGAATTGAGACTCTTTATATTCTTTAAAAGTGTCCGAGGATTGTATATTAACGCCCGTTTGACACTTGACATATACAAATGCTTCACACCGAGCTACACTTTAAAAATATGACATGAATGAATTTTTAACATTAATATTACACTTTAAAACCATCCCGGAAACGACTCAGAATTACTGACTCCGGAGGAGGAATTCCCTTGCTTTTCACTATAAAGCAGGTGACCTAAGGGAACACCCTCCCCCCACCTTCCCCTTGCCCTGGGTCAAATAGCCCAGAGCGAAGAGGGCAGCAGGACGGAGTCACTGCCGGAACAGAAAGCCTGCATAACTATAGTTGCAACTGTTTAGTGGACGACATTCTGAGCAACAGATAACAGACCTAAACAATGCACGTCTCCAGAAATGGACTCAATATTTCTGAGATAAAAATTTGTGAATGTGGATGGCTGAGACCAATAAGCAGCCTTCATTAAATCTGTAATAGCAACACTATTAGCGTAAGCCCTAGAAGTAGAAAGAGCTCTTACTTCATGAGCCGAAATCTTAAGCACAGACTGCTGAGAAGAAGATAAATTTTCATAAGCAGTACGGATAGTTAATTGAATCCATCTAGCAATAGAATGGACCAAAATGTCCTTTCTATTAGGCATCAGAGACAGAAAGAAACGTTTTCGTCCCTTTCTGATAAACTGAGATCTCTGTTTATAAATACATAAAGCTCTAACAGGACAGAGTAAAGGCCTACGCCCGTCTGAAGACGGCAGCGCCTTAATAACAATCGGTTCCGGATATTTATTAGGAGCCTGATTCTTAGCTAAAAATCCAACATTAGTAGTGAAGGTGATAGTGTTCCCGACACTACGATAGTGAGAATAGTCCACCGATAGTGCATGAAGCTCACTGACTCTTCTAGCAGAAGAGAAAGCTAAGAGTAAAGCTGTCTTATAAGACAAGAATTTGAAATCTACTGTCCCAAGAGGCTCAAATGGCTTTTCCTTCAGTTTAAGAAGAACCCAAGCTAAATTCCACTTAGGAATTAATCTAAGAGTTCTGGGTCTATTTATCGAGAAGTTTCTAACTAACTTACATGAAGAGACATTAGACCCATTTTGTAAACTATCGTGGTGCATAGGTATCAGATAACATAGACCTATAACCCTTAATAGTAACAGGCTGCAGTTTGACCTCGTCAAACAAGTATACTAGAAAGTTTGCAATGTCTGGTATGGAGGGATCAAAAATATCAACAGAATGATCCCTACACCAACGACGAAAAACCTTCCACTTAGCCGCATAGTTTAGCGAAGAGGAGGTCCTCCTACAGTTAGAAATCGCATCCACTGCTCATCCTGTAAAGTGCCTGCCATGCAAGAAGGACCGCACAACGGAAAAACGTGAAGGTTGAGACCTTGCGGGTTGTGATGAAGTTGACGCGGTTTCCCCTGCGAAAGAAGATCCTCCTGTGGAGGAAGCTTTCGCGGTAGGTTCCACAACAGACACCTGAGTAGATTTATCCACGGTCTCTGTGGAGACAAAGAGATGCTACCAACAGAATCTTGCACTGAGATTGTTTTATTTTTAGCAAAACTTGCTGAATCAACGGCGCTGGAGGATACGCATATCCTATCATTCCGCAAGCCAAATTGACATCATTTCCTTGATGTTTATGTGCTTGCTTAGGAACTGCGGATCCCAAAGACCCTGGCATCTCGAATCCGTTGGGATCAATGATGCACCCCAACCTGTTTGACTGGCATCCGTCATAATGGTAAAACTCGGTTCCGGCAACTGCAGCGGAACTCCCTGAGTTAACCACTGAATGTTTGCCCAAGTCTGAATCTCTTGTTTCACTTGATCTGACAAGAGAACGTCTATGTCGAGCGAATGAATCTTCACACTCCAATTCTGAGTCAAGAAAATTTGGAGAGGACGAGTGCGTAACCGCCCCATCGGAATGAGATCCGCAGCGGCTCCGCACAGACCTATCAGTCTCATGAACTCCCTCACTGTGACTTTGTCTGCATGAAGACAATAGCGAGCGTAACAACTGACTAATTTCGCTCTGGTTAACGGCAGACAAACGAGATTGTTGTGCGTCTCGAAGCTCATTCCTAGATGAGTGAATGACTTGGACGGCACCAGATCCGACTTCTCCTCGTTTATAACAAAACCGAGACGTCAGAGCAATAGAAGCAGATTCTGCACATCGTTCTGAAGCGTTAACTCGTTGCCGTACCTCTGAAGAATGTCGTCCAGGTAGGCCGACGTTACCGCAGACGAATGAGCTCGGAAATACATCATTACCGAGTTCATTACCCGAGTGAAAGCCCAGGGTGCTAGGTTCAATCCGAAGCACATCGCCCGGAATTGATACACCACTCCTAGGACTGCAAAGCGTAGATACTTTCTGAATGTCGGATGTACCATGACATGAAAGTACACATCTTTCAGCTCTATGCTTGTAGCATAATCGTTCACCCGAATACTCGCTCTGACCGATCGAATCGTCTCCATATAGAACTTCGGAGCGACGATCAGCTTGTTTATCCAGCTCAAATCTATGACTGGACGGAACGAGCCGTCTGGTTTCGGAACCAGAAACAGATGGCTGTAGAATCCCGGTGTTTCCTGGTCTTCTACGACCTCTACCGCGTTCTTCATTAAAAGAGACTGCACCTCCGATAACAGAGCATCTCTTTTCTGCAGATTTGACGGAAGTTGAGTCCATTTTGGACTTCGAGTTAATGGAGGCTTTCGTTTGAAGGATATTCTTAGACCTTCCGAAATCACCCCTCTCACCCAAGGGTCGTCCGTAATTGACGCCCACTCTTCTGAAAAACTCGACAACCTTCCGCCAACCGGAACACGATAGAGGTTGAAGCCATCACCTCCTGGACCTGCGAGGCCTGCAGGAGGAGAAACGTCCTCCACGACCCGCACCTCGTCCCGTCGACCTCGGGGCATCCGACCGGTTGTCCCGGCCCGAAGGACGTCCCGCACGTGAGTCGCTGCCTTGACAGTCTCTTGAATAAGACCAAGAGGACGCACCGGAACCACTATAGGAACCTCTCTTGGGCACATTAGTCCCAGAAGTGCCTGCCTTATTCTTATCTGCCGTATCCGACTTTTTGGAAGCGGATTTAAATAGCAGAGAATCCGAAGCTTTCTTAGTAATTTTATCGTAGATTGCAGAAAGCTTGCCGTCGAAGAGAAGTTCTCCGGAGACCGAAGCGACTCTGAGAGAGTTCTTCACCTTACTATCCATGCGTGTGGATGTAGCTAGGGCTGCGTCATGTCTAACCAACTCCAGGTTTGCCACTGAAAGGGCGGAGTTATACGTGGAATAAGCTACTGCCCTTGAAAGAAGTCTTAAAGAGGATTGTATATCCTGGAATTTTTTCCCTTGAAGACGCAGTGATTAACGCCTTTGTAAGGTGGTCTGCGTAAGATAAAGCGTCTAAACAGGCCCTGTTAGACGTAATTGTCGTATCCAACACCGCGGTTGGAATGGACGTAGACGACGGTAATGACAATTCTAAGTCTTCCGCCTCGTCGTCAAGACGCAGAGGAACTCTCGGAATACCCTGTCCTGCTGTATCGAATTTATTCCTTGCATTAATGAAAGGCAGGTTAAGAGCATTGGTGGACAAGAAACCAGCTTTGCCTGTTTTGGAAGCAAGCTTGAAGATAGCATCGTTCAATAATTCAAATGTTCTTGTGACATTATTGGACTGAGACGGAAACTCAGGGACGATGTCTCTGAACCGCTTGAAGAATTCAGTGTCCAATGACGCTATCAGTCTCTTGTCCGGTACCGCAGCAGTCTGGCACGACGGAACAACTTGAGGAAGGAAGTGCCGGATGAAATCCACGGCAGCTTTATGTTGTTCCGAAAGGGATAGCTCCAAGTCATCCGTATCCCTTTCGCCATCCGGTTGGACCTCATGATGCTCCCGGTCGTCCGCACCCGATTGCTTCGGCGGAGCGTACCGACCCAGCGCCGTCGGATAATTCCCGATCCGACACCGATTCTGTCGATTGCTGGGATGCTGCGATAATTTGTGCTATCTGAGCTAGCATGTCGGTCATCGAGGCCTGCGGAGTAGCGGTCTTTCGCTGCTTAGCCGCAGGAAGCTCTGCATCAACTGAATCCCGCATCCTCTATCTATGCGAACGTCCGGAGTCTACTGGCCTCGTGTCCCTGGCTACCGGATGGCGTGACCTGGTCACCGATGAATCCCTGATCGGCGAAGTTGGTAGAATATCCGCGGTCACGTAGCCAAGGTGTGGTCGTGTGCGCTGGTGAGAGGATGAGGAAGCCTGAGCAGTCTCAGCGGACTGCCTATACAACGGAGCGTCCCGAACGACGGACGTGTGCTACGCTTGCGACACATTCTGTACCACAACATCTGGTCCCAGATGTTGTACGAGAGAGGGGCCTCTCTCGCTCGTGGCCCGGCTGGACCTGGACGAGCTAGGAACCGGATTAGAAGGCTTCCTCCGATCTCTCCTATTATCCGCCGTCACTGGGTGTGCACCTTGTATGTTTATAGTGCTCGCATCACCCAACATTTCCTCCTGGACCGCAACGGACGAACCCGGCTGCCAAACCATTCGGTGAATGGACGCTACACCCGGCGAGCTAGCGGACGACAGCGCCGTCGATCCTACTCGGGGCCTCTTAGGCAACTGTCGTATCTCCATGAGCACTTTTGCCGCTAGCTCTGCATTCAATTGTGACGACGGAAGCGCACTTTTGGAAGATAACATGGAAACATCACCCTGTTCTTGTTCCTCTGAAATAGAAACTGATAGACTAGAGTGACCCTGCGGAGAAAGGACTGGCATATCCCTTTCTCCACTAACAACATACCGTGACACGCGTTTCCAATGTTTGTCATCCCAATATTGACATATTGAACAGGAGTTAGTGCGAGTACACTGACTACAATTAATACAATGATCATGAAAGTCAGAAGAAGATTTCTTCCTATTACAATTTGAACAATATCCTTTCATTGTGAAAAGACAACAACAAGTCCTAGTACTCGCACAAACCCCTAAAAACAAAGATACATAATAACATGATCCATTAACATTGAAAAAACAAATTGAAATTCAAAATAATTTTGAAAAATATTTTTTCAGCGAAGCCCAAGTTTCTGAATCTTGTATTGAGATAAACTACTCCAAAGGCAAAAAGCCCCCCTCAAAAGAGACTGTTGCCAATGTAAACAAGAAGTGTATAAACACCAGAAAACATGACTCCAGGCACTGACAATACTGGCCCGAAATCAGTTATCAACAATACACACTATCTGATGCAAAACAGAGACTTCCAGGGAAGAATCTGCAGAACATCAGATGGTAGATGCAGAACACAACGTCTAAACACCCATGGGTGAGAACGTAAACATGGGGAAAATAACAGAATTCATTCTGTAACCAAGCTAATTCTCCCAAGAAATTTTAGTAGTAATCTTACTCAAAAATATGCCAAGAGCATGGGAGAATAGCAAGGGGGGACTTACAGGATAAGGAGAGAGGAAACACTGAATAAGCAGTGCAACTTCATAGCAAGAATGACAACAACAGGCCATTGCCTCAAAAATAGGCAACTTAACATAATTTCATTACAAAATTTTAAGTTACAGCCCTGAATATTTTCTGTCACTCCTTTTTCCTCTCCTCCTTCTAAATCCTCCTTAGAATCACCATTTCTCCAATATTTATGTGTCTGGCATCATTTAAACTGAGATTTACAAGCACAAAGATCAGTGAGATGTTAACTGATGAAGGGCCAAACAAAGAATGATAATTGGCACCAATTTCGGAACGTCCTTGACACTGCGCATGCGCAGTAAGGGCAAAGTATGGAGGTCCTTCAGGACATAATTTCTTTTGGTTTTAGATGCAAATTTTGGGGATTGGGGGGCAAAATTTGTGTTTGGCCCTAGATTTTTAAGAGTTAGCACCAGCTATGTCTGGGTCATTGGTACAGTATAAAAATAATTTTTTTTTTTTAAAACATTTTTCTTATATATAAGAGCCCAAGTTCCCAAAGGGAACGATGAGCCCAAAAGAGCCTAAGTGTGGACAAAATTATAAAAATATCCCCCAAAATAATTGCCACACTACCGGAATATTTTATGTTACTTACAACCATCGTTTCCCTAAAAATAATAGGAAACTACCTATATAAATAAAGCACTGTCAATGTGAACAACTTCAGAATAAAAACCGGAAACAAGACCCCAAGCAACACAGCCCGAAGTCAGTAACAGAAATTAAACTATCCGATGTAAAGCAAGATCTTCAACAGAAGAAAAAACGATACATCGGATGTATGATGCATGACCAAAACACCTAAACACCTCAAGGGTGAGTACGTAACCATGGGGATGTACAGAATAATCTTCTGTATAAAACGTTAAACTCTCAAGAAATTTTATTAAAAAAATTCAATAAAACAAGCCAAAAAGCTTGGAAGTTTAACTGGGGGGGGGGGGGGGGGGGATCAAGGGAGGATAGGGAAGGAATACTTAACAAATAATGACGTCAGGCTCATGTCCCGAAATTGGGGAACATGAACTAATTAAACAATAATGACGTCCGGCCCATGTCCCGAAATTGGGGAACATGAACTAATTTTTATAAATATTATAAAATTACAGCCCTGAACGTTTCAAACCACCATTTCTTCCTTCCTTCATCCAGTTGTGTCCTTGGATCCATCAAATTAACCATTGATTTGTGTCTGACATCATTAAAACTGAGATTTAAAAGCACAGAAGTCAGTTTGATGTTATCTGACTGAAGGGCCAAACAAAGAATGATGTTGGCGCCAGTTTCGGTGACTTCCTGGAGTCTGCGCATGCGTGGAGAGTAAATGTATGGAGGGCCAGATAGGAATTTTAATTTTTGATTTTGCATGTAAATTTTGGGGAGGGGGGGGGGGGGGGGGCAAAATTTGTGTTTGGCCCTTGATAATTTTGAGCTATCACCAGCTAAGTCTGGGCCATTGGTTAAAGTATAAAAATATGACTCAGCTGAGCGGAAGATAAAGATGCCAGGCGGCTATTACAATGATGAGGTGTTTAGTCAGGCTGGGGCTATACTGGATCTTCACAAACCTTTGGGTTGTCTGCGACTCAAGACAGATAAGTCTCTGAAACTGAGAAAGTTGGCAAGCACCTTGGGATTTGCAACAAACAAAATCCCTTGGGGAGTGAAGCAGCTGATGGGGGATAAGTTACCTGAACTTGCAGCCCACTGTGAGCTCTGTATTCATCTGTTAGAAGTCAGCACCACGGATAATGTTTACAATGGGCTACCCAGCACACTACTCAGAACAGTACCTGTAGCAAAAGAAAAATGTTCCAGTGGCAGAACAGTAGCTTTCTCTCATTTGCAATATAAAAGGTGGTCTCTGTATAGGCACCCTGTTCGGGGTGGGTGGGAACTTGACCTCAGGGTCATCCAAACTCATATCCAACTGGGCCGTGGCCACAGGCTCCGTAAACTCCAGAACAGTGGCCACGTGTTGGCTTCTTATATCCCGAAAGATGCTATTGATGTTGACGAAAGCAACGTCGGGTATGTGCTGGGTGGGGCAAAGGGTGCGATGATGAAGCTCTTTTGGGAGTTTGATCGTCTTACTCCTGGCAAGGGTACTACGACAATTGTACAGATAGTCCTGGGTACACCACCCAACGACTTCGTTCCAGTGCTACATGGGCTTGCCCTAAAATGGGGTCGGCGGCATAATGGCAAAGAACTTTTCATCATTATCCGTGGCAAAGATGTGTTGCTCTCGTTAAGTGGTGTCAAGTACCACACAGACACTGATGGATGACGATTTAAAGGTGTTAGAAAATGATGTTTAATACCAATAAGAATGGGCTTGTATCCAGAACTCAATATCAGCGATGCGAATACTTTCTGCATCCAGGAGATCGGTGCTGTAAGAGCCCGTCTCATGGCCGAACGAGGCCGCAGGCATTCTCTCGGCAAGAAATACCAGTAAAGGGGTCAATATTGCAGATGGCATCGAAACATTTCTGTCCGCGACCGGTGTAGGGATTGGCATCGGAGGAATTGGGCTGTTGCCAAATGTAGCCGCAATTGCCACCTTAGCGGAGGCCAAGCTTTCTAGCATCACAGATCTGTACTCGAAAGCTGTTGGCGATAACCAGATATCCGAGGAGGAATTCAGAGGAAGAGAAATTCAACCAACTCCGGCTTGATATCCGCAAGGCATCTCACAGGGAGAGCCCACAGGGCACAAAAAATGAGGTGTTGCTGCTGATAAGCCAAGAACTCACCCGGCAGAGACAGGGAGCCCCTGCGCCCGCTGTTGTTCCTTTGGAACGGCCGAGACCAGAGCCCACCGCACCTGTCGCTCTGGAGATGCTATGCAACTCTCATGGGCTTTTAGGATTACATTACAGCATAGGTAGGCAGCCTTGACACCAACTTCTGCACCCCCCCCCCCCCCTCAAAAAAACTTTTTTTTATTGTAAATAAAAACCACAAGCATAGCAAATCACTGTGCGCGTTTGGAGCTAACAAGCCCGACCACACCCAGCCCTAGTATGAAGGCAATGTCACGGTCCTTTTGTTCGGCTGACAGTGTGTAAAAATCTTCTAGTTGCAGTTCTGGGCCAAGACTGTTTAAACTGTTCCCAGTTACCTGTGCATACTCGTGAATCGCAGCATCGATATCCTGGAATGTGCGCAAGGCATGGCCTTGGAGTCGTAGTTCTTTATTGATCCAATCGAGGCATTCTGTTCGCTTACAGGACCATGCTGCCTGGGCGGCCTGAAGCTTTTCTATGGCTTTGTCATGTCGCACACGTTCTACACCAGCGTCGTTATTCCGAAACTTGGAGAAGAGATAGTTGCTGCCAGAGAAGGCTAATGCATTAACTGGTAGAGTGCTAAATTATTTTTGGCCATCGAATGTTGTACACATGTCTTTGGCTTGTTACAATTTATGGGAGAGTGCTTAAGGGCACTCTCCCATAAATTGTAATAAGGCAAACCCATATAGACTAACTAATATCACTTCAAAGATAATACAAAGCACAGGCACTGAATATGAGCCTTCAAGTTGTGGTCCCTGCACTTCCGAATAAAGCCCTAATATGGGCTTCCAGCACTCTACCAGTTAACAAGGGTGCCCCCAACTAGCATTGCGATCGAGGCCATTTTGTTATTTCATAATATCTGATGGAATGATTCCCTGTTTGATTAGCATGTCCTTGGCTGCCGTCTCCAGACCCACATCAAGGACTACCATTCCAACGTCATAGCCGGTGAAGTCAAGTTTAGGGGTGGCACCCTTCATTGCCATCTTACCCAAGAGGGCATACCCTATTGCGAGGGCTGAGACCACGGCGCTGTGATAGGCAGCATTGAATACACTGAATAGCATCTTTCCATCGGTTGAAGACATTACATACATATATAAATACTATTCCATATAAAATGGGTCTGAAGATACCTACCTTTAAATGCTTGTTTGGAGGTGCCGCCCAGTGGGTGACCGGATCATTAGATGGGGTCATTAGATTGGCCGCCAATTTATTGTTGTCCCTGTTTTTCCTTCAGAACTGGAACGACTGCAAAAACCATAACACCAAGCTAGCCAACCCGACTGTCCCAGCAATCCATGGGGACCAGTCATCTAATGAACTGCGTTTGTGATGCATTGCATTTGAGACCATTTGCTGCTGTTCATGTTGATCCCGTTTCGGAGGAACAATGGGACCATCAGCCGCTTAGGTTGCTACTGCATTGTTTACGACCATTCTCTGGAGATTGGCCTTCTCTTTTTGCAACTGGACCAAGAGGGGGCACGGTAGCGTTGCGGTAACCGGTTCTCATCAGAACACCGAAGTTAAGCAACGTCGAGCCCGGTTAATCACTGGATGGGTGAATGTCTGAGCGATCAATTCGGACTCCCGCGTTGTGTCTTTGGGCAAGGCACTTAACCCGATTGTCCACATGGGGGCACGATGATGCCGTGTACTAAGGCATACTGCACGTCGATGGTACGCATGTCTTCAACCAATCTAACCGTGCATGTGCAGCAGTGCGGAGTTACGATGTTGGGGAGCTGGCAGCTGCTTGCCGTTGCTTGGTGGTTCTCTCCGGCTTCCTCCACCCGTAAAACTGTCACGGTCATGATTAGCCATTGTGCATAAGTGCATGACCTTAAAACACCAATAAATAAATAACTGGGCCAAGGCTTTTTGTTGTTTTACATTCTGGGTGGCAGATCCTGCCCATCCGGCGGCAGCTTTTTTAGGATCTTTCTGTTTTTCCTTCGGAACAATAGACGACTCAGTGGTTGGCGCAGCTGTCACTTTCTCCACCTGTTCCTGTTCCAAAGGAACAACTGTAACTATCGGCAGGTTTGGCTCTGTCATTGATGACATCATCTTGATTTGTTAAAGGGCAAGTGTGTCCAAATCGGAAATGTTTAGCAGTGGCTAGCATCGTGGATAGCGGTGCCAAGTACATGCCATAGTGATGATATAGCTCGCACGTGGTACTGCTTCGCAAGTGCCCAACAAATGGATCAGCCTCAAGATCAGCAACCTGGTTTTACGGGGGTATGGGAAGAAACATGCTGACCACCCATGTGTAGAGTTGTAGTGTGGCGGCCCCCAGAGTTTTCGTCCCCACTGCTCCAAGCTGTGCCTCATATCGGGCAGAGAATTTATTGATTTTCTTATCGGTCATGGCGTCGACCTGGTCAAGTGTGAGGTTTTTCCCTAGATACTGCTTAGCCTGCCCACCGAAAGCTACTGGAGCTAGGCTTTCGCGTTTGGCCCCATCGGTCTGTTCTTCCTTCGGAAAAGGAACAGCAGGATCCACTGCCATCTTGCCTTCTGTGTTGCCTCTCTGTTGTTCCTTCAGAACAGCGGCACCTTGCTCTTCCAGTAGTTGGTCAATGATATCGTCGCAAACGCCATTTGAGTTTAATATAACACTTTATAAGTGGTTGGTTAGTCTGTTTTTAACACTAGCTGGGCATGCTTACTCTCCGCCAATGCCTGGCGAACTGCTACATGTTCCTCATGGCTTCCAGTCACATCATTCGTAGACAGTCCTTGAAGCTGTCTCTGTCCTTACAGTGGAACAGGCAAGCCCAGCGGGTCTGCTCGCGGAGATCCTTTAAGACAGAGTTATACTTCTGAGTCAAAACCCAAACGCTCTGCTGCGCATGACGAAGGCTAGCTCAGACAGCATGTTTTTCTTTTGTGTCAAAGCTTTCGTAGCCAAGCAATCATCGATAATGTACAAGGTTGGCTCCCCCTGGAACATCTGATAGAAGGCCCATAGATATGAGTGGAGGTGTTCACCAGGATTTGCTATGTACACATCGGGCTCATCCCAAATCCATGGACGGTCTTGGTATGTTTTGTTGTATTTGATTGTGAGACAGAGCACCACAATGTGCCGAAACACGAGTCATCCTATCAAGTTACAATGAAATCCCTTCATAAATACGGCCTGTAGACTGTGCTAAAGGTTTTCAGGCTTCAGGTCTGTGTAGCCAGCACGGCTGCATGATCGCAACCAAAAGGGGATGTCCTCATCTCGACATTATACTGAGTCATCCTACCAGATTACAATGAAATCCCTTCATAAATATTACATGTAGACTGTGCTAAATGTTTTCGGGTTTGGGCCTCTGTAGCCATCACAGTGTACCAATTATGACCAAAAGGAGACGTTATCTAGACAACATATGGAATCAATCTACCAAGTTGCAATGAAATCCCTCCATAAGTATGACCTATAGACTATGCATAAATACGACCTGTAGTCTGTGCTAGTTTTTTGGGTTTTGGGCTCAGGCAGCCAAAATGGTTGAATGATCACGACCAAAGGGGACGTTCTCATCTGGGCATTATCTGGAGTGATCCCACCAAGTTACAATGAAATCCCTTCATAAATATGACATGTAGATTGTGCTAAATGTTTTCTGGCTTTGGGCCCCTGTAGCCGTCACAGTTGACCAATCGTGACCAAAAGGGGACGTTCTCATCTAGACATTATATGAAGTCAACCTACTAAGTTAAAATGAAATCCCTCCATAAATACGACCTGTAGACTGTGCTAAAGGTTTTCAGGTTTTGGGCTCGGGCAGTCGTCACGGTTGACAGATTGCGACCAAATGGGGAAGTTCTCATCCAGACATCATACGGAGTCATCCTACCAAATTACAATGAAATCCCTCCATATTAAATATGACCTGCAGACTGTGCTAAAAGTTTTTGGGTTCCAGGCTAGGGCAGCCATCACAGTTGACAGATCATGGCCAAAAGGGGCCGTTCTCATCTAGATATTATACAGAGGCATCCATCCAAGTTACAATGAAATCCTTTCATAAATACGACCTGTAGACTGTGCTAAAGGTTTTCGGGTTTTGGGCTCGGGCAGCCATCAAGGTTGACAGATTGTGACCAAAAGGGAACATTCTCATCTAGACATGACCCCAAACCTGCATATGAAATTTCGTGACGATCGGACAAGAACTACGGGGTGTATCCTGTGCTAAAGGAAAATGTGAACAGACTCACAGGCTTCTGAACAAGTGATGGCAATAGCTTATCTTGATTTTGTCAATTTAAGCTAAAAATAAGAGGATTTTTCAACCTGGGGTTGAGTAAATCAAGCAATGAGGAAAGAGAGTCAGAAAATATAATAGACTTCTTTTCCTGTACATTCTCAATGTGTTCAAGCACTAGACTAGTTTTTATGCTTTAACTTTAGCTGTGAAAATAGAACTTTTATTGGATATTCTGATTGAGGTGACCTGTTCACCAGCAACAACAGCTGATGATACTATGTCAACATCTTTAGATCCATCTGTATAGATCCTTGTAAATGTACTATACTTTGATTTTATTTTGGCATATTTTTGTTTAAACTGCAAAGAATTTGTCAGACTTTTTGGTAGAGGCAAGGTCCAAAATAACAGTAGGTTTTTTAAGATGCTCTGGAGGAACATGTGGTTTGTAGTTTTCTTTTATCGAAGCAGATTCAATCAAAGGGGACTCCATATGGGGCTTAATTCGAATTCCTAAAGGAGGAATATGTTTCTGATGACTGTTGAAAAATTCAACATTTTGATTGTCCGAAATTCAATTATAAGCAGGATTTGTTGGATGAGCCAAAAGTTTAGATTGGAGAGGCAGTTTAATTCGCCGATTCTCAAGAGAAGACTGCTCTGCCTCAACATGCAGCAAATCTACTGGTGATGTACGAAAAGCACCAAGGCTTATTCTAATGCCACTATTATGAATGGCATCAAGAGCTTTGAGATATGATTTTCTTGCAGAACCGTAAAACACACAACCATAATCTAATTTAGATCTAATAAGGGATCTATACAGATGGAGTAACGTTTTTTGGTCAGCACCTCAATTAGTGCTACCAACCACCTTGAGGATGTGAAGTGCTTTTTTACATTTCACTGTTAGTTGTTTTACATGAGAAGTGAAATTCAGTTTATTGTCAAACAATAAACCTAAGAATTTCACTTCTTTTACAACTTTAATGGTACTCCCATCCATTTTCATCTCTGGATCAAGATGATGTTTCTGAAGTTTACAAAAATGTACACAATTTGTTTTAGTCTTTGAGAACTTAAAACCATTTTTGTGGCCCATTTTTTAATTCTATTTAGACACAGCTGATGTTTGCATTCATGCTTTTGCTGCTATAGCAAATTAAAAAGTCATCTACGTACAATGACGGGTCCACCATATTCTCAACTGCATCAATAATGCTATTGATTTTCACTGAGAAAAGGGTAACAGATAAGATACTACCCTGAGGAACCCCCAACTCCTGCTCATATTGGATCAGATAATGTAGACCCAACACGAACCTGATACTGGCAGTCCTTTCAAAAGTTTTCAATAAAAAGAGGCATACGCCCCTCAACCCCATATTAAAATCATCTTTTAAACCCCATACATCCATGTTGTATCATACGACTTTTCTAGATCAAAGAAAATGGCAGCCACATGTTCTTTTCTTGCGAAGGCATTTCTAATAAACGTTTCAAGTCTAACCAAATGATCCACAGTACCTCCATGGCCTCTGAAACCACACTGAACATTCGCAAGTAGATTGTTCCATTCCAGAAACCAGACAAGTCGATCATAAATCATCCATTCCATGGTTTTACAGACAACTTGGTAATGCATTGGGTTGATAATTGCTTGGATTGCTGTGTTCTTTATCAGGCTTTGGAATGGGAATAATTGTTGCTGTTTGCCAGGAAGGTGGAAACTGGCCAGGAAGGTGGAAACTGGCCTGTCACAAATATTTCGTTAAAAATTGACAATTAAAGGTTCAAGTGAGGATTGTGGCAGATTTTTTAAAATTTTGTAATGTATTTCATCAGGGCCAGTGGCAGTATCTTTTGCTCTATGCAAAGAGTTATTCATCTCTTCCATAGAGAAAAGATCGTTGTAATCCTCTAAATTATTGGAGGTAAATTTGATCTTTTGTTTTTCCTGTTTTTTAATTTTAATGAATTCTGGATTACAATTTTCAGACAAATGTTTAGAAAATGTGGAGGCTAATTTGCTTGAAATTTCATTTTTAGATGTAATTAGGGTGTTGTTATCTTTCAGGTGTTGTACAGTTTTGTTTCTTTTCCTCTAATTTTCTTAATCATTTTCCAAATTTTGTTAATGGGTGTGTTTTGGTCAAGGTTTCCCAAGAACGTTTCTTTTTGTGTTTTAAATTTGTCTGGTTTTTGCCCAATGTATACGCAGTTTGTCTAAATGTTTTTGAGGTTGGTGACTTATTAAATTCCCGTTCAGTGTTCTTGCGATCCTTTATAGCCTGTTTTCAATCATTATCATACCATGGCTTGCTGAAACGTTTTGGATTTGCCAAGGTTTTAGGAATGACAGTGTTTGCAATGTCAGCAATTCTATAGTGAAATGTTTTATTTGGTCAGTACTTTCTTCAAATTTCTCCCGTGTGAGTCGTTCAGAACAAAGAGACGAGAATGTGCTAGCTTTTTCAAAGTTCCACAGGGTCACCCTCTCATCATCAGCCGGAACCACACTCTCCAACACAAATGGAAAGTGATCACTCCCACACAAATCATCTTGTACCTTCCACGAAAAATCAAGGAAGATAGAAAGGCAGGCAATTGAAATATCAATTGAAGTGTAAGAACCATATGTGGGGTGCAGGTAAGTGTCTGACCCATCATTAAACAAACACAATTCATGTTTGGTAATAAATTCTTCCACAGTTTTGCCTTTTAAGTCTTCTTTATTGCAGAATCACTCCAAAGAGAACTATGAGCATTAAAAATACTGCAGGGCTTTACTTGCTGAAACATAAATAGAACAAAGTAACTGTCTTGTCTAAAGTTAGACGTACTGCTACAGCCTGTAAATTTTTTTGTAAAAAAACAGGACTGTGAATGACGTTGTTTCTAACCAAGACAGATGTTCCACGAACATGAAGATCAGTTTCATCTGCCCAAGCATTGGTTCTTACACTTCAGTTGATACGAAGCATAATGCCTGAAAATAGTATGATCATGAGTGTCAGGTTTCCTGCAAGCAAAAAGGAGCAGGTTTATATTTTTGGCTTAAAAGGCCCAGTTCGTTTAAATTCGCTTTAAAACCCTGACAATTCCATTGTATAATATTGTTGTTGGTTGTATTATCCATGTTTGGGTTGCGATTTTTGGTGGTAGTCGTATGGGAGATCTTGCTCCCGTATTTTTTTTTATGTGAAGAAGACAGGCGTGACTTATTTTGAGAATGTGTCATTCATGCACTCATCAACTGACATGTCCTTGATGTCTTCAAACATGTTGCTCGTCACAACATTTTGAAGGCGTTTTGGGATTCTGTCAGATTCTAGTTATTATTTTTCTCGGTCTTTTCAAGCTTTTTCTTGTCTTCTCCTCTGACTCTGACTCAGATGTTGCTTCTGAAACTCTTGTTGATTTTGTTTTGACTTGTCCAACGCATTGTTCTGTTCGGGTTTAGAATGTTGATTTTTACTCTTTTTGTGCTGAGGCGTTTGCTTTTCTGTGTGTGTTTTGTATTGTTTCATTTGATGTGGAGGGAGCAGTTGAGTTTGTTTGTGTTGACTTTGGTTCTGTTTGTTTGATTTGTTCTATTGTAAATGCCTGTAACAGGGTTGTTATTCTGCCTTTGAGCCAAGTATATGATGTTTGACATTCTACTTTGTTGGAATTTTCTATTTCATTGTTGTGGAATACGATGGTGTTGCTGGGTCCATGCCATGCACAGATGACGCAATGTCTCTGGCTTCTTTAAAGCTGATTTGTTTCTTGCATTTTATTTTTTGAATTGTCTTTTCCTTATCCAGAGAGGGCAATCTTTTGAAGATGACATGTGACTGCCCTGACAGTTTATGCATTTTATATATTCACTAGTACATGGCTTGTCATATTTTAGACCACATCGATGACAAATTGCTTGGCCTAGGTAGGCATCTTTACTGTGACCGAATTTCTGACACCTGAAACATCGAAGTGGATTTGGAATGAACAAATCCACTTTGACATTTATATATCCAATTTTCACTTATTTTGGTGGTTGGGCTGAATTGAAGGTAAAAATATAAGTATTTGTTTTAATAATATTACCATTTTTTTTAATTTCAATTCTTTTGATTGTCTTAACTCCCTGAGATGCCATTTCTTTCACAATTTCAAGTTCATCTATGTCAGCCAGCTCACAAATTCAAACAACACCTTTGCTATTATTAAGGGTCCTGTGAGGGCATGCATTTACATCTATATCATGAATTTAGTAGTTTTAATAAGACCAGTGACTGTTTCTCATGGACACATTCTATTAATATACCTCCGGTTTTCATTTTTTTTAACATATTTCACTGAGTCTTTCATCAACTCTCTATTGATTTCTATAAAATAAAAGGATTCATCTTATTGATAGGTTTACTGTCATCTACTGAAAAAATGTTGATAAATTTTGGCCATGTTTGTGTTATTGGTTGTTTCCTGTCCAAGCCAGAAAATAAGCAGACTGTCATCTGTTCTATTGTAAATGCCTGTAACAGGGTTGTTATTCTGCCTTTGAGCCAAGTATATGGTGTTTGACATTCTACTGATTTTGTTGGAATTTTCTATTTCATTGTTGTGGAATACGATGGTGTTGCCGGGCCCATGCCATGCACAGATGATGCAATGTCTCTGGCTTCTTTAAAGCTGATTTGTTTCTTGCATTTTATTTTCTATAATACAGGGTAGCATCACTAAATTCACCCTCTGTGAACCTCAATCTGAATCAGGGTCTCAAAATTAAACAGAAAGAGGAACCCAGAGGATAAATTGGCCCACTGTATGGGACGGCATCATCAAATTCACCCTCTGGGGACCTCATTCTATAAATGTCAGACTGCTTATTTTCAGGCCTGTTCCTGTCAGCATTCAAATCTGAGTCAGAATCTAATCCTGCTAAATCATACCATCTTTTAAATTTTGGTGTGTTTGTAGCCATTGTTTTGTAAATAGTTGTTCAAGCTTCAAAGCCGAACAATGGGGCATGTCGTGGATTGCCAGTGAGCATCACCATTGGTACATAGATACAGTATACTCCCCAAGGGTTGATGCTAATGCATACTGCTGGAGGACTGACCCATTGAGTGTTAGGGAAGTACCATTCAACCAATTATTTTGTATAACTATACAGAGTCAATCGCCATAGATATCTGACGCAGACAGTGCCATTTATTTATTGGGGTTTAAGGTCACATTCTTATGAACAATGGCTAATCATGACCGTGACAGTTTTACAAGTGGAGGAAGCTGGAGTACCCAGAGAGAACCACTGAGCATCGGCAAGCAACTGTCAGCTCCACAACATTCTAACTCTGTTTAAGCCCCGCTCAAGCAGGGTTACATCGGTGGAAGACATGTGCACCATCGACGTGCAGTAGGCCTTAGTACACAGCGGAAGACAGTGCAAAAAAACCATATTCATTCAGAAGTTGGAGCTAAATTAACAAGAGGCCCTAGGGAGCCTTAATTGCTCACCTGCCAAAGTGGTTCAAAGAAGTATTTGGGGTCACATTCAGTTAGACATGGTTCATCAACACTACACTAAGGAATGGATGTGAACAAACCTGAACCTAACATGCTCCCACCCAACCCTAGCCCTGCCCATAGAGAGCCCACATATTAAGCCAGGGATTGAAATTGATCAAACTTAAATCTGATCCCCATTGAGATGTTATATACCAAATATGAAAGAATTCTGACTGGTGGATCTGAAGAAGAAGGTTTTTAAAGAAATGTCCTCACATTGCACTAAGTTAAAATTCAGGCTCCCATAGGAATACCAAATATCAATCCAGGGACCAGACTTGAACAAACTTGAATCTGACCCACCTAGAGATTTTGTACAGCAATTATGAAAGGATTCTGACTGGTGGATCTGAAGAAGATTTTTAAAGAAATTTTCTTGTATTGCACTAAGTTAAGTTCCTATGGGAGCCCAAATATCAACCCAGGGATTAGGTTTGAACAAACCTGAATCTGACCCTCCTAGAGATGTAACCAAATATGAAAGCATTCTGACTACAGGGTCTAAAGAAGAAGATTTTTAAAAACATTCCTCATATTGCACTAAGTTAATATTCGGGCTCCCATAGGTAACCGATTTGAACAAACCTGAAACTGACCCACCTCGAGATGTTGTATACCAAATATGAAAGGATTCTGACTGGTGAATCTGAAGAAGATTTTTAAAGAAATACCATCATACTGCACTAAGTTGAAATTTAGGCCATAGGGACATAGGGAGCCCAAACATAAACCCAGGGACTCAATTTGAACAAACTGGAATCTGACCCCCTTATAGATGTTGTATACCAAACATCAAAGGATTCTGAGTGGTGGAACTGAAGAAGATTTTTAAAGACATTTCCTCATATTTCACAAAAGTTAAAATTCGGGCTCCTACAGGGAGACCAATTATTAACCCAGGAACTCGATTTGAACAAACTTGAATTATGCCCCCTAGAGATGTTACGTACCAAATACCAAAAGATTCTAATTGATGGTTCTGGAGAAGATTTTTTTAATTTTAAAAAAAAAATTATGGGTGCTATCAAGAGTTATACCCCTTGAAGTGCCCCCACAGGTGCGGCAAGTTTATTTGAACAAACGTAAATTGACATATGATAAGGAACATGCACACCAAATTTGGTTCAATTTGGTCCAGTAGTTTGTGAGGATAAGTCGATAATGTAAAGTACACGACAGTCGACAGACAGCAAGTGATAAGTTAAGTTCACTTCGGTGAGCTAATGAAAGTGTCAATGACATTGTATCTCAACTTGACAAACTTTACAAAATGTTATTTGGTGAAACTTAACAGCATTTTGTGTGCACAACATCAGAGCAATCCATGTATTTTTAAATGTAAACTGTAAGGCTGCCTGAAGGAAGAATGTTGATACACAAATGCAGTACGTTCAGAGGTTATTGTAAACAGCAACTTTTTTTTACAGAAATGAATGCTAATCAACAGCTTTTATCTAGAGGTCTCGTCTAATGAGCACACCAAGTTCAACAAGAAGGACGCCAACGCCCTATAGCTCACCAACATTCCTCTTTGATAGTAACTTTGGCAAACACAAGAACTGTATCAAACAGGCTCATAACATGCGACAAAGCTTACCTAAACACAACCTCTTAAAAGTAAAACACAGAAACTGACATAAACACTAAGTTAAGCATGAAATTCTGAGCTAAACAGAAAACTAAACGCAACTAAAAATGTCAAGAAAAATGTTTAAAATGCAGGGTATGAGAGGTTAATCATGGAACAATGATACTGAGGAACATGTATGATGAATATAAGTGCCATGGAAAGAGAAGGAGCACAGCAGCTGACCTAAACACTAAGTTAAACATGAAATTCCGAGCTAAACAGAAATCTAAACGCAACTAAAAATGTAAAAAAAAATGTTTAAAATGCAGGGTATGAGGGGTTAATCATGGAACAATGATACTGAGGAACATGTATGATGAATATAAGTGCCATGGGAAGAGAAGGAGCACAGCAGCTGACCTAAACACTAAGTTAAACATGAAATTCTGAGCTAAACAGAAAACTAAACGCAACTAAAAATGTCAAGAAAAATGTTTACAATGCAGGGTATGAGGGGTTAATCATGGAACAATGATACTGAGGAACATGTATGATGAATATAAGTGCCGTGGGAAGAAAAGGAGCACAGCAGCTGACCTAAACACTTAGTTAAACATGAAATTCTGAGCTAAACAGAAAACTAAACGCAACTAAAAATGTCAAGAAAAATGTTCAAAATGCAGGGTATGAGGGGTTAATCATGGAACAATGATACTGAGGAACATGTATGATGAATATAAGTGCCATGGGAAGAGAAGGAGCACAGCAGCTGACCTAAACACTAAGTTAAACATGAAATTCCGAGCTAAACAGAAAACTAAACACAACTAAAAATTTCAAGAAAAATGTTTAAAATGCAGGGTATGAGGGGTTAATCATGGAACAATGATACTGAGGAACATGTATGATGAAAATAATTGCCATGGGAAGAGAAGGAGCACAGCAGCTGACCTAAACACTAAGTTAAACATGAAATTCCGAGCTAAACAGAAAACTAAACGCCACTAAAAATGTCAAGAAAAATGTTTAAAATGCAGGGTATGAGGAGTTAATCATGGAACAATGAAACTGAGGAACATGTATGATGAATATAAGTGCCATGGGAAGAGAAGGAGCACAGCAGCTGACCTAAACACTTAAACATGAAATTCTGAGCTAAACAGAAAACTAAACGCAACTAAAAATGTCAAGAAATGTGTCTAAAATGTAGGGTATGAGGGGTTAAATCATGGTAAAATGATAATAATCATCATATAGCTGCATTATAAAAGCCATGATATGGAAATAGGGCGAATAAGTGACCTAAACAGAAACTTTAACATTATTGGACACGTACACTGACGCCGACGCTGACCGATCGAGCCATTCCATAAGCTCACACAATTAAAGTTGGTGAGCTAAAAACAATCCTACAATAAATGTGCCCTGTAGGCCATTTCAAAGAAGAATGTTTATGCTTTTGCACTCTCTGCAGGGAATATTTATGGATTTCCATAAAAAGAAAAAAAACCCTCATTGCCACAAGCAATGACCTTCAAACTTAGTGCATTAGTGCATTAACATCTTCCTTTGGCATGCCTCTGAGGGCACATTCATTATCGGGTTGTTTTGAAATTTTGTATGCTTATTCAGGGTGACAAAGATTGGAGCTATCGATTTTCTTTTCATTTCCATCAAAAACTGTTGCTGTTAGCAACAATTTATTGCATTTGTGGGATAAGTTGCTGTTCAAATGCACTAAGTTCAAAGGTTGGTGCTAATGACAATAATTTTTTATGAAACTGAAAAAATCAATAGCTCACATCTAGAGGTCACCCTGAACGCACATACCAAGTTTCAAAGTGATCTGATCATAAATGTGCCATGTGGGGCATGCCAAAGGAATGTATTGATGCCTGGCTAAATTAAGTTCGAAGTTTGAAAGTTGTTGTCAACTGCAATGTTTTTTAATGCAAGTGTTAGAAAATTGATAACTCACATCTACAGGCCACCCTAAACAAGCATACCAAGTTTCAGAGCAATCCAATCATAAATGTGCCCAGTAGGGTGTGCCAAAGGGAAATATCGATGCCTAACTAAACCTAGTTCAAAGGTCGTTGTCAGCAGCAACATTTTTTGATGGACAAGGTAAAAAATCAATAGCTCCCATCTAGAGGTCATCCCCAAGAAGCATACCAAGTTTCAAAGTGATCCAATCATAAATGTGCCCTGTAGGGTGTGCCAAAGGGAAATATTGAGGCCTGACTAAACTAAGTTAAAAGGTCGTTGCCAGCGGCAACAGTTTTCAACAGAAATGGAAGAAAATCAATAGCTACCATATAGATGTCACCATAAACAAACACACCAAGTTTCCAAGTGATCCAATCATAAATGTGCCCTGTAGGGTGTGCCAAAGGGATATATTGAAGCCTGACTAAACTATGTTCAAAGGTCATTGACAGCAGCAACATTTTTTGTTGGAAATCGAAGAAAATCGATAACTCCCATTTGGAGGTAACCCCAAACAAGCATATAAGGTTTCAATGTAATCCAATCATAAATGTTCCCTGTAGGGTGTACCAAAGGGAAATATTGAGGTCTGACTAAACTAAGTTCAAGAGTTATTGCCAGCTGCAACATTTTTTAACGGAAAATGAAAGAAAATCAATAGCTCCCATCTAGAGGTCACCCTAAACAAGCACACCAAATTTCAAAGCAATCTGATCATAAATGTGCATTGACGCATAACTGCACTAAGTTCATCGAAGGCCCTTGCCAGTGGCAACATTTTTGACAGAAATTGAAGAAAATCAATAGCTCCTATCTAGAGGACACCCCAAACAAGCACACCAAGATTCAAAGCATTCTGATCAAAAATGTGCACTGCAGGGTTTGCCAAAGGGAAATATTGGATGCATAACGGCACTAAGCTCATCGAACGTCATTGCCAGCGGCAACATTTTTTGACAGAAATCGATGGAAATCAATAGCTCCCATCTAGAGGTAACCCCAAACATGCATACCAAGTTTCAAACCGATCTGACCATAAATGTGCCCTGTAGGGTGTGCCAAAGGAATATATTGATGCCTGACTAAACGAAGTTCAAAAGTCGTTGCCAGTGGCAACATTTTTTGACAGAAATGGAAGAAAACAGATAGCTCGCATCTAGGGGTCACACCAAACAAGGATACCAGGTTTCAAAGCAATCCGATTATAAATGTGCCCTGCAAGGTGTGTCAAAGGGAAATATTGAGGTCTGACTAACGTAAGTTCCAAGAATGTTGCAAGCCGCAACATTTTTGGACAGAAATGGAAGAAAATCAATAGCTCCCATCTAGATGTCACCCCAAACAACCACACCAAGTTTCAATACGATCCAATCCAAAATGTGCACTGCAAAGGGAAACATTGATGAATAACTGCAGTAAGTTCAGCAACATTTTTGGACGGAAACGGAAGAAAATCAATAGCTCCCATCTAGAGGTCACCCCAAACAATCATACCAGGTTTCAAAGCAATCTGATCATAAATGTTCCCTGTAGGGTGTGCCAAAGGGAAATATTGAGGTCTGAGTAAAATAAAATCGATAGCTCCCATCTTGATGTAACCCCAAACAAGCATACCAAGTGTCAAAACGATCTGATCATAAATGTGCCCTGTAGGGCATGCCAAAGGAATATATTGATGCCTGACTAAACCAAGTTCAATGGTTGTTGCCAGCAGCAACATTTTTTGACGGAAATGGAAGAAAATCGATAGCTCCCATCTAGAGGTCACCCTAAACAAGCATACCAAGTTTCAAAGCGATCTGATCATAAATGCGACCTGTGCGGTGTGCCAAGCAAAACTGTGGACGTACGTGCCCGCCCACCTGCAGGTACGTACGCTGACGGGTGAGAAGTGATTGCAATAGCTCAACTTGACTTTTGTCAATTTGAGCTAAAAATAGTATTCCATAGCAACGTTAAAATTGAATTAAAAGAAATAACTGGTTGAATGACCACCCCCAACGGGATACCCTGTATTTTTTGGTTGGGGGTTCCCGATTGGCCAGAATGGGCTGTCCGACAATCCACAGTGTACTAAACAGGTATCTCCAAGATGGAGATCAGGGCCAAAGCAGTGTTTACAACCTGATCTCCATCCTGGAGATTTGCCCTAACTGGTGCCACTGTCTGTTCTCAACTGTCAGGATTCCTTCTTCCGGGGCCTTCGGAATGCACCTCATGGGAGAACAAGGTGCCTGCAAAATGTTATTAGCAGGATTGACCATTTTGGTCCGGGGCTGCGGATTAGCAAACCTGCTAATTGAGAACCAGCAAACCCGCCCAATTGAGCAGGCCGTCCTTGATCTGCCACCTGAGGACCTGCCTAGTAGGAGATGGTTAACCCCCCTAGGGATCCTACAGATATGGCGGCATAGTACTGCAATAAGAGCCAGGGTAATATGTGGGAACCTCCTGACTACAAACTTGTACATTTTGTAGACTTGACTATTGATACAGAACATTAGAGATCGCTAAGTAGTATCAAAATTCGTCACAGAGCCTACATATATCTGAAGTTTGCGAAAGCTCCCAATACCAGACCTACCTGATGAGCTTTCAACACAAGACTGAACCTCAGTATGAGCTTGAAAAGGGCATACACCCTTTTAGTTGTGCACATATCAGATGCAACGCTCACATTAATCCCCAAGACATAGGACTGTTCTCTTTGGGAATCATTGCCGGGACCTGAACGTAAGCAAGACCCGATCGGATTAATGTCCACAGACGATAATCTTGTCCTATAGAGTGTTGCAGAGCTAGCCTTAAGGGCCAACTCAGGACTGGAATTGTTGATAGATGACATAAGGCCACCGATTCATTAGGAGTCACGCAACACTCGACCCGGAGAATGCCCTAACACCAGAACACCGCAAATCCAGAGAATCCAAAACTGGTGCATGAGCCAAGCCTGTAATAGAAGAATTTTCATTATCATACATAAAATCAATTACAGTTGGCGGAGGTGATGCACCAGAAACTGGAGTACTCTGAGCATCCTTCTTGGCATTAATTTTTAAAAAGGACTTTGACATCTGACCACATCTTTCTGGACCAAACGCCGCATACAGCGCATTGGTAATCAAATGGCATCGTTTACGAGGAACGCAATCAGAGTGGCCAACATCCACAATTGCATTTGACGCAATGAATGGTTCGCAGCATTCTGGAAACTAGAACCTGAAAAACATAAGAAAATAGGTGGGCATAAACAATGAAGAAATTTTACAAAAGACATGTAAAATATCATTGAATGTAACCTAAAAGGGTACTGAAGAAAAAAAAAAGACTGGGAATACACAAGCTTACCACATTAGGACTGAACAATCAAAGACTGAAAATGGTCTGTTCTCTGAAACAAAGATCAACCCAAGATATCAAAAAATATTTTTTACATTGGGAGATACAATGAGTGGTAAATAAACATAGAGGCATAAATATAAACATGTAATCTATGAATCCCAGTACATAAAATCAACCCAGAACACCAACAAGGCATGGCATGGGGGTGGGGGTGGGGGGGGGTGGGGGGTGGGGGGGTGGGGGGGGGAGCAAATTTTTTCCAAAGGCCCGAAAAGCCTTAAATCTCATTAAAAGGGGAAAAAAAATTAAGCCTTCACGTAAGCCCAAGCCAATCATTCCCATGCAATGTTATGAGCATAAGCAAAAATACACACTAGGGGAAAAACAGACTGAGACTTAAGCCTAAAACTGAAGATTATGTCAGTGTGAAGGTTGAGAGAGGTGCAAGTTAACAGGAAAGCTGAAAACACCCATATATATGCAATTTAAACAGTGAATAAGCTCACTGGAATAAGCTAAAGCAATTTCAAGGCAATTTCAAGAAAATTAAATTTTTTTGCCAAAATTTATTTTTTATATTACTTACCAAAGTGATACAAATTGTCTAATCTTCCCCTTTCCTGTCAGGTGAAACAGAGTGCAGAATTAGAAGTCCCCAAGAAAAAAAACCCTTTGGAGACTAAAATTGAGAACAGACAAAAAGAAAACCAAACTGGATTCACCAGGTGCCGATTTGTGTGGGTACACAAAAACCTGGTGAATAGTATCCTTCTTGAAGTGTCACCTATTGTCCATATTCCCGCCAGCCATGCGCAAACAGTCAATTTCGGAATTTAGATTTAACTATATCAATATGCATGTATGCTTGAGTGCGAGAAGGCATGCCATTATACTCTAAGAATAATGAATAATTTTGTATCACTTTGGTAAGCATTATAAAAATTATATTTTGGAACTAACCCCTAGAATGCTAACAGAATGGAACTAACCTAGAATAGCCAAAGCATTCAGTATTCAATCACTCGATTTCCAACTGTGCAACATACAAGTAAATCGAATATAAATAGAATAGTTCCAAAAAATCAACAGAAAAGAAATGACAAATATCCTGGGTTAGAATTTCCTAAGCAAATAAATGCAATTTATCCATCCCTTGGTGGAAGTTGTCACTTCAAACCTAAACCAACTTGCTGTGGTCATGATTACCACCTAGTCCCTACCGAACCTCACGCTGTACACCTACTAGGACAGACACGAGCATGAATAACACAAGGAAAAATATAATTGGATAAACAGTCGGAAGCTATTGGGGACCTGTATTAAGAATAGACTGAGCAGCTACCATGGGACCCAAGGAGAAGAGGTCTCCAGATTGTTCCTGTAGGTCCCGCAGGTAAAATATGAAGCAAAAGTAGTACAGCTTGTCCAGGAAGTCACAGATATGAGGTCACTAATAGACACTGAGTTAGCATAAGCCCCTGAAGTCGCTAGGGCTCTAACTTCATGGGCAGTAATAGTATTCGAAATCCTATCTGGAGTAGTCAATTGTTCATTGTATAAGTGAATAGCCATTTGTATCCATCTGGAAATGGAGTGAGGAGAAATATCCTTTCTACCAGGTAAAAGGGAAAGAAAAATCTTTTCCCGCCTTTCCTAATACCACTAGTTCTCTCCATCTAAGTCCTAACAGTTCGAACTGGACACCATAATGCTCTATTGTTGGACTGATCAGAAGGCAGTAAAGCCTGAATGAGAATAGGAGGAGAAGTATCCAGAACCTGATCCTCAGCCAGAAAAGAAGCATTTGTGGTAAAAGTAACAGTATTACCCACACTTTGATAAAAATGGGGGTCCAGAGACAGAGCATGAAGCTCACTAACTCTCCTAGCTGAAGCAAATGCCATCAGAAAAGCTGTCTTAAATGTCAGGAACCTTCTATCGACTTGAGACAAGGGCCCTGGAAAGACAATGAAGAATCTACGATATATTCCACTTAGGTTTTTTGAGGGTGAAATGTTTCATGAGATTCCCTAAAAAAGGATCAGTGCCGATAGAAAGGTTCCTGGCAAACAATAAAGTTTCCGACAGCATGGAACGATAACCCTTGATGGTGATAGGCTGAAGACCATTAGAATCAAAAAGGTGGACAAAGAAATCCGCCAGTTGAGCAGTAGGACTTCTAAAATCAACACTATTACTAAGACACCAGCGAGTAAACACCTGCCATTTCACATTGTAAGCTAGACTTGTGGAAAATCTGTGTGGTGCAGAAATGTACTCCATTGCTCTTCTCGAAAAACCTCTCTTTCGGAAACAGGACCAGATAAAAGACAAGTGTGAAGGTGTTGCTGCCTCACTGTGCAAGAGAACCGGCGTGGCTGGCCCTGAGAGAGATCGCCGAAGAGGTAACCTTACAGGAAGATCAAGAAGTAGAGGGCGAATTTGATTGACCCAAACCTTCTGAGGAGTGAAAGAAACCACGAGAATGATGCGACAATGAGAGATCCGAATTTTGTTCAGAATGCACTGAATGATCGAAGATGGAGGAAAGGCGTAACCGTCTATCCCGTTCCAGTCTAGCGAGAGGGCATCGACTGCAAAGGCCTGAGGATCTGGACAAGGGGACACAAAATTGTCTAGTTGCTTGTTTCACCTTGTCGCAAAAAGATCTAAGCGGGGTGTGCCCCACCTGTTGCAAAAAGCTTTGAAGACCTTTGATTCAGAGACCGCTTTGATGGAAGAGTCTTGCCCTTTGCGGGAGAGCGCATCCGCTAAGAAGTTCAGATGACCCGGAATGTGTCTGACTACCATGCAGCAATTCAGTTGAGCAAATAGGAGGAGATCCCTGGCTAAGAGACACAACGGAAAGGAATGCTTTCCTCCCTGATTCCGAATGTAAGAAACTACCTTTGAGTTGTCCAAAAGAATTAGCAGAGCATGGTTGGAAAGGAGATGACGCCAGTGCTGAAATGCTAATAGAATGGCCAATAACTCCTTCTGGTTGATGTGAATCAGGGCCTAATCCTCTGACCATAGGCCACTGGTCTGTAGATCGAGAGGATTCAGAGTTGTTCCCAGCCCAGGCGTCTGCTGTTATAATGCAATCTGGAGTGGGGGGGGGGGGGGGGGGGGGGAGTTCAACGGAATGCCCTGAGTGAGCCAATCCACATCTTGCCTGTTGAGACTGTTCTTGAATGTGATTCCAAAGTAATCAACATGTCCAATGGATCGAGATTCAGTCTCTAATTCTGAAGCAGATAAAAATGAAAAGGTCAGAGATACAACCTGCTCAGAGGAATGAAATCGGTCACTTAGTTGCATAGACCGATGAGATAGGCATAGTCTCGTTATGCCGATGTGCTTAAACATACCGAGATCGAGATTAGTGAGAGGTGCTAATTACTTTTACTGGTCACTTTTACCCAGAATTTTAGTCGGGTTTTTTTTCTTAGTGAATACGGGATGTGAATACATGTCAGGGTGAACAGGGGTCATGGAGGCGGTTTAAAAAAGAACATCTCCATATTGTTGAATACGAGACGTTAATACTCGTCAGGGTGAACAGGGATCATGGAAAAGGTTTAAAAAGGAACATCTCCATAGTCCCTCTCATACATAGTTCTCGCAGTCATGGCAAGTCAACAAGTTTCAGTTATGTTCATTCCTAATAACAGAGGAGGTAGAAATCTAGTTTACAATGACTTTAAGTTCCGAATAAAGTCACAGAAGCCACCAAATATCCACTGGATGTGTAGTGAACACGGTTGCGGAGCCACAATAAACACAAGAGAAGACATTATTAGTTCGCCTATGGGCACACATAATCATCTTCCGGACTTACCAAAAATCTGTGCAGATGCCGTGTTAGCAGATCTGAAGAAAACAGTTCGTCGTGATTCTAAATCTGTATCATCTATCTACCAGGACTTAGTTGGATCTTTAAGAGGAGATGAAAATGACCCAGTGATCATTGCTAAAATTCCAACTTTCTACAGTGTACGATCAGCTCTTTACCGATCCCGAGCAAAAACAAGGCCAGCTCTTCCAAAATCTCATTCTGATATACTTCTACCAGAAATGTTCCAGAAAACAACAGCAGGGGACAACTTTCTTCTTGCTCCTGATGGCGAAGAAAAGAAAATAATGATCTTTGCGACCACAGCACATCTTCAACTACTCAGTGAAGCGGCAGCATTATATTGTGATGGAACATTTGAGAAGTCGCCTAAACTCTTCTTCCAGTTATATTCAGTGCATGCTTTTGTTGACAATAAAATGTTACCACTTGTGTATGGTAAAGGGATGTTACTTCCACTACAGTCAAGCGGTTTATCGCTTTGCATCAGACAAGTGCAGCCTTAGAAATGAATACAAAGATGACACAACAGTCAGAACATTAGTTCGATGAGCCATAGCTCTTCCATTTGTGGCAGTGCCAGAAGTCAGCGATGCTTGGTTTGAAGTACTGAGTGCATGGGAAGAAGAATTAAATACTAGGGATGTTGACCAGCGAGTGGTAAAGTTCACAGACTATGTAACTTCATTCTGGGTTGAAGGAGTTAATCAAAATATATGGAATCATTCTGAGACAAATGGCTCAAGAACAACAAACCACGTGGAGGGATGGCATTCTAAATTGATGAAAATAATCAACGGAAGTAATCCAAATTTGTACTCTGTTGTGAGTTTTATTCAACAGGAACAGGCTTACACAGAAGCAACAATACTTCAACTCCGTGCCGGTGGTAAAGTTTGCCCACAATGAAAAAAGTACCGAAAAATTGAACATTTCATCCGGCATTACCAAAGAGAATACAGAGAAAGTAGAATGAACATTTTACAATTTTTAGATGCCGTGCCAAGGATTTTTAGATGCCGTGGCCAAGGCCAGTCCTTTTTGAGAGTATTTAATTAATGCCCATGTTTCATGCAATGTTTAATGTTCGTTATTTGTAATTTTTTTGTAATTTTTTCTCATCTAAAATCCTGGGTAAAAGTGACCAGTAAAAGTAATTAGCACCTTTCACTAATCCCGATCTCGGTATGTTTATTTAAGCACATCGGCATAACGAGACGACACCGATGAGATGCAAGAACTCCCTGGCAGTCAGATGATTCGCCCTGTGAAAGTATCTTGCGAACGCACTGATAATTTCAGCTCTAACAAGCTGAACTCGAACCAAGTTGAGATGTGTAAGAAATTCCATCCCCAGATGAGTGAAAGTTTGTGATGGAACTAAATCTGACTTTGTTTGGATGAAATCCCAGAGATTTTAGGAGATTGAGAAGGCACTGAACATCCCTCTTCAAGAGGGACTTGTCTGCATCTCTTTGGAAAATGTCGTCGAGATGATGATGTGACTGATGAGTGGGCCCGATGAAGGGCCATAACTTGATTCATGAGACATGTGAATGCCCATGGAGCTAGATTCAAACCAGAAGGTATTGCTTTGAAATGATAAGCAATGCCTTGGAACGAGAAGCTGAGAAACTTGCTAGACTGAGGATGAATTGGAACATGGAAAAGAGCATCCTTGAGGTCTATATTCACTGCAAAAAGGTTCTTGTGAATTGTACGCCAAACTGATCTGAAAGTCTCCATGCTGAATTTCAGAGCTTTGATGAACAAATTCAGATAGCTGAGATCGACAACTGGTCTGAGTTGACCGTTCTTCTTGGAAACCAGAAAGAGGTTGCCATAGAACCCTGGCGACTGAAGGTTGAGAACGACCTTGATCGCTTCCTTCTCTAATAGCTTGTGAATCTTGGTGTCCAGAAGGAGTGCTCTTTGAAGATCAGAAGGAACAGTGGTGGGGATTGGATTGCATGTAAGAAGGGGTCTTTCTAAAAAAGATATTCTTAGACTGAATTGAATCAATTTGTGAACCCAGGGGTCCGCTGAAATATTGATCCATTGTGGAAGAAAATGAGCAATCTGTTCCCCACTGGAAGCGAATCAAGGTGAAGACCATCACACTTTGGAAGCACGAGGCCTGTTAGAGGAGAAACGACCTCCACCTCTTCTATTCCTACCTCTAGATCTTCTAGATTTCTTAGAAGATTGAGAAGGAGCAGATTGTGACTGAGGATCTATAAGAAGAATGACAGCAGTTATAATCTTGGCCCCTTTTCGAAGAGCCCCTGTTGTTAGCATAAAGCTGGTGTGAAAGGAGTTGCTGTTGATTGAATTTCAGAACTCCTTCCTGAACAGTGGATATAGCGCTATCAAAAAGGAGCTTGTGAGAAATAGGCGTTGAACATAATTGGTTACGTTGAACCTCTGGAAGAGAAGAGTTTGATTGAAGCATAGCATCCCTTCATAAAAGCTCCAAATTAGCCAGGTTGATGGAAGTAGCATTACTGGCATTCATGATGCAGCATGACAGGGACCTAAAAATCAAAGCAGTATCGTCCATCTGCTTGTCAATAGATACCCTGGCGGCTAAAGCCACTGCAAAATGGTCAGCATAAGAGAGTGTTTGAATGATTTCTCTAGACAAGCCCAGCAGTGAATCACAAACACTTGATGGAACACTGATGGACCAAGGCATAACTAGCTTCAGAGAGGCAACATCGTCATCCGGCACCAACTGATATTCAGAAATTAAATCACCAGAGCTATGATACTTCTTATATCTTTTATAGGAAGAGAAGCATCATTGCGATTGAAGAAAGACGACTTCACAGCCTTAGCTGGAAGCTGAATGTCAATGGAAGCAAAAGCATCATCAACTAATTGAGATTGAAGCGGCTTTCCAAGAGAAGAAGGCTGATGAGCAGGGTTTGCAGACCTTCTCTCAACTGTAGACATGCAACTGGCGTGACAACAGAGGTACAGCATCGGGTCTAACCTCTGGAATATGCTCAAAAAGAAACTCTAGCAATTCTGGTAGGTCAGATATTTGATAAGAAGCAGACTCGTCATAATAATCATCGTCAACGTCGTCCTCATTATTTTCTGATGTGACGTAATCAGGTTCGGAACCTGATGAAAAAGCGACTGTGAGTGGAGCATCAGAACGAGAGTCGCGATTTCGTTAGATGCCCGATCAGAAAAATGATCAGCCAGTGTCTTCTGAGAGATCAATGATTCTGCCAACAAGGTGAATGTTTGAGCAATTTGATCATCGACAGATAATGGGCTGATATCAACCTGTTCTGTCGGAGACCTAAAAGTGATGGAACAACGCTGTTGCTCTGGCAAAACTCTGCTAACTGAAAATAAACAAGGGTTGACAGAGAAGCATGCCCATGAGTGCCATAAACATAAGCTTGGTGAGGTGGTGCATTGACGGAAGAGGAAAGCATTGCATTACCAGGTCTGCTAAAAGGTTCGACTGACTGAGAATGCTGTAAAGCAGACAATGAAGCAGAATTATCATATGTACCAGACTGGGCAAAAGGAGAGTGGAATTGAGTCTGTACATGACTTGCAGCTACTTTGGCGGCATTTGTACCAAAGTAAGAGCCAGGGTAAGAACAGTTCGCGGCATTCTGGAACTAGAACCTGTAAAATAAAACATAATAGGTTAACATAATATGTTAACATACAGCAATGAATAAATTTGTTATGATACATGAAAAATATCATTGAATGTAAACTGTAAGGATACTAAAGCATAATAGACTGGGAAAACATCAACTTACCACAACAGGACCGAAAATATTGAAAATGGTCCATTATCTGAAACAAATATCAACCACCAAAAATATATCAAAAAATATTTTTTGCATAGGGAGATACAATGAGTGATGAATAAACATACAGACATAATATAAACATGAAATCTATAATACAGAATTTAACCCGAATCCCCCCAATGTGCAAAAATAAGGGTGGGGGAGGGGATGGGGGCTGGGAGTGGCAAATTTTTATAAGAGGCCAGAAGAGCCTTAAATCTCCTGAAAAGGGGAAAAATTTAAGCCTTCATGTAAACCTAAGTCAATCATTCCCACGCTATGTTATGAGCACAAGCCAAAATACACACCATGGGAGGAAAAACAGACTGGGACTTCAGCCCAAAACTGAAAATTACATCCGTGTGAAGGTTGAGAGAGGTGTAATTTAACAGGAAAGTGGTAAACACCAACATAAATGCATATTAGACAGTGAAATAGGTCAAAGCAAATAAATTTGTACGAAAATAGGGGACACCATCTTGTTTCGTTTTCAAAAAATAACAAAGAAATTTCAAAAAGCACTTTCATGTTAAAATCTTCACAGAATCTTGTAGGAATCTTTTCCTAACATCATATCAATGAGGAAACATCACAAACACCTCCAGGAAACCTTCTAAAACTGCCAATAACTTTGAATTTTACACAGCGGAGATTTTCACAACCTTCTGCAGGAAGTGAAGAAGAGGAAGTTAACTGTTTGTGCATGACTGGCAGGAATATCGACAATAGGGGTACGTTTCCATGGGCCATTCCGAATATATTCGGAATTCACCAGACTAGTGTGTCATGCATAGTTCAATTACAGAATTTTATTCTCAAGGAAACGTTCATTTGACGTTACAGGTTATTCAGAATAATTGATGTTGTTCAAGATTGCACTTCTAGTCGAAGAGTTCAACGATGACAAAAAAAAAGTTGGTTGCGTTATCGGCAGCTAACATGAATTATTCTGTGCACAAGCTCTCGACGAATTATCAGATTTTATCTTTTTTAATGAAATATATAGTACATTATCAATACTAAACAAACTGAGTATTGATAAGATAATATACATTTTATTAAAATTGATAACATCTGATAATACATCACATGCCTGTGAATGAAAGTAGATTCGACACTTTATTTTACTGCAATGCCCAAAACTTTTGGAAGCTTTGAACCTTGCAATAACCTTCAACAATGTTTTATTTTATAGTAGAGTGAGACGTGGCTGATACAAATTGGTCTCAACACTGACATGGAATTATAAAGATAGACTAAATTTATTTTTCTATGAAATTAGAGAACCAAAGTATAGGCCTAGGTCCCAGGGTATAAGGCCTCGCCTCATAGAAACTTGGACTGAGTATATATGTGGGGTCAACAGGAGTCACGGCTTACTTCTAAAAAGGTCAGTGGCGCCATGTGCATTCGGAGACAGGGGACTTCCGGTCAAAATGGCAAGTTGCATAATTTAATCACCTACTGGATGAAAATTTTATGCAGGTTACTGGGTTGTGCTGTAGAACAGGGGAAATTTAAGAGTCTGAAAGATTTCCCATATGATAAAAGTCGCAAGAAGAAACGGAGATAAGTGTTTGGACACCAGTCTAAAAAAGTCGACTGATAGACCAGGTGGCTGTCAGATGTTTGGGCCCGGTGTATAAAGTTGGTAGAACTGCATGGGGTTTGCCCCGAGTCCTTGTGTATTAAAACGAATGAGCAGTAGCAGTACAGTGTCACATGGGGTAAAACATGATAAGGCCCATTTGGGTGGCGCACAATTCTATAGTCGCGGTTGAGTCAAAGAGGTATTATACTAGAGTAACGTCGCAAAAGAGCCATGTGCACGAGCGTCGTCAGGATGAGAGGACGGCTGTGCACTGAGAATGTTCCAGTCATTGTGACAATGGAGTGTGTGTGTGAGTGTGCATTAGTGTTACCCCACTATCGAGGTAAATTATAGAAGTACACAACCACGTACAGAGGTACACAAAAATGCAAAGGTAAATTTCGCGTTAACTTGGTAAATGAACCCCACTAAGTTACTCCACTTTCAGTGCTGGATCCTATAAGCATAATTTGAGAAGTACCTCACTTTGTCAATACGGTGTTTATGAGCGTGCATCTGTGTGGAACACACTCCGTAATCAGAAATCTGACAGGACTACTTTTTTAAAGCTGATGCATGCATATGCTAGTTGAATATTAATTATCTTCAACAAATGTCCATGCACTTCACAAAATGAATAAAAAAGGAACACTATCTGGGAAAGACATTACCATATAAGGAACATTACCTTGGAACGACATTACCATATAAGGGGATAAGGAACACTATTTATATACCTCGGAAAGACACTGTCATATAAGGCTGTGCCTCGGTATGTATGTGGAATGTCTAACACTTAGCCCTTCATGCTAGACAAAAACGTGGATGGTCTTTGGATAGTCCATGTTATGACAGGATAAAATACGAAATATCTACTTTCTGGGAGCCTTAGAAAGAGATGACCTCGCTCAGCTGGTATGAAATATGATACCTCATAATGTTAGGAAAACATGCCTCTGTGTGTGGGTGTTAGTGTTATACAGAATAAAACAGGCTACGGAAAGAAGCTGATGTGCAATAGCTTTGGTAAAAGCATAGGGTCACTATACTAGGGTCGAGCTGTATTGGAAGGATCCATAAACCTCAACGTAGTTAAGGTCCCACTAACCGATAAGACGACATCTTGAAAAATCCAATGGATTTCTTGGTGTAAATAAAACGTTTCAAGTGGCCATGGACCTTTTTCAGAGACCATTACCATAGGCATGGGGATGCACATGGGCTCCTAGCCCTATACTGTATCAACACATACCAGTCTGTACCCAGTCACATAAGCCTTGAAATCCCATATTAATACCATATCCGATAGTTGTGAAGGTTTTATTTGCACATTCACGTATGAAAGGATGATGGTTGCACAGATGATGGAACTTGTAAATCCTTTTCTTAAAATACACAAGTGTAACATGAAGAGGGTAGGAGGCTGGCAAAACACCCTCAAATCACATTTATTTGCACCCAAGTGTACATGTATGCCATTTTTTGTGTGTGTGGGGGGTGGGGGGTGGGGGGGGGGGATTTTGGCTTGTACGGACCACGAAACCACTATTCTGAAAATTTCTGCTGTAATTTTCAAATAAGAGCTCCTTGACAAGATCCTTACCCTCCCTCCCCAATTACATAACTTCTGCAATAGCGATTCCGTATAAGAAATCTTTCGGGTTCTACCACTTTCCTACAATAAAACGCAATCAATCGGATTACTAAACTGTTACAGCAGATTATTTGTCTGTTTATTGAGGGTTATGACAGTTTCGAAGATCAGGGTCATATTATGCCGAGCTGTTTTACGAATGGAGGAAGCCGGAGTACCCAGGGAGAACCATCACATAGCAACAAGTAACTGCTAGACTCTCCAACGTACTAACCAGACACAAGCCAGATGAGCACTGGTTGAATGCATGCCTGCCATCAACGTACCGCACATCTAAGCTCACTTTGCAGCTGTGCCCCTATGCGAGAAGTCAGGATTAAGTGACTTGCTCAGGGTCACAATGCAAGTGGCATGGACCACTTTCGAACTGTCAGCCTGGCGTTCATAAGTCTAACGCACCAGTCAATGAGCCATCACGATCCCCATTAGTTGGTTTTAAAAGATTACTATAACAGATCATTAATTGGTTAAAAAAGATAAGGCCTACTTAATCTGTTGCTGTATAAAACAAGAGGCCCCAAGGGGCCTGAGGGCGCTCACCTGACATGGTAGCCTAAATATCAACCCAGAGAATTGATTTCAACAAGTTGCATCTGCTCCTCCTAAGAAAAGCTTATACCAAATATCCAAAGGTTCTGACCAGTGGATCTAAAAACAAGAGGCCCCATGGGGCCTGAAGCGCTCATCTTGTACAGAACACAATTTAAACAGAGTCCAAGAATGAGTCTACATTAAGCAAGCCATCGCCATAGGCTACACTGTCAATCCTTGAGTCCCTCAGGAGTGACAAAAATAATCTAGGCATCATGCCTTTTCATCAGTTGATCATAAGTAAAATGTAGAGCTCCCCTATGAAGCCCCTTGATACAACCTATGTGGATTAATCTTAGTACCTCTAGAGGGTACTGAATACAAAATTTGTAATTCTTCAGCAAAATGGCCAATTCTGGCTCCCATAGAGAGCCCAAATATCAACCCAGGCTCTTTATTTGAACACAGTTAAATCTGACTTCCCTAGAGATGTTGTGTACCGAATATGAAAGCATTCTGACTGTTGGATCTGAAGAAGAGAAATTGTAAAGAAATTTTTTCGAATTGCACTAAGTTCAAATTTGGGCTACCATAGCGAGCCCAAATATTGACCTATGGATCCGATTTGAACAAACTTGAATCTGACCCCCCTAGAGATGTTGTATACCAAATGTGAAAGCATTCTGACAAGTGAATCTGAAGAAGAAGATTTTTGAAGAAATTCCCTCATATTGTACTCAGTTAAATTTCATGTTCCCATATGGAGCCCAAATATTAACCTAGGCACTCGAACTGAACAAACTGGAATCTGACCCCCCTAGAGATGTTGTATACCAAATATAAAAGCATTCCGACAGGTGGATCTGAAGAAGAAGATTTTTAAAGAAATTTTCTCATATTGCACTAAGAAAAAATTTGGGCTACCATAGTGAGCCTAAATATATACCTAGGGATTTGATTTGAACAAACTTGAATCTGACCCCCGTAGAGATGTTGCATACCAAATATCAAAGCATTCTGACTGATGGATCTGAAGAAGAAGATTTTTTTAAATTACCCTCCATATTGAACAAAGATAAAATTTGGGCTTCCGTAGGAAGCCCAAATACTAAGCTAGGGACTTGGTTTGAACAATCTAGAATCTGACCCTCATAACAATGATGTATACCAAATATTAAAAGATTCTGACTGGTGGTTCTGAAGAAGAAGATTTTTAAAGAATATTCCCCATATTACCCTATGTTAAAACTTCGGGCTCCTGTAGAGAGCCCAAATATGAACCAATGAGCTTTATTTCTACAAACTCTTATCTGACCCCCCTATAAATGCTGTATACCAAATATCAAAAGATTCTGATGATTGGTTCTGGAGAAAAGATTTTTTTTAATTTTTGCAAATATGCTGACTCAGCATTTTTTCGATGCCCATTACAGAACACCCTAACATAACCGATGGCAATTTTTTTTTACCATTCAATTCTACTGGTCATAAGGATACTTCATACCAAATAAAAGCTCTCTGTTCCGTAGGGTTTGGGAAATATGGGCGTTTTTTAATTTTTTTTTAGCTCCCAGGGTTCCCATGGGGATGCGGGAATTTTTTTTTTTGCATGGGTCAAGTACTTATGACCCAATACTACCACAAACCAAAATTGGTTCATACCGGACCATCGGTTCAGAAAATAGAAATTTTGGGCGGGGCCAAAAATCTTACCCCTCCTATTACAAAGCCAAATATTACTTTACGAACTTCGTTTGAACAACTTGATTCTACACCTCATATGGAAGCTCCATAGCAAATATCAAGTCATTGTACACACTGGTTCTTGAAAAGAAGATTTTTAAAATATTTTGGAACATTTTCCCCCACTCCCTCCCTATGGGGCTGGGCATACAGAGTTGAACAAAAATGAAATGCCCCTTTGGGACCATCACTCACACAAACTTTCACTTGAATTGGCCCAGTGGCTTTGGAGGAGAAGACCAAAACATGGTGCTGACGGACGACGGACGGGAAGCGATTAGATTAGCTCAGCTTGACTTTGTCAAGATGAGCTAAAAAAGAAGATTTTTAAAGAATATTTCTCATATTGAACTAAGTTATAATTCGGGCTCCCACAATGAGCCCACATATGAACCCAGGGACTTGGCTTTAACAAACTTAAATCTCACCCCCCTAAGGATGCTGCACACCAAATATCAAAACATTCCGACTGCTGGATCTGAAGAAGAAGATTTTTAAAGAAAATTCCTCATTTTGAACTAAGTTACAATTCAAGCTCCCACAGTGAGTCCAAATATGGACCTAGGGACATGGCTTGAACAAGCTTGAATCTCACCCCCCTAAGGATGCTGCATATCAAATATCAAAACATTCCAACTGCTGGATCTGAAGAAGATTTTTAAAGAAAATTTCTCATTTTGAACTAAGTTATAATTCGGGCTACCACAGTGAGCCCAAATATAAACCCAGGGACTTGGCTTGAACAAACTTGAATCTCACCCCCCTAAGCATGATGCATACCCAATATCAAAAGATTCTGCCTGCTGGATCTTGAGAAGAAGATTTTCAAAGAAATTTGCCTGAAATGCACTAAGTTCGAATTCGAGCTTCTATAGTGAGCCCAAATATGAATCCAGGGGGCCGATTTGAACAAAATTGAATCAGATCCACCCCACAATGTTGCATACCAAATATCAAAAGATTCTGCCTGCTGGATCTGGAGAAGAAGATTTTTTAAGAAATTTGCCTGAAATGCACTAAGTTCGAATTTGAGCTTCTATACTGAGACCAAATACAAACCCAGGGGGCCGATTTGAACAAACTTGAATCAGATCCACCCCACAATGTTGCATACCAAATATCAGAAGATTCTGCCTGCTGGATCTGGAGAAGAAGATTTTTTAAGAAATCTGCCTGAAATGCACTAAGTTCGAATTCGGGCTTCTATAGTGAGCCCAAATATGAATCCAGGGGGCCGATTTGAACAAAATTGAATCAGATCCACCCCACAATGTTGCATACCAAATATCAAAAGATTCTGCCTGCTGGATCTAGTGAAGAAGATTTTTTAAGAAATTTGCCTGAAATGCACTAAGTTCGAATTCGAGCTTCTATACTGAGCCCAAATATAAACCCAGGGGGCCGATTTGAACAAACTTGAATCAGATCCACCCCAAAATGTTGAATACCAAATATCAAAAGATTCTGCCTGCTGGATCTGGAGAAGAAGATATTTTAAGAAATTTGCCTGAAATGTACTAAGTTCGAATTCGAGCTTCTATACTGAGCCCAAATATAAACCCAGGGGGCCGATTTGAACAAACTTGAATCAGATCCACCCCACAATGTTGCATACCCAATATCAAAAGATTCTGCCTGCTGGATCTGGAGAAGAAGATTTTTTTTTTTTTTTTTTTTTAAAATTTGCCTGAAATGCACTAAGTTCGAATTCAGGCTTCTATAGTGAGCCCAAATAAGAATCCAGGGAGCCGATTTGAACAAACTTCAATCAGATCCACCCCACAATGTTACATACCAAATATCAAAAGATTCTGCCTGCTGGATCTGGAGAAGAAGATTTTTTAAGAAATTTGCCTGAAATGCACTAAGTTCGAAATCGGGCTCCTATACTGAGCCCAAATATGAACCCAGGGGGCCGATTTGAACAAACTTGAATCAGATCCACACTACAATGTTGCATACCAAATATCAAAAGATTCTGCCTGCTGGATCTGGAGAAGATTTTTTAATGTTTTTCCCATTGCCTACAGTGTTAAAAAGTGCTGACTCAGCACTTTTTCAAAGTCCTGAAAAAAGTACCTTGTGATCAAACCGATAGGGATTTTTTTTAACCATTCTATTCTACTGGATAAAAGTAAGTTTTATACAAAATAAGAATTCTCTGTGCTGTGTAGTTTTGGAGATATGGCAGTTTTAAGGTTTTTCCTATTTTTAGCTCCCGAGGTTCCCACGGGGCAATGAGAAAAATTTTTTTTGCATCAATCAACTACTTATGACCCATTATCATCTCATATCAAATTTGGTTCAAATCGACCTCACGGTTCTGAAAATAGAAATTTTAGGCGTGGCCAAAATTTTTGCCCCTCCCATAACGAAGGCAAATAATGCCCGACAAACTTCTCTTGAACAAACTTGATTCTAAACCTCAAAAGGACTCTGTAAACCACATATCAAGTCTCTGCTACTGGTGGTTCATTAGAAGAAGATTTTCAAAAAATTTGGCCATTTTTTCCCCACACCTCTGCTCAATATGAGCCGAAACCTATTTTGGATAAAAATCAAAATGCCCTTATATAACCACTACTTACATGAAATTTAATTAAAATGTGGCCAGTGGTTTAGGAGAAAGAGGCTCAAACACCACCTTCATGCAGGACGATGGACGAAGAGTGATAAGAAAAGCTCACCCTGACTTTCAGTCAGGTGAGCTAAAAATTAATAGTTGGTTATAACTGAATAAAAACTGTTAAAATAGGTTATTAGTTGGTTATAACAAACCACTAATCTGTTAAAACAAATTATGAATCTGTTATAAAAGTTTATTAATCTGTTGTAACAGATAAATAACTGGAGACGGGTTGGCACCAATACGCCACCGTTGAAAACAAATTAAAGATTTGCGGTATGCAAAACTTTATAAGGCAGTGCACATGTCGAGAATAACATTTATTCCTCCTCATGAGGTGGATTAACAGAATACATTCTGAATAGTATTCCAGAATACGTCCACTTGAACAAAACGACACAAATCGCATTCTGCCTTATCTGCGCATGTCCAAAATAACACTAGTAATCTCGATTTGCACCCTAAGTGACAGTTCAAGTAGAATACTATTCACCAGGTTTTTGTGTACTCACACAAATCGGCACTTGGTGAACACGGTTTGGTTTTCTTTTGTCCGTTGACAACTTTAGTCTCCTAAGTGTTTTTCTCTTAGGGACTTCTAATTCTGCACTCTTTTTCACCTGATAGGAAAGAGGAAGATTAGTCAATTTGTATCACTTTAGTAAGTTGGGAAAAAATAGGTGACACCAGTTAGTTTCGTTATCGAAAAATAAAGAAATTTCAAAAAGCACTTTCCTGAGAAATTCTTCACAAAATCTTGCAGAAATCTTTTCTAACATTAAATCATTGATGAAACATCTTGAACACCTTCAGGAAACCTGCTAAAACTCAACATAACTTTGAATTTTAACATAGCTGAGATTTTCACATCCATTCACAGGAAATGAAAAAGAGGAAATTGATATCATTGTGCAATACTGGCAGGAAGTGAACAATGGGTGAAAAGATCAAATAGGGTGTAGTTTGCCAGGTTTTTGTGTACCTACACAAATCGGTATCTGGCAAAACTGGTTTGGTTTGCTTTTTTGTATTTTGTCATTCTTATAGGGTATTTTCTTAGGAACTCTAATTCTGCACTCTTTTTCACCTGATAAGAAAGAGGAATATTTGGCACTTTGTATCACTTTGGTACGTTGAGAAAAAATAGGTGACAAAATTTCATTTCATCAATCATAATAGACTAAGAAATTTCCAAAGTCACTTTCCGGAGAGAAATTATCCAAAATTTTCATGTGGCTGTGTTAAAAAAATCATATATGCACAGGATTATCCACTTTCACCTCCAGAATCCTCCAAAACAGCTGTTTTTCCAAGAAATTAACAGAGAGCACACAAACAATGTCTTCTCCTTTGTTTGGAAAAGAGGAAATTGACTTTGCGCATGATGGGCAGGAATTGGAAATAGGTCACTGTTCTTTGTAGGATACTGGTCACCATATTTTGTGTACCTACTAAAAGAATTTTTATTATGATTCTCAAAAATTCCCCCTCTTTTCCATTTGAGAATAAGGAAGAGGAACAGGCACTTGTGTTACTTTGGTAAGATTGGAAAAAATAGGAGACAAAATATTGTTTCGTCAATGGAAAAAGATTAAGAAATTTCAAAATCTTCATGTGGCTTTGTTAAAAACAGATATGAAGAGGATAATCCATTTTCACCTCCAGAATCCTCCAAAACCACCATTTTTCCAAGAAATTAACAGAGAGCACAAAAATAATGTCAGTTAGGTCTAAATTTTGACTTTGGTGGCAATTTTAACTCTCCTAAAAGATTTTTTATTAGGATTCTCCAAAATTTGCCCACTTTTACATTTGAGAGTAAGGAAAGAGCAGCAGGCACCTGTGTTACTTTGGTAAGATTGGAAAAAATAAAATCAAAGTGATAATTGATAAAATGAAAGATAAGAAAATTCAGGAGCTGCTTGATCCAGTCACTGCTACAAGTAGTGAGGAATGTAAATCAAGTCCTGAAAGTTTTTCAATAAAAACTAAGGAAGAGGCTCACGGAAGACATCAGCATCGCAGCATCTAATAACGAAATTAAGAAAACAATGGTTCAGACTGATGAATGTTAAGTCAAGTGGAAACTGTATCTGCAGAAAATTTTACCAGGAGAGGCGGAATACCACATGATTATTCAGAAATGGGGATTGTAATATGATGAAAATCTAAAAAGGTTCATGGAAGCATACACACATAAATGAAGGCAAACATGGGCTGGTTTCAAATTTCATTAACGATAGATCTAGAATCTAAACTGAATGGTGCTATTGAAAGCTTGGGTACTGATGTGGATATAGTGGGTTTGATGACTATGCTGGGAATTGGGATTCATGTGTTCTGGAAGTATGGTACAAATTTTCAGTGGGTGGAATTCAAACTAGAGAAAATGGTGAGTACAAGTAAATTAATTTCTATTAGTTTCTGGATGATTCTCAATTTCAGGTTGTACATAGATTAGGTGGTAAGTATAAAATGAAAAGGACCAAGTCAGTTGACTACAAGTTTGATTTACCCCTAATGGTTTCAGTATTCTGAAAGAATAAAACAAAGCCTAATATCAAGTGCAGTTCAAAAAAAGGTATGGACAAAACGGTACAAAAAATTACTCAAAAAGAAAATAATGGTATAAGTCAAGGAAAATCCTAGCAATTAATGTAAAACTAAAAAGAGTAGGAGTAAAGCACTAGACGAAAGAAGCAAAATAAAACAGAAGAATAATGTGTACAATTTCTGTGGAAAAAAGCTAACGAGACACCAAAGAATACTACTTGAAAGCTACCTAAAGTTTATTCCAATAGAAAGAAGTTTGGAAATAGCAAATCCTGTTGTTGAAATAAAAGAATGGGGGCACAAAATGCAGATGCAAGAGTTTTTTCTAGACAATAATAAGCCTCAAGATCACAATAATGAATTTATGGAACACAATACGTGGACACCTAAGGAAGATAGAGATTAGCATCTGGATCTATATTTAGAGATAGTGCAGGACATTCTAAAAGGCAAAAAAACAAGATGCTCTAAAGAGCCTGTAATCGCTCATCTGGCAGAACTACATATCCCTCAGTTATTCTAAACAAAATCAAAGAATCCAGCTGGCTGCCATGCTCCTTCATCTAAGCGAAACAGAATGATGATTGTTTTCAGAGAACTGTCCATACATTATTTGTGCCAAGTTTGGTTCACACTGGCCAAGCAGAAAAGATGAAAATGTGATTTCCCATGGTAAATATGAGCCGCAATTGCAGCCATGTTTGCAACCGATCAACATTAAATGAGGATAGCTGGTAGAGGGTGTCTCAATTATCAATCATGTGAAGTTTCAAAACATTTGGCCTTGTAGTTTCAGAGGAGAAGACTTTTCAAAATTGACCAATCAGAATCAAAGAATGCCTCTGGTGGCCATGTTTTTTCATCTGAGGGGAATAAAATGAGGATCGTGTGTAGAGGATCTCCCATAGACCATTCCTGCCAAATTTGGTTCACATCAGCTCAGTAGTTCCAGAAAAGATGATGGAAATGTGATTTCCTGTAAGGTTTCTGTGGTAACTATAAGCTGCAGTTATGGCCATGTTTGCAACCCAATCAACATTAAATGAGGATCGTTAGTAGAGGGTGTCCAAGTCGTCAAGCATATGAAGTTTCAAAATATTTGGCCTTGTAGTTTCAGAGGAGATGATTTTTAAAAATCCACCACTCAGAATCAAAGAATGACTCTGGCAGCCATGCTTTTTCATCCAGCAGGAACAAAATGAGAATAGTTTGTAGAGGACCTCCCATAGACTAGTCCTGCCAAGTTCGGTTTTACATCGGCTTAGTGTTGGGACGACTATCAAATTTCCCTGTCAACTAGTCGCCAGCTATTAGTCGCTTACTAGTCGGTCTGCTGCAATCAAAACGTACAAACTGGTTAGGGGTAGGCTGTTATTTTGACCTTATAAACCAAAAGAATCACAACAAAACTAGAAACCGCTATCGTCTCAACACGTAAATATTTTACTTGATAATGCCTCACTGTAACAGCTTCTGTTTAGACCGTTTTAGAGCTGGTTAAGCAAATTTTAGTGTCATGTTTGCATTCTTCCAAAAGAAATTGAACTTCCTGTGTTCATGGAAAAACTTGGTCACTCAAGGAAAACAACAACACGGAATGTAGGACTTTGTACCTTAGAAAATCCGCACTAATGTAGACGTTTCTGACAAAATTTCCCGATCTTTGACACACGATGTTCTGAGCATGCTGTGCGATGATCAGACATCTCGTGACCAAAAGGTATGGGCACCAAACACCCTGAGATTTGTGCATGAGGTGTTCAGAACAGCCATTTTTCTGGACATCTCTTACACAAATCTCAGGATGTTAGGGTCAAGCACATCTGCAACTGGATGGGGAATTAGTGACAAATGACAACAACATGATTTTGTGGACCAATGGACCATGAAACACCACGGTAACACAATTCATTGTAAGTTTATAACGTGAAGGGGGAATGGGGTTGTTTTAGCAGCATTAAGGCATCGCATTGTTACTTAACATAAATATAAGAATGTCGATAGAATAAAACCACAGACTTTCTGACATTTATGTTATGTTACAATTCAATGCCTCAATGCTGGAACGTCGCTTTTCCCCTACACGAAACCATTGATCTCATGATTCAAATTTCTTTGATCTCATGATTCATGATCAGACATCAACTAAGCACACAATTTCACAGTAGTTGGAATGATGGATGCATTATGGATATGTTGCTGGCAAATGGTGATATTACCGATATGATTTGGGACCATACCCCAAAAGTATTGGGGTATGGTCCCAAATTATATCGGTAATATCTGTATTCTATCACCAGCAACATATCCATAATGCATCCAACTACTGTGAAATTGTGTGCCTAGTTGATGTCTGATAAGAAATTGGAATCATGAGATCAAGGCCAATCGGCCCAATACTGGTCGAGTGCTGAAGGCATGCTGCATGGAATGGCCTGGTAAGAAATTCGACACTTGAGTCAGATGCTCCCAAAGCCAAGGGCAAAATCTTAAGAAGTTCTGGTTGGAAAACAGCGCAAACATCAAAACAATTCTCACACTGGTAACTATAATTGGGGTTAACTGGAAGACATCCATCAACACTAAGACCCCCTCTACAACGGCCCAATCTTCCAGAACACGCTCAGGTACATGTATTATGCTGAGACCATAAGATGTACTGTGATGATACGATAGAAATTCTATCCCAGTATCACAGTACATCTTTGGGTATCATAGAAAATACTATAAACAAACGCATTTCACGGAATTTGATGAAATTTTAATGAACAAGACACAAAATCAAATTAATTTAACCATCGCATTCAATTCATTGCCCGGAGTCGCGGTGAATACAAGATTGTTGTCCTGATCATTGAGCAGTGAGTGTCGGCACAAAAAGTACATTCATTGCATTGTAATCATTCAGAACAACAGGGAGCTGCTCTACACGTTTCACATTTGCAATCAACTGCATCGTCAAGGTTTTCGTCAAATTCAAGCTGAACATTATAGTTTTTGTCTGTGCTTTCTTTCCCTGGATTAAATTTGCAAATTATATTTGAATTTTCACAGATAAAAATTAACTCATCAATGGTCTAAGTTTGACCATCGTTTACTGATGACCATCCCTGAAACAGTGAACACACACTCTGCTGGAACAGATGAACCAGGCATGGCTAGGTACTTCTTGGCAACTACGACAACGCGTGGAAATTTCACGGCGATTTTCCACCAAACTCGCGGATCAGTATCCGAAGGCCTCACCGTTTTGTATTCCTCGAGCTCTTTCTCATGGTCGACAACACTGGCATCACCGCTGTAGTCAAAATACCCACCCAAAAGAAAACGTATTTTTTAATGCATGGTTTAATTTTGACCGCTTACATTTTGCTATGTACTCACTTGTACTTGGCTGTGCACATCCAGATGTGGTTTGTGTTTCTGACAGAATTTCATTCACACCAGGTTCAATGTTGGCATCTGTCTCATTGACATCTTTCTGGGTTTTAATTTCATTTAAGAGCTGTCTCCAAACCTTCGACTTCTGAGCTTCTTACAAAATGCGCAATGATTAGTGTCTGATATCCAGTGCGCTAGACATAACAAGAACAGATACAACAAAGTCCTCATCTTCAGATATGACACCAGGTTCAGAATAGCGTTCTTGCAGGGCTTTAGACACCATATTTTCAAAATCACGCACCTCGCTGCTGTCTGAATCTTTAACCGCCAGGTGATTTTCCAATAAACCTTTAACAACAGGATATATCATACTTAACGTAGGGTACGCCTTGCTCCCAAGCAACGTAGTGGCCATCTCTAATGGTTTCTTCCAATAGTTTTCCAGACTTTGTCTGAGAGTTCAAAAGTTCTGGCATCTTCCTGTTTTTGTGACAGTCTGGTCTTGAAGTACAGCAAAGAAGGGCAAGTGCTGCTCTACCAAACGAATGAACATATAAAATGTTGAGTTCCAGCAAGTCTTGATATCTTGTATAAGTTTATGTTCTGTGACTGAGAGCTGTCTCTGTTTAGCCGCAAGTGCATCTGATGCCAGTGTTGATTGGTGGAAATGGGCGACAACTTTCCGTGCAGCTCTGCTTATTTTATTAATCAACAAACCTCTGTTGACACTAAGCTGCAGCGTATGCACAAAACATCGAATGTGTTCCCATTCTGTAAGACGTATCCCTTTTGCAATATTTGAGGCATTGTCTGTTGTTATCGATGCAATCTTCTGGGGTGTGACACCAAATGACTATATAATATTTTGTAGCTCATCGCGTAAATGCTCTCCCGTATGAGGATCAGTGATCTGCCTAGTACAGAGAACGCCCGTCTTGTACTCCCATTCATTGTCAATCAAGGGGAAGGTTACCGTTATATAACCCTGACTAGAACAGCTGGTCCATGTGTCTGTTGTTAATGAAATCCACTTTGAATTATCAAGTAAAGATACAACACCCTTTCATAGTAGTATTTTGTATACTTTCTTATGGCTTTGTGGCATGGTACTGAGTAAGAGGGGTCCAGTTCATGGACAAAGTTATGAAAACCATCACCCTCTACAACCGATAGAGGGCAAATGTCCTTCGCGCACCACTCGACTAGTGACTTCGTAACCCTTTTCCACTTTTCTTTTGTCATCAATTTAGACTGCTTCTTCCCGTAAAAATTCAACTGGGACTGTCGGAGTGTATTGTCTTGTTCAGAAGAACCATGCATCTTTATAGCTGGATGTCTGTGCTGATGATGGGATCTCATTGCTGAGGCTGATTCATTGTACTTTAGCTTGGATTGGCATAAAGCACACTCAACAACTTCTCGGCCATTTTCCATTGATTTGGTAAAATGCACCCAGACGGTGGATGTCTTGGGTCTGGATTTTTCCAACTTTTCCTTTCCAGAAGTGCTCGCCATTTCGCCGTGTGCAAACTGAATCTTACTGATCAAATCAGAATCCAACAACTGATGAAGGAGAAATTTCCACCAGAAAATATTATCTAACGTAAGCTGTATATCATGATAAGTCGAACTTTGCTAAATTCAAATTGACATGATTATTTTGTCTGACAAGATAATCATGTGGCCAATTTAACAAAGTTGCAAAAGGTTTATTTGACATCATCTCTCCACTTGAAGATTGCACTCGGAGATCGCGCTAGTTGATCTCTGTGCATCTGTGGACGCTTCCACATCATATTAGCCTGCAATTTGAGTTTGATCTTTCAGACCTCCCGTAAATATTCTAAATTACCAATTTGATGAATCCAGAGGTGGCAAAGTATTTCTGTGGGGGTGGGGGGGGGGGGGGGGGGGGGAGGAGGCTGGGGGAAAATCAACATCAATATTTGTTTGAGCCAGTGGCCAGTCCCCACCCCCTCCACCCCCCCAAAAAAAATCTATCAAAAATTAACAGAAGCTCGAGTGCAGATCTGTCTGAAAAAGGGCGCATGGGCGGGGGGCTAGGAAATGTGCGAGTGTTGAAGCCAGCCAGCTCTTTTCTGGCCTTTCAGTTTCACCAATATAAACTGATATACTGTGATAACGTGGGCCATCTGTTGGCTGTCGAGTGATGAGAAAATGCTGAAATTAGACTTTAAACATGGTATTTTCACATGTTGCAAGACGCAGAATGAGCCCTGTGTCCTGCAGCATGTTAAATAAATGACGATGGCCGATGGGGCAGCGGTGCACTTAAAAATAAAATACGCAACGTTAGTAAATTTACCTAGCCGCCCTTTCACCACCTTAAACGTAAAATGAGATTTTCGTTTTCTCTTTCCACAATAAAAAAAACACAAAAAGGCACAACAGTTAGGCTAAGGGCTAAATCAGCTTTTAATAAGGAAATTTCACGCGATGGGATCGAGGGGGGGGGGGGGGGTGGGGGGTGGTGGGGTGGGGGGTGGACATTTCTGGCAGAAAAAAGATACTATTTAACAACACTATAACAGCCAGGGTCATATCGTTTCGGTGACAGTTTTACGGGTGGAGGAACCAAAAGTATACGGAGAACCATCGAGCAATGACAAGGACCCGCCTGCTCCCCAGCATCATAAACCCCCGGTCTCATATCCCCCACCCCCTCTCAGGCCTGTATTCGGGACATTTTTGATAGTGACATGAGAGTTTGTGCATCCAAACGCCAGGCGACAAAATTTGTAGCTGACCATACTGAAACTACTGATGGGTAATGATAAGTCCAAACAAACCTTTTATGTCGATCTGCTGACTGCTGATCCGCCTGATCACACTTGGCATTTCCAAAACTGTCTTTATTTCAGCATAAGGGGATTAGGGAATTTGCAAAAAAGTTCCTTCTTTCTTCCTGTGAATGGGTTCAGAAGTAATAACTTGTCATAAACGCTTTCAAGGACGAGTTGGATGACCCTGATTCCGTTCAGATTGTTACCTTTCAAATTCGCAACTTCGCAGACCAAGAAATAAGTTAGTCGAACACACCTCACAATTTCATGATACAAAATGGGATTCTGACAATAAAAGACGTTTTCTGATGGCGATGTGTTAATTATTCCCACGGACCCGTATCGAGTAGCAAAAGCAAGTGAATCGCCAATTTATTCTATCATTTATCAGAATATACCCATCAAACGACTAGTCGACTACCGATTTTCTTGTCGACTACTGCATAAAAAATAACCAGTAACGATTAGTAGACTAGTCGTCCCAACACTACATCAGCTCAGCAGTTCCAGTGAAAAAGATAAGGAATGTGTCAATGACACTGTAGCTTAACTTGTCTGTGTTGTGTTTGAAAAAAAGGATAATGTTCAATGTTTATGAAAGGATTATAGGACAAGATTGTGATAATTGGGAATATGTTAATTTCTGTTCCCTGTATGCTATGTTTTCAATAAAAATAATATGAGGTGTAAACTGTACTAAAGAATTGAGGAGTGAGTTAATGTGACCCTCACAATTAATGTATGTCAACGAAAGTTACTAAGTTACAGTGAAATTATTCCAAAATGAGTCATCCTATCAAGTTACAAAGAAATCCCTTCATAAATACGGTCTGTAGACAGTGTTAAAGGTTTTTTGGGCTTCAGACCCCTGTAGCCATGCCAGCTGACCAATCATGACCAAAAGGGGACATTCTCATCTAGACATTATATGGAGTCAACCTACCAAGTTACAATGAATTCCCTCAATAAATACAACCTGTAGACTGTGCTAAAGGTTTTCGAGTTTTGGGCTCGGGCAGTCTTCACAGTTGACATATCGCAACCAAATGGGGAAGTTCTCATCTAGACATCATACGGAGTCATCCTACCCAGCTACAATGAAATCCATTCATAAATACGACCTGTAGACTGTGCTAAAATTTTTTTGGTTTCGGGCTTGGGCAGTCAACACGACTGACAGATCATGACCAAAAAAAGGGGACGTTCTCATCTAGACATGACCTCAAACCAGTATATGAAATTTCGTGACGATTGGACAAGAACTGCGGGGCGTAGCCAGTGCTAAAGAAAAATGTGAACAGACTTCTGCACGCATGATGGCAATAGCTTATCTTGACTTTGTCAAGTTAAGCTAAAAATGTGAAAAATTTACAGATGATGACGGACGACGGATAGCGATGGATGCCAAGTAATGGCAATAGCTCACATGGCCCTTTGAGCCAAGTGAGCTAAAAAAGCGTGTTTGAAACAAAACAAGAGGCTCCAAGAGGCCTTACTCGCTCACCTAAGAAAAGTTAGTTAAAGGGGGATTTAAGATCATATCAAGCATCTGTGGCTAATTACCACTAGAGAGGCTAAACAAGAACCCAGGCACTTGATTTAAATAAACTTGAAGCTAATTAGCACTACAGAACCCAAACATGAACCTAAGCACTTGATTTAAACAAGTGGGAATCTGAACACCCCCCCCCCCCCCCCCCATACTGCTCTAAGTTAACATTTGTGGTCACATAAGAAGCCCAAATGTGGACTCAGTGACTTGATTTGAACAAATTGAATCTGACCTTCATAAGGATACTGTATGCCAAATATAAGGAGATTATTCTGACTGGTGGATCTGAAGAGGAGGATTCTTAAAGAATATTTCTCATATGGCACTAAGTTAAAATTCAGGCTCACATAAGGAGCCCAAAAATGGACCCAGGGACTTGATTTGAACAAATCTGAACCTGGCCCTCATAAGGATGCTGTACACAAAACATCAAAAGTGCTGACTGGTGAATCTGAAGGACAAGATTTTTAAAGAAATTTTCTCATATTGTAGTAACTTAACATTCAGGCTCACATTAGAAACCCTAAAATGGACCCAGGGGTATGGATTTCAACAAACTTGAATCTGGCCCCCTTTAAGATACTGTGTACCAAATATCAGAAAATTCCGAGCAGTGGATCGGGAGGAGAGGAATATTAAAGAATATTTCTCATATTACACTAAGTTAAAATTTTGGCTTAAATAGGGGGCCTAAATATTAAACCAGGATCGTGATTTGAACAAATTTGAATCTGGCCCCCATAACGATGCTGTATACCTAATATGACAAGATTCTAACTGGTAGTTCTGGCGAAGAAGGTTTCTAAAAATATTCTCACAATGCACAAAGTTAAAATTTGGACTTCCATAGAGAGCCCAAATATAAACCCTGGGTCAATTTGAACAAACTTGAATCTGAGCGCCCTGAGGATAATGTATACAAATATCAAAAGATTCTGATTGGTGGTTCTGGAGAATAAGATTTTTTAGGATGGACAGATTTGGATGCCGCATGAAAAATGATCACTAAAGCTCCCCTTGAGCTTTGCTCAGCTGAGCCGATATCCAAAAAGGAAGAAAAGTCATGGAAAGAGCTGTTATGTGACAGCACAGTAGTTGTGTGGCCAGCAGATAAAGGGTCCGGCATTACTGTTTGGGATGCAAGTTAACACACTGAGATTATGAAAGAACTGGAAGATACAACTACATACAAAGTTTCCTCTTCTCTGACAAGAGAAAATAGCAAACAAAATCAACAGGAGGCCCCTGGGGGCCTGAAGTGCTAACCTGACAAAACACTTCAGACATGATTTTGAATCACTGTAACTCCCATAAATATGAAACTGTGTATCATTCATTTTTCTAAGATTTAGATGCTATCACAGAAATAATGCCGGGATAACCAGTCATTTTATTAACATTAAAACAAGGATATTCTTTAGAAAAAGATTATTAGAAGATTTTTCCTCATACTAGACTAAGTTAAAATGCGGCCTCCCATAGGATTCTGGAGAAGAAACTTTCTTAAGAATATTCCTCATATTGCACTACATTAAAATTTGGGCTCCAATAGGTACTACAAATATGAGCCAAGGTATGTAATTTGAGCAAAGTGCAATCTGATCCAACTAAGCATATCTCATACAAAGTATCAGAAGATTCTGACTGATGGCTCCTCATATTGCTCTATGTTAAAATACAGCCTCCAATAGGAAGCCCAAATATAAACTCAGGCACACTTAAATGTGACACCTCTAAGGATTTTGTGAACCAAAACACACGCACTTAAATGTGACACCTCTAAGGAAGTTAAGATTCAGGCTCCCATAGAGAACGCAAATATAAATCAAGGGATGTAATCTGAACAAAATTGAATCTCACCTTTCTAGAAATGCTACATACCAAATATCAAAAGATTCTGACAGGTGGAGCTGAAGAAGAGTTCAAGATTATTCATCATATTGCACTAAGCTGAAATTTGGGTTTCCATAGGGAGCCAAACTATTAACTTAGGGACTTGGTTTGAGCAAACTGAAATTTCTCCCCCAAACCCCAGGTTATTTTATACCAAATATGAATATGAAATGATTCTGCAAAGACGTTCTGGAGAAGACTTTTTAAAAATATTCCTCATATTGCACCAAGTTCATGTTTGGGGTTGCATAGGGAACCCAAATATGAACCCATAGTCATGATTTGAATAAAGTACACTCTGATTTAACTAAGCCTGTTGCATATGAAATATCAAAAGATTCTGACTGGTGGTTCTGGACAAGAAGATTTGTTCCTAATATTGCACTAAGTTAAAATTGGGGGTCCCGATAAGTTACATTCAGGCTCAAATATGAAACAAGAGAGGTGATTTGATCAAACTTGAATCGGACACCCCCTCTCAAAAGGTGTTGTATACCAAATATCGAAAGATTGTGACTGGTGGATCTGAAGAAGATTTTAAAGATTATTTCTCATATTGCACCAAGTTAAAACTTGGGCTGACAGGTAACTGTAAATATTAACAGGGACTTTATTTGAATAAAATTGATGCACCTCCCTCCCCACTCCAGGATGTTTCATACTAACTATCAGGTGGTTATGACAAAGAAGATTCTTAAAGAATATTCCTCATATTGGACTAAGTTAAAATTCGGGATCCTATGGGGAGCCTAAATATGAACCCAGGAACTTGATTTGAACAAACTTGAATCTGACCTCCATAATGATGTTTTCCTAAATAGCAATACATTTTGACCAGTGGATCTGAAGAAGATTTTTAAGGACTATTCCTCATATTGGACTAAGCTCAAATATGAACCCGGGGACATGATTTGAACAAACATGAATCTGACCTGCATAAGGATGCTGTATGCCCTCTAAGGATGTTGTACACCAAAATATCAAAAGATTCTGACATGTGATTATGAAGATTTTGACCAGTGGATCAAAAGAAAAAGATTTTCAAAGAACATTCCTCATATTGGACTAAGTTAAAATTCAGGTACCTATAGGAAGCCCAAATATGAACCCAGGGATTTGTGTTATTTGTGGGTTTATGCTCCAAACTAAAAATTCACTTAGAAGGGTGAGAAAACGTACAGTATAGGTTGGAAAATCACATGTACATCTGGGATTGTGGTGTATAGAATTTTCTGTGACAAATGTGACAAAATAGTGTGGGCGAAAGCAGCACAAAACTTTACAAGAGAAGGTAAAACCATCTGCGCAGAATAAAACTGGAAGTCTTGTATGAACCAATGCCTCAATATTTTCTGATGGACAATCACAGTTTAGATGATTTCAAAATTGTTGGAATCGAATAAATTACACAATAAAATACAACTTGCGGTAGGGAGCCTGCGAAACATTTTGGATCAACAAACTTCAAACATTAGAACCAAAGAGGCTTTATAGACAAGAATAGTTACTTTTCCTAATTAATAGTTTGTGGGGTGAGGGCTGGCTTCAGGGGGTTGCATCGCATAAAACGGTGACCACATTGAGCCCTGAAAAAGTGGTGGGTGTTTTCAGAGTATACAAATTAAGCTAGGCTTGTGGGTGTGTGTGCCATTAAGAGCAGGGCGAGGCCCAGATGTGGGCACTGTGCACAAGGTGGGCATGACTGACGGAAATTGGACAAGGGAGTACTCTAGTAAAGAAGAAGAGGACACTAGATAAAGTACACCATGAACTTTCAGGCTTGGTAGGTTCAGTTTGACCCAGTTTTGATTTTTTGACAATTTGAAGTCTTCCCAAGGCAAATCCTGGGTATGGCTAAAAAATGTTGCATTTTTCCAAAAAAGAGAGGTGGATTATTTATGTATTTAGTGGTGTTTAAGGTCACATATTTCTGCACAATGGCTAACCATGACCGTGACAGTTTTATGGTGGAGGAAGCCGGAGTACCCGGAGAGAACCACCGAGCAACAGCGAGCAACTGTCAGCTTCCCAACATACCAACTCCACACAAGCAGGGTTTGCATTGGTTGAAGACAGGTGCACCATCGACGTGCAGTACGCCTTAGTACACAACGTCACCATGCCCCCACGTGGGCAAGCAGGATGAAGTGTCTTGCCCAAGGACACAATGTGGTTGCCGCAGGTGGGATTCGAACCGAGGACCTCTCAGCTTGCAGCCTGCACCTTTACCAACTGAGCCACCGCGCCCCAAGAGAGGTGGATAAGAATAGGTAGGTTGTATCAATGTGGTAAGTTGTCAAGAAATGGCGGAGAGTGATATAGAAAATGAGGAAGGAGAACACCAAACAGACATCAGCTTACAATAGGAGTGAACATGGGCAGACATACAATATTAGGCTCAAAACATAAGGATTTTGACAGCACAGACCTGATCCACTTCGTTCCTAGTTTTCATGTTGCACTGTTATGTTCTTTCTTCCTTATCCTTATTGATAATTTATCCTTTCTCCAGCATTTAGGATATATTTAATTAAGTAAGATTTGAGGAGAGCATGCAAACAGCATTGTTTACACTTGGCCAAGAATGGAGCTCTTGCACATATGCTAAGGGTATATTCAATCTTACAGGACTCAATTATGTTTTCTGACATAATTTTAGGTAGTTGGGGGGTGGGGGGGGGGTGGGGTGGGGCAACAATTTTATGTTTGGCCTATTCTTACACAATAATATGCACTAGCGTGTTTGGGTCAATGGTATGGTGGGTAAATTTTATAAGTTGAATTTTTATTTCACTGAAATTAAATTTGTCTTCAAGTGAAGGGAGTGAGTGAGGAACTAAATTTGTGATCTGTACATACTGAAGGGTGTAAAAACTTGTTTAAAAACTGATCAACTCTTTGGATGTATCTCCTGCAATATACATGGATAACTAAATAATAATAATAATAATAATAATAATAATAATAATAATAATAATAATAATAATAATAATAATAATAATATTTATTTATTTATTGGTGTTTAAGGTCACATATTTCTGCACAATGGCTAAATAATAATAATAATAATAATAATAATAATAATAATAATAATTTATGACCTGAAAATCCACAAAAGTACTCTGTGGATATACACTTTCAAAAAAACATGTTCTATATAATTGGAAATTCAGGAGTACTGCAAGAATAATGCCATTAAAAGAGATGTGTTTTCATGCTTTGTCTGAAGAAGCTGAATAGCTGGATGGTTTTGAGAGTTTTCGCAAGTGAGTTCCACACAGTAGGCACAGCAACAGAGAATTAGATAAGATAGTGTAAGGCCATGTAGACATTTGAAAACCAGTCAACAAAATAAGCTTTGAATTCTTGGATTAACTGGCAGCCAAAGCAACAAAGAAGGATTGGTGTTACATGGCATGTTTTTCTGTTCCTTGTGACTACTCTGGCTGCACAATTCTGTATGTGCTGTGTTTTTACAATTTTAGTGTTTGTTGAGCCAAAGAACAGAGAATTACAATTGTCAAGTACCTTAGCTTGTAATTCTGCATCAGCTTTCCATGAATCATAGAAAGCAGATTCATCTTTGAGATCATATTCATTGTCAAACATCTCCTTCAGCTTTCGCTTTCGTTTCATACGCTTCTCAAGAGCTGTCATCTCAGATTTTTTCTTTTGCTTTTCAGGCTGCTCACTGTCTGAAAATAAGACAAACAAAAGAATTAGGCCACCCCAGCACTGTAAAAAATCAAAAGAATATTTATACCAGAGCGGCTAGGTAGGCTGGAACACTCATGCGATCTTCGTCTTTTCAAGATCATATCATATATTATAAATTAGGGCCTGTCTAAATGAAAGTGTCAATGACACTGTGTTTGAACTTGACAAACTTGAAATGGTAAATTAGAAGATCATTGGCTCCAATGTTATTTGGTGAAACTTCAACATAACAGCACTGTGTGTGCCAATGTCTGAGCAATCCATGCATTTTAAATGTAAGCTGTAAGGCTGGCTAAAGGAAGAATGTTGATACACAAATGCAGTAAGTTGGGAGGTCATTGTAAACAGAAACTTTTTTCACAGAAATGAATCTACATGTAGAGGTTTCGCCTAATGAGCACGCCAAGTCCAAAAACAATTCCACGATAAATGTGCCCTGTGGGTCATGTCAAAAAAGAACAAAAAATGCACAAATACAATAGATTCAAAGATTGTTGCTGACAGCCACAGTTTTTTATAAAAATGAAAAGAAAATCGATAGTTCCTATCTCGGTCACCCCGAATAAGCATATGAAGTTTCAAAACAACCCGATAATGAATGCACCCTCCGAGGCATGCCAAAGGAAGACGTTAATGCACAAATGCACTAAGTTTGATGGTCCTGGCTAGTGGCAATGGTCTTTTTATCATTTTTATGGAAATTCATAAATATACCCTGTAGAGAGTGCGAAAGGGATAAGTTGCTACAAAAATGCAAAAAAAGTCCAAAGGCCGGTGCTGACAACAATAATTTTTTAGGAAAATGAAAAGAAATCAACAGCTAACATCCATAAGCCACCCAAAACATGCATACCAAGTTTCAAGAGATCCTATCATGCAGGGCATGCCATAGGAATATACTGATGCCTGACTATACTAAGTTCAACGGTCGTTGCCAACGGCAACTATTTTTGACGGATATACAAGAAAATTGAAAGTTCCCATCTAGAGGTCACCCTGAACAAGCATACCAAGTTTCAAAGCAATCTGATCATAAATGTGCCCTGCAGGGTGTGCCAAAGGGAAATAGTGATGCATAACTGCACTAAGTTCATTGAAGGTCGTTGTCAGCGGCAACATTTTTTGACGGGAATGGAAGATAGCTCCCATCTAGAGGTAACCACAAACAAGTATACCAGGTTTTAAACCGATCTGATCATAAATGTGCCCTGTAGGGTGCGCCAAAGGGAAATATTGAGGTCTGACTAAACTAAGTTCAAAGGTCTTTGCCAGTGGCAATATTTTTTGACGGAAATGGAAGAAAATCGATAGCTCCCATCTAGAGGTCACTCCAAAGAAGCATACCAAGTTTCAAAGCGATTTGATCATAAATGAGACCTGTGCAGTGTGCCAAAGGAAATTGTGGACATACGTACATACATACGTACGTAAGTACATATGTACATATGCCAATGGACAAGAAGTGACGGCAATGTCTGTGCCTCTCTCTCTTTCTCCCGTCCATATTTTTATACTTAAAAACTGAAGGTAAAGTACCCTTAAAAGTATATTATAAGTGATTAATCCTTAGGAAAACCTGCATTGATTCAGATCATATATATGTAAAATTCAACTCCTTTTTCTGCCCTTCCATACATAACTCGGTTTTCTTTTAATTTATTTCTATTGAAAGTTTACGTATCCCCTGATCGTATGCACGATGCCCTACCCCAAGATTATGATATATGCCCACCTACCACTACCCCCTTGTTATTATTTTTATTTACAAAAAAATCTAAACATTGACATTAACTCATGGACATATTAACACCTTCAGTTTGAAGCCGATTTTAACGCGATCTGTCATGTTGATTGGGTACATTGAGTCACATCCCAAACACACATCATGGATAAGAAAAGGTTTGGAAGTCTAAATTGTCAGGGTTTATCATCTGACCCAGTAAAGAGGAGGGATATATTCTCTCGATGTAGAGATGCGTACGAAATCACACTTTTAATAGATACTCACTCATCCAGGGAAACTGAAAACAGGTGGAAACACGAGTGGGGTGCTGAAGCCTTCTTTTCATCACTTGCCAGTAACAAAAGAGGTACAGCCATATTATTTAAGAACAATTTTGCTTATGATGTTAAAAATAAAATAATTGATGCAGCTGGAAACTTTATATTGTGCTAGATGTGCTGATCCAAACCCAACGATTATCTATCACTCTGGTATATGGCCCAAATAATGATGAACCCCTCTTTTACAATAATTTTTTTTAATGTAATTGAAAACATGGGTAATACCTCAGTGCTGATTGGTGGTGACTGGAATGTAGCTTTAGACCAATCTTCAGAGACACATTAAACTACAGAAATTTAAATAATGTTAAATGTAATCAGTGTATTAATCTTCAGATGGAAAAAATTCTTTTAAACAATGAACTCCAAAGCATTAGAAATAACAAGAGCGCACGTATCGCTGAAGCAATACAATGTCCCCTACCGGACTAATGAGCATTAATAATTATACAAATGTTATAACCTATATGTGATCAGCATGAATTCCGTTGAAGCATTTCCAAAAAAAAGTCCAGAAAACTGATATCTTGGTGCTTTTCCATATTTCCAAGGGCCATAACTCACACAAGAATAATGCAATCAGCATGAAACTCAAACTTGAACTGTAAGTCATTGTTCTCTATAGTAGGTTACCAAGAATGAAATCATTTGGTTGAAGCATTTCCAAAAAAAGTCCGGAAAACTAAAGTATGACCGACAGACTGACTGACAGACTGACGGATGAATGGACAGAGTGTAAATGACACTTGATCTGTAAGTCATCGTTCTATAGTAGGTTACCAAAAATGAAATCATTCCATTGAAGCATTTCCAGAAAAAGTCCAGAAAACTGATATTTTGGCACTTTTCCATATTTCCAAGGGCCATACATAACTCATACAAGAATAAGGCAATCAACATGAAACTCAAACTTGATCTCTAAGTCATCGTTCTATAGTAGGTTACCAAAAATGAAATCATTCCGTTCAAGGTTTCCAAAAAAAGTCTGGAAAACTGATATTTTGGCACTTTTCCATATTTCCAAGGGCCATAACTCACACAAGAATAAGCAATCAGCATGAAACTCAAACCTGATCTGTAAGTCATCGTTCTATAGTAGTTTATCAAAAATGAAATCATTCCGTTGAAGCATTTCCAAAAAAACTCCGGAAAACTGATATTTTGGTGCTTTTCCATATTTCCAAGGGCCATAACTCACACAAGAATAAGGCGATCAGCATGAAACTCAAACTTGATCTGTAAGTCATCGTTCTATATTAGTTTACTAAAAATGAAATCATTCCGTTGAAGCTTTTCCAAAAAAACTCTGGAAAACTGATATTTTGGCGCTTTTCCATATTTCCAAGGGCCGTAACTCACACAAGAATAATGCAATCAGCATGAAACTCAAATTTGATCTGTAAGTCATCGTTCTATAGTAATTTACCAAAAATGAAATCATTCCGTTGGAGCGTTTCCAAAAAAACTCCGGAAAACTAAAGTGTGACTGACAGACTGACGGATGGACGGAGTGCAAACCTATAGTACCCTCCGGCAATGCCGGTAGGGGACTAATATCAACCCAGGGAAATGATTTCAACAAGTTGCTTCTGCCCCTCCTAAGAAAAGCTAAAATGCAATATCCAAAGATTCTGGCCAGTGGATCTAAATAAAAAAAGATTTTTAAAGAATATTTCTCATATTGAACTAAGTTATAATTCAGGCTCCCACAGGGACTTGGCTTTAACAAACTTGAATCTCATCTCCCTAAGGATGCTGCACACCAAATATCAAAACATTCCGACTTCTGGATCTGGAGAAGAAGATTTTTCAAGAAAATTCCTCATTTTGAACTCAGTTATAATTCGGGCTCCCACAGTGAGCCTAAATATGAACCCAAGGACTTGGCCTGAACAAACTTGAATTTCACCCCACTAAGCATGCTGCATGCCAAATATCAAAACATTCCGACTGCTGAATCTGAAGAAGATTTTTAAAGAAAAATTTCTCATATTGAAATAAGTTATAATTCAGGCTCCTACAGGGAGCCCAAATATGAACCCAGGGACTTGGCTTTAACAAACTTGAATCTCCCCCCCAGTCCCCCACCCCCACCCCCCACCCCCCCCCCCCCCCCCCAAGGATGCTGCACACCAAATATCAAAACATTCCGATTGCTGGATCTGAAGAAGAAGATTTTTAAGAAAATTCCTCATTTTGAACTAAGTAACAATTCGAGCTCCCTCAGTGAGCTCAATTATGGACCTAGGGACATGGCTTGAACAAACTTGAATCTCACCCCCCTAAGGATTCTGCATACCAAATATCAAAACATTCCGACTGCTGGATCTGAAGAAGAAGATTTTTAAAGAAAATTCATAATTTTGAACTAAGTTATAATTCGGGCTTCCACAGTGAGCCCAAATATGAACCCAGGGACTTGGCTTGAACAAACTTGAATCTCACCCCCTAAGCATGCTGCATACCCAATATCAAAAGATTCTGCCTGCTGGATCTTGAGAAGAAGATTTTTAAAGAAATATGCCTGAAATGCACTGAGTTCAAATTTGTGCTCCTATACAGAGCCCAAATATGAACCCAGGGGGCCGATTTGAACAAACTTGAATCCGATACACTGCACAATGTTGCATACCATATTTTTCCTCCAGAAAATGGCAATTAAAGGCCATTAAAGTTTGCATGGTGCTAAATTCTTTTATGGCCATTGAACTGATTTTTCTGTTGATTTGATGCCCATGCTTTGTACGCATTAAAATAAATGCCCATTTAATGGCCATTAGTTCTCGTCCCATTTTAATCCCCATTTTAGTGTACAGCAGTAGCCATTAATGTCTGATGCCCATTAAGTTTTCTGTGGAAAAAAATCCTGTTAATTTGGTCATATTCATGGCTATTACATTTTGCCTTGCCCATGAGAATAATGACCATGAAAATGATGTTCATGGGCATTAAATTTTTTTAATGCCCATCACCCACTGTAATGGCCATTAATCATATAATTTTAATGTCTATTATTGTTTAATTTAATGGACATGAAGAAGACCAAATTAAGGGGTATTTTTAATGGCATAATTTAATGGCTCATTTAATGGCCATATGTGCAGTAGTGAAGGGAGCCCAAATATGACCCCAGGGGCTTGATTTGAACAAGCTTGTCTCTGACCCGCCCTAAAGAGGCTCTATACTAATCATCAAAAGATTCTGACTGCTGGATCCAAAGAAGTTTTTTTTTAAATTTCCTTATACTGCACCCAGTTAAAATTCAGATCACCACAGGGACCTCAAATATGAACCTAGGGACTTGGTTTGAACAAACTTAAATCTCAACCCACTCAGGATGCTACATACCAAATATCAAAAGATTCAAACTGATGAATCTGAAGAAGATTTTTAAAAATATTCCTTATGTTACACTAAGTTAAAATTCGGGTTTTCACAGTGAGCCCAAATATAATTTCAGGGACTTAATTTGAACAAACTTAAAGCTCATCCCCATAAAAATGCAGTACATCAAATATCAAGAGATTCTGACTGGTCGATCCGAAGAAAATTTTTAAATAAATATTTTCATATTGCACCAAGTTAAAATTTGGGTTCCGATAGGGAGCTGAAATATGAAACCAGGGACTTGATTTGAACAAACTTGAATCTGACCTCCCTGAGGATGCTGTATACTAAATATTAAGAGATTCTGACTTGTGGATCTGAAAAAAGATTTTTAAAGATTATTCCTCATATTGCACAAAGTTAAAATTTGTGATCTGAAGAAGATGATTTTCAAACATTATCCTCAATATTGCATTAAGTTAAAATTCAGGCTCCCATAGAGAGCCCAATTATATTAACCGATGAACTTGATTTTAGCAAACTTGATACTGACCCCTGTTAGGATTCTGTATATTATATACTATTAAAAAAAAAGTAGGGGACATCCAAACTGATGTTGATATTTTCGTAAAATGGTACTGGATATGTGTGATTGGACACATCAATATGTTACCAAGTTTTGTGTGGATCATGAATGTCACCAGCCCACGAAAACTTCAGGCAGGTTTTTCGCACGAGCGCTGTGTTAATGTCTGTGGGGTATGTTTATAAATTTCCATTTGTACTGGACAGGCTTTTTCGGAGGTCTTATCATTCTTTTCTTGGTATAAACTCGTTAATAGTTTCTGGACGAAACGTAACTTTTGAGGTATGCAAAGACTGATACGTGACAAACGTTTACGTGCCGTTAGCATGTTGGAAGCTGGCAACCGACAGACTGCAGTGGCTCAAATTCTCAATGTTACTCAATCGGTGATTAGCAGGTTGTGATCACGCTACCGCCAGACAGGCAATGTTGATTACAGAAGTCGGTCAGGTCGTCCAAGGGTGACAATTACTAACCAGGATCGTTTCATCTGAACCACAGCATTACGTAACCGCCATCAAAGTGCCTCAGAAATTGGACAGCAGCTGTATGGAGCAACAGATGTCGGAGTCAGTGGTCAGACTATCCGAAATCGCCCACACAGCTGGAATTTGTATGCTTGATGACCTCGAATAATTCACATTTGACTGAATATCACATCGCAATAAGGCGTAATTAGTGTGGAGCACGCCAGCGCTGGGACAATCGTTGGTGTAGCAACGTCATGTTTAGCGATGAATCGAGGTTCACTTTCGACTTCCACGATAGGCAAAACAGAGTGTGGCGGTGGCAGAATGAACAATACCAATGGTATGGGGAGGCATAACCATGACAAGCAGAACAGCATTACATGTCACCCAACGGCGTGTCACAGGGCATTACTACTGTGACAACATGTTAGCAGCTCATGTGGTGCCATTTGCGTGATGTCACGGCCGTCAATTAATTTTCCAAGACGACAATACAAGAGCACACAGGGCCCGTGTGGCTACAGAGTTCCTCCAGGAGCAAAACATCAGTACATTGCCTTGGCCAGCACTAAGTCCAGACCTTTCACCAATTGAGCACGTCTGGGATATGTTTGGCAGGCAACTAAGACAATGCCAACAGCCTTCTACCAAATTCCAGGAACTCGCCGCTGCACTGCAGGAAGAATGGAATAACATCAGTCAAGCTGATATTGGAGGTTTGGTGAGGAGTATGCCACGTCGTTTCCGTGCTAGTCTCGCAAACCGAGGAGGATTTACAAGGTATTGAGGTCTTGGACTGAATGTGGTAAATTCTCTGACTGACTGTCCATGTCTTCTACAGCACAGTGCGTGGAATGTGTGCTTGTCAGCTATCGCTGAAATCATTCACCAGATATTACTGTGCAATGCCTCAACTGTCTTTTTGATGAAAATATATTTCTTCATAATCTCACTTTTATTAAATATCCCCTACTTTTTTGAAATAGTATGTATCAAAAGATTCTGCCCAGTGGTTCTGGAGAAGAGTTTTAAGGATTATACCACCACATTTTGGACTTGAGGCTTTAATAGGGAACCCAAATATTAACCCAGGAACATGGTTTGAACAAACATATTCTGACCTGCCTAAAGATCCTATAAACCAAATATCAAAAGATTCTGATTGATCGGTCTGAAGAAGAAGATTTTTAAAGAATATTGCCCTTAAAAGATTCTGACTGGTGGTTCTGAATATTTTTAAAGCTTATTTCCCAAATTGGCCTACGTTAAAATTTGGGCTCCTGTATTGAGCCAAAATATGAACGGAAGGGCTTAATTTAAAAAAATTGTATCTGATCCCCACCCCAAGGATGCTGTACACAAATAATATCAAAAGATTCTGATCAGTGGTTCTGGGGAAGAATATGTTTTGTTAATTTTTGCAAATATGCAGACTCAGAATTTTTTGCCAATAGAGGAAAGTCGAGTTATTGACCAAGTACTGTCAAAAAGGAAAGTGGGCCCCCATATATATAAGCATAAAATGAGAGAATAATTCTACTCAACATGAAAAATTAAAAGAAGGTTCTCCATTGCTTCAGTGTAGATTCTAATACATCTGTGCAACTCCTTAGAACTTGAGATTCTTTAGGAATTGTCACATTTTATACAAAATATTGGCGAGCAATTTCCAAATATTGGCAAACAATATGGATGAAAAATAAGGAATAATTGTGCATGACAGGTGGGAATTTGACAATAGGTGTGTTCCCTTTGAAGGACATCAGGCAAGTATGCTGTGCACTTTTGGCCCCTGGTCAGCTTATTTTTTGGCTTTTGACATTTTCAAGCGAAGGTTTTTTTTTCTTTGGGCATTTTTCTGTGAGAGGGCTTTAAGTTTTTGCATTTTTCCAAGTAGAGAGAAGGATAATGATTAGGCACATTGTGTTTGTGTGGTAGGCTGGAAAGAAACATCCATCCAGAAACAAACAAGAAAAAAGATCACTCCTTCAAATACTGAAGGACTTGTTTCTAACTTATGTGTATTATTAGATTTTTAATTATTTGCATTAGTGTGATGGATTTACATTAAAAGTTCTGGTTGCAAAAAAAATATCACATCTATTATTATTAAACCTTTAGCATTTTCATCTGAAGAGTTATCCTTTTCCTCTCGATGTGAGTCTTCTGCTTCCCCTTCATAAATCTCTCCCGTTTCTAAATCTTCAAAGCTTCCATACAGTTCATCTAAAAGTAATAAAATTGAAAATAGGTAAGAACAAAATACTCACTGGCAAAATTGGAAAAAACAAGAGGCCCCATGGGGCATGAGGCGCCCACCTGACAATAGCTGTTTAAAGAAGGATTACCCCGGTATAGCCAGTTAACACTACAGAGGAAAGGAATGAAGTTATTTAATTATTTATAACTCTGTTGTCCATGCCAGACAATTTTTTTCTAGTACTGGGATGCTTCCACAGAAATAATGCCCAGATTTCCAGTAATGCAAAACTAGGGAGTCCAAATATCAACCTAGGAACTTAACTTGAACAAACTTGAGGCTGAGCCCTTCCCTTCCATCACAAGGATGCTGCATATCAAATATGAAAGCATTCTAACTGGTGGATGTGAAAGAGAAGATTTTTAAAGAAATTTACTCATATTGCACCGAGTTGAAATTTGGGCTACCATGGGGGGTCCAAATATTAACCCAGGGACCCGATTTGAACAAACTTGAATTTCACCCCTAGAGGTGTTGTATATTAAAAATGAAAACATTCTGACTGGTAGATCTGAAGAAAATTTTTCAAGAAATTTCCTCATATTGTACCAAGTTAAAATTTGGGCTACCATAGGGTGCCCAAATATTAACCCAGGATCTCGATTTTAACAAACTTGAATCTTACCCCCATAGAGATGTTGTATACCAAATATCAAAGCATTTTTCCTGGTGGATCTGAAGAAGATCTTTAAAGATCATTCCCCATACTGCCCATAGTTAAAAATTTGGGCTCCTGTATTGAGCCCAAATATGAACCAAGGGGCTTCATTTTAACACACTTGTATCTGAGCTACCATACGGAGACCAAATATTAACCCAGGCACTCGATTTAAACAAACCTGAATCTTCTCCCCCCCTCCCACCCCCCAGAGAGATGTTGTATTATTTTGTTTTAACCAAATAAGTATCTGTATCTGTAGCAGTAAGCAGGGCCAGGCCAGATTACACCGCCTCGCTACTTTTTGATTGCAAATTCTGCAAATCCCCCCACCCCCCACAGAGATGTTGTATTATTTTGTTTTAACCAAATAAGTATCTGTATCTGTAGCAGTAAGCAGGGCCAGGCCAGATTACACCGCCTCGCTACTTTTTGATTGCAAATTCTGCATACTTAGCTAGTAACCTGGTTACATATTCTAGAATGAAAGTGTCAATGACACTGTAGCTCAACTTGTCAAGACATGTACATGTACAGTATGAGACACAGCAATGACAAACATCTAGGTAATGAACTGATAACAAAGGTACATATAAAGTATTGTAACGGCCTGTACATAAATACTGACCGTAGCCTGTGACAAATGTATAGGTAAAGTATTGTAAAGGTGGGTGACAGTCAGATGCTAAACTAGAAAAGAAATCTTTGAGTCCCAGAGTGGGTCTGACTGAACCCCAAAATATTTGTTCTCATAGCACAGTGATAACAAAGGCACACCAAAACACACTCATTCCTGTCCCAAGGTGAAAACAAAGGTACCCAAGAAGTTTCATGAAGATCAGTTCATAAATATGAGCTGTATAGAAGTTGTGACAAAAAACTGATTGGACCTAATTTCAGTACAAAATGGCCACTGGCAGCCATCTTGAATTTTGGACCGCACTCAGAAACACTCGTTCTCGTCTCAAGGTGATAACAAAGGTACCCAAGAAGTTTCGTGAAGATCGGTTGATAAATACAGCCTCTAACCCGAGCCGTATTGACATGTGCACTTACAGTGTTTAAGTAGCACTAAATAAATCAAAATTCATCTAATTTGCATAATTTCTGCACGAGAAAAAAACCCGTACTGTATGTGATGTATTCCATTTTACTAAACATTCATACAAAAAATTATTAAAATCAGAACTTTCATACAGAAGTTTTGTACAAAAGACTGATTGCACTAATTTTGGTACAAAATGGCTGCTGGTGGCCATGTTGAATTTCGGACCACACCCAAAAACACCCTTTCTCATCCCACGGTGATAACAAAGGTACCCAAGACGTTTCGTAAAGATCGGTTCATAAATAAGGCCTCTAGCCTGAGCCGTATAGGAGTTGTGTACAAAAAACGGATTAGACCTAATTTCGGTACAAAATGGCCACTGGCAGCCATCTTGTATTTCGGACCGCACTCAAACACTCGTTCTCGTCCCAAGGTGATAGCAGAGGTACCCAAGACATTTCATGAAGATCGGTTGATAAATACAGCCTCTAGCCCGAGCCGTATTGACATGTGTACTTACGGTGTGTAAGTAGCACTGAAAAAATGAAAGTTCATCTAAATTGCATAATTTCTGCACGAGAAAAAAACCCATATTATATGTGATGTATCCCATGGTACTAAACATTCACACACAAAAATTATTCAAATCAGAGCTTTCATGTGGAAGTTCTGCGCAAAAATCTGATTGTCTCTAATTTTGAACAAAATGGCTGCCAGTGGCCATCTTGAATTTCGGACCGCACCCAAACACACTCGTTCTCATCCCATGGTGGTACCAAAGGTACCCAAGAAGTTTCGTAAAGATCGGTTCATAAATGCAGCCTCTTGCCCGAGCCGTATTGGCATTTGCACTGACAGTGCTGAAAGTAACACTAAATACATCAAAGTTAGTCTAATTTGCATAATTTACGCATGAGAAAAAAACCCGTATTATATGTGATGTATCCCATGGTACTAAACATTCATACAAAAAATTATTCAAATCAGCGCTTTCAAATGGAAGTTCTGTGCAAAAAACAGATTTCTGCATCGTCGGTACAAAATGGTGGCTGGCTGCCATCTTGAATTTCGGACCGAACCCCAAAACACTCGTTCTCGTTCCACGGTCATAACAAAGGTACCCAAGAAGTTTTGTAAAGATCGGCTCATAAACTCGGCCTCTAGTCCGAGCCGTATTGAATTGTTGACGGACAGACAGACGAAGGACGACTGGCCATGACATAAGCTCAAATTTGGCTTTGCCAAAGTTGAGCTAAAAATATGAATTTTACTCGTTAAAATAAATGACTTCACTTTTTTGTTCAATAAATTTAGTTGTATTCACTTGAAGAACTCGCCAATCAATTAACGTTATGATCTTTATGTTTTTAGCGATATGTGTATGAAGTATAAAGGAATATTCCTATTGTTTTTTTTTTTCGTGCTGTTGCGTATATCATAGAATGGTTTATCGGTACAGAAAAAACTGAAGTGGTGGAATGTCCATGGGTGACCCCCCCCCCCCCCCCTGCCCTACATGGCTTGTCGACCCTCCCCTCCTAAAAACATTCTGATTGCAGACCCAATAAGACTATAAATGGCCGACAAAAGTAGAAATGGAAAACAGTGAACAAAATTATAAGATGCATAGGTGTACAGCCATGGGGGCACGGGGGGAGGGGTTGCGATGTTGGGGAAAATTTTTTTCTGGCAGTTTTCATATTTTGAGCCAAGCTTCATTGACCTTCCTGTAGTTTCAAACACCCAGTCTATTGTCTTCATATAAGGGGTACTGCCCTATAAGACCAAACTTGGAACCAAAGTCTGTAATATAATTTTTTTGGCCGTGGTACGTCTCACAGGACGTGCCACACTAAAAAACTTATATTACAGACTTTGGGTGCTAGTTTGGACTACAGTCTTATCAAGAGTGAAAACGCATCTGTTGACTTTGGATACACAGGCGTAACATTTCCAGAGAGAGCATGCCCCATGCTGTCGGGAGTGGGAGGGGGGGGGGGGGAGGGGGTGAAGGGAGTACTGCCATCTATAAACATTTCTGTTGGAAATTTTCACATTCTGACAGAAAATAATTGTTGAATTTGTATGAATCAAAAGCAAACAGCTTCAGAGTTTGAAATGTAAAACGTTATATTAATTGTTAACATTATTGACTAAAATCAGCAGCTGGACAAGTCACAACTGAGGCACCCAGAGGCTCTAGAATTGTTCCCAGAGCCTCAGATTTAAAACAATTTCTCTGGGGAGGCTCCCAATCCCCACCAATGGGAGGGTGATACCCCCTTCCATACACTCCCCCACCTCTGTGTTGGACACATCGGGTGTGCCTTCGGCACACAAAAGTCAGGGTGGATTTTTAAATACGGCTGGCTTCGGGACTTCAGTAGAAGGCCACCAGCCCACGTTCTCCCACCTCGTTTCCACGTGCATCAATGATGCCGGAAAAAATCTTCCAGCCCCCTCTAAAAAAAATTGCCTGTACGACTATGATAAAATGTTTCCCCTTAAAGATTGGAAAAAAAATTCAAAACATTTGTTTGAAATGCATAATTTTCCTGAGTCTGATTGTAAGTAATGGAAGTGTACAATTATTCATGGGGAAAAACCGATGGAACATAGCAATTACCTACATATTTGCATCCTCCATCTTCCCATGTACTAACTTATTTCGTTTTTATGAAATGATTATTTCGTTTTAACTGAGTACAATTGCAGCTCACCAAGAGTATTTTCAGTACACTATAAAGCTGGTTTTAATGCCCCCGCTGCCCCAAAAGCTTCCCTACCCCCTGTCGTCCCTACCAATACTGCAGATTCAATGCAACACTAAATTGAAAAGATTCACAACTTCACAATTAGAAGGTATTTTGATTCCATGATATTTAATACACTATGTGGGAGCGTGATGACTCAGTGGTAACGGCTTGGACTTTAAACTGAAAGGTTCATAGTTTGATCCCCACCAGGGGTTACTGCACTGTGTCCTTGGGCAAGGCACTTCAGCCCGATTGCCCATGCAGGGACATGGTGGCGCCGTGTACGTCGATGATGTACTTGTCTTCAACCAATGCTAACCATGCTTGTGTGGAGTAAGTACATTGGGGAGTCTGGCAGTTACTCACCATTGCTTGGTGGTTCTCTCCAGATACTCCAGCTTCCTCCACCTATAAAACTGTCCGACACAGGGTGACCATGGCTGTTGAAAGTGTCGTTAAAACTCCAATAAATAAATAAGTAAATAAATACACTATGCCCTGAGTCAGCCGAGAAATGTTGGCGCACCTTTAAAAATATGTGTCTCTGCAGCTACTTCTTTCTACCAATCTGTCTGTCGCCAATACTTTCGACTGCAGGCAAATCAAGTTTTAACTACACCCGCCCGACAACCTGTGACTCATCATCGAGTTGCTTCTGGTAAAAAAAACAAACTTACCGACGTTTGACTATTATTGTCACAGAGTGTTATAAAAAGACCTGCCAGAAATCACAAAATGGGGCCAACAACGGAAGCGCACGAGAAAGGAGGCACTGAGAATATTCTTCCATACATATATCGTGAAAACTGGAAAGATTGTAACGTCAACTGATTTGCGAGTGTTTCAAGAGAATACGACTTAATTTATTGCAAAATAAAGTGAAGTCATTAATTTTAATTGACTAAAATTCATATTTTGTTGGCATATGCAACTTTGTTACTGAGCCAAACATGCAGCATTTGCAAACAAAAAGTAGCAAAGCGCTCTAAGCTGAACATACAAAACACCACAAATGGCTACAGATATTTATTTTGTTAAAACAAAAGAATTATTTCATTAAAATGAAATATTATTTTGTTAAAACGAAATAGATAAGTTGGTACATTGGGCGATGGAGGATGCAAACATGTCAGAAAATGCCATGTTCTGCGGATTTTTCCCAAAGAATCAGCGTGAATAATTGTTTACTTCCATTATTTGAGACAGAAAAATTATTGTGAACAATCAGATTCAGGAAAATGACACCTTTTAAACAACCATTTTAAATTTTTCCCCAACTTTATGGGGGAACGTCATTTTATCATAGGCATCCAGGCATTTTTTTTAGAAGGGCTAAGATTTTGATCGAAAAGTGATGCTGCAGGCACCACTGAGGCACGTGGAACTGAGGTGGGTGAGTGAGGGATGGCAGCCCTCTCTCGCAAGCCTGAAGCCAGCCGTATTTAATGAAAGTGTCAATGACACTGTAGCTTAACTTGTCTGTGTGTTGTGTTTGATGAAAAGGATAATGTTCAATGTTTATGAAAGGATTATGAAATAAGACAAGAATTGTGATAATTCGGGAATATGTCAATTTCTGTTCCCTGTATGCTGTTTTTAATAAAAAATAATATGAGGTGTACACTGCACTAAAGAGCTGAGAGGTGGGTTAATATGACCTCACAGTTAATGTATGTGGCCCTCACAGTTAACGTATGTCAACGAAAGTTACCAAGTTACAGTGAAATTATTCCAAAACGAGTCATCCTATCAAGTTACAATGAAATCCCTTCATAAATATGGCCTGTAGACTGTGCTAAAGGTTTTTGGGCTTCAGGCCTGTGTAGCCATGACGGTAGACCGATTGCAACTAAAAGGGGACGTCCTCATCTCGACATTATACTGAGTCATTCTACTAAGATACAATGAAATCCCTTCACAAATTCGACCTGTAGTCTGTACTCAAGTTTTTTGGGTTTTGGGCTCGGGAAGCCATCATGGTTGAATGATCGCGACGAAAAGAGGGCATTGTCATCTGGGCATAATCTGGAGTGATCCTCTAAAGTTACAATGAAATCCCTTCATATATATGACCTGTAGACTGTGCTAAAAGTTTTTGGGTTTTGGGCCCCTGTAGTCGTCACAGTTGCCCAATTGTGTCCAAGAGGGGACATTCACATCTAGACATTATATGAAGTCAACCTACCGAGTTACAATGAAATCCCTTTATAAATATGACCTATAGACTGTGCTCAAGGTTTTCGGGCTTCAGGCCCCTGTAGCTGTCACAGTTGACCAATCACGACCAAAAGGGGTCCATAAATACGACCTATAGACTATGCTAAAGGTTTTTGGGCCCGGGCAGCCACCAAAAGGGGATGTTCTCATCTAGACATTATTTGGAGTCATCCTACCAAGGTACAATGAAATTCCTTCATAAATATGACCTGTAGACTGTGCTCAAGGTTTTCGGGCCCCTGTAGCCGTCACAGTTGCCCAATCGTGTCCATGAATGCATCGCAACCAAAAGGGGACTTTATCATCTGGAGTGATGCTACAAAGTTACAATGAAATCCCTTCATAAAAATGACCTGTAGACTGTGGTCAAGATGTTCGGGCTTCGGGCATCTGTAGCCATCACAGTTGACCAATCATGCCCAAATGGGGATGTCATCATCTAGGCATTATATGGAGTCAACCTAACAAGTTACAATGAAATCCTTCCATAAATACGACCTATAGACTATGTTAAAGGTTTTGGACTCGGGCAGACATCAAGGCTGAATGATCACGACCAAAAGGGGATGTTCTTATCTAGTCATTATTTGGAGTTATCCTAGCAAGTTACAATGAAATCACTTCATAAATATGACCTGTAGACTGTGCTAAAGGTTTTCGGGCTTCGGGCCCCTGTAGCCATCACAGTTGCCCAATCATGTCCAAAAGGGGACTTTCTCATCTAGACATTATATGAAGTCAACCTACCAGGTTACAATGAAATCCCTTCATAAATATGACCTGTAGACTGTGCTAAAGGTTTTCGGGTTTTGGGCTTGGGCAGCCATCACGGTTGACCGATCGCGACCAAAAGAGGTCGTTCTCATCTAGACATGACCTCAAACCTGCATATAAAATTTGTGACAATTGGACAAGAACTATGGGGTGTAACCTGTGCTGAAGGAAAATGTGAACAGACTCACAGCCTTCTTTACGCGTGATGGCAATAGCTTATCTTGACTTTGTCAAGTTGAGCTAAAAATGGGTCCTCTGCTTCACAGAATGCCCTAGCCTGTGCTCCTTGCCCTGGAAATTATGCAGCAGAGTAAAATGGTTCAGAAAACTACAAGTCATTTAATTCTGAAGGCTTATTTCTCCTTGAGGGAGAGGGGGGGGGATAAGCACTATTCCTTCCCAATAAAGGTACTGAGAGATGCAGGGGCTATTCAGTCTTTAATGTTAAGATGGCATTTTGCCATTTCTGAAGAAAGTGCTACTGGGGCACAAGTTCTAGTTTCTGGTATCGAGTCAAGCTCTTTAAAAGTCCCACTTCATAAAAATAAATTTAAGAAGTAGTTTAGTCAATGTGACGTCACTGTCACAGTAGGAATCAGATTTACTCTACCTGTACAAGGTATGTCTCTATCATTGGGAAATGACCTGGCTGGTGACAAATTCACTGTAGAACCTCAAGTGGTGGAAAAGTCAAGCACAGATGAAAATATTATACTCGCCCAAAAAAGAAAGTGTGCATTGCAGAAATTGATCAAACTCCAACAAAATAATTTTGTAGGTGTAAAGAGTGTTAACCTGTTCATGAATAAGTTATATTGAACACAAAAACAGCTTTCCCCGTTAAAATTGCATTAACGTTAAATGACATGCTGCACGTTTGTGAAAAGGCATGTTTTGCACGTGGAGAGTCTGAAAATTCATGCAGCAGTGTGAATCCTTGGGTATTTAAACACTAAAGTAAGGCCTTCCTATCGTTCACATTCATACTTGCGCTGCTGTTAAAACGACTCCACATTAACATGCCAAGATTGACAATGAATCAACATCTCCTTACCCTGGGTATGATTAGAGCTGGCAGAACACACAGAGAGGTTGCCCAGCATTTGAACTGCCACCGTAACACTGTAGACAGGCTAGTCCATCGACATGCACAACATGATGACGGTCGAGACCGACCCTGCCCCAGGAGACCCCCGAGTTACCACCCCTGCACAAGATCGGTATATCCATGTCGTCCATCTCCGGAACCGGCAACAAACGGCAACGACGACAGCCAGGAACATCCCTAACCTGAGACGGATACATCCTCAAACAGTAATCAACCAGCTGAGAGAATACGGCTTACGTCCTCGAAGACCTGCAATTCGTCCAATTTTGACGTTACGTCATCATCGTGCTCGACTGCAGTGGTGTAGACAACATCTGAGGCATCCCTTACACTGGTAGCGACGTGTTTTATTCACAGATGAATGTCGTTTCCATCTTTCATCATCAGATGGCCGCCAGAGAGTGTACAGACGTCGAAACAAATGCTACGCAGATCCATGTGTTGTGGAGCGAAACCATTATGGGGGAGGGTCTCTCATGGTGTGGGGTGGCATCACTGCCCGTAACAGAACTGAGCTGGTCATTATTGATGGCAATCTCAATGCAGCCAGATATCGTGATGAAGTGCTTACACCTGTTGTTGTCCCATTTCTGCAACGTCACGGCCCCGGCGTCATTCTGCAGCAGGACAACGCCCGACCCCACGCAGCTCGTGTTGTTCAACAGTATCTGCAGCAACAACAAGTGGATGTTCTTCCCTGGCCCGCAAATTCGCCCGATGTCTCACCCAATGAGCATGTATGGGACGAAATGAAACGTCAGCTACGCCGGCTTCCCCATGCACCGTAAACGCTTGTGGAACTCCAAAGACAGCTTATCAGAATATGGAACAACATCCCACAACACTTCCATGCTAAATTGTTCGCTTCCATGAGGCGTAGATGCACAGCAGTAGTCAATGCAGATGGAGGTCATACCAGATACTGAGTGTGTGACTTTTGTGTTTGACCCTTTGTGTCTTTGACTCTCCATGGCACCAAGAGTATTCGTCGTAGCGTAATCAAATTTCTCGTGTTGATCACAAATTGATTCATCTGTGATTGAATATAATTTCCATGAATGAAAATGATATATATCTTTTTTTAGTGTTATTTTTTAGCATGCACACTTTCTTTTTTGGGAGAGTATAGTAAGTTGAAGGAATGTTTTCCTCTTGACTTTCCAGCATGTGCTCTGACTCGGTCCAAGGCAAAGAAAATTGAGGTTGATAGCCTCAAATGTGTTGATTTGAACAGTAAAACTGAGGAGAATAACAATCTGAGGATTATTGATTCTGAAGACATTGATTTGTCTCGGACATTTTTGAGTCAAAAGTGATGACTCCTCCAAATATTGTCCACTACACCTGAGAGTGATAGGGGGACCTCCTTAAATGTTATTTCCTGGACTTCTTTAATTCAGGAACAAGAAAGTGATCCTGACCTTGTCGAGCCACGTGAAAAGGCTATAAAAGAGGATGAAGCCAAAAACTCCTGTCTGTTATTTTAAAAAATATGGTGTTCTCAGGAAATGACGACTACCGGAAGTACCCTCAAATAGTGAGTGGCAGATCATTTATCAAATAGTTATCCCCACTAAATACTGGAATGAAATAATAAGCCTAGCTCATGAAAATCCAATGGCTGGACATTTGGGAGTTAGAAAAATCTAGACACATGTTCAGCAGTGTTTTTACTGGCCCAAGCTTCGACAGGATGTTGTCGAATTTTGTAAAAACATCCACACCTGTCAAATTTTATGGAAACCTAACCAGAAGATTCCTCCTGCCCCCCTTCAACCAATCCCCCCTTTTGAGGAGCCATTTAGTAGAATTATCATTGACTGTGTTGGTCCATTTGCCAGAACAAGATCTGGAAATGAATATCTGCTTACCATCATGCGTGCTTCTACACGATATCCGCAGGTTATTCCTCTAAGAAACATTAATACTAATACTATAGTTAAGGCCTTGATTTTTCACACCTTTTGATATACCAATGGACGTGCAATCAGACCAAGGCTCAAATTTTATGTCATACATTTTCCAGCAGGTAATGTATGAGCTCAAAATTAAACAGTACACATCAAGTGCCTACCATCAAGTCAAGGAGCACTAGAATGCTTCCATCAAACATCAAAGACCATAATAAAGGCATATGGAGGGGGGGGGGGGGGGGGAATAAGAATAATTGAAGGAGTACATCTCTTATTTGCAGTTGGTGAGACTGTACAGGAATCTCTGGGGTTCAGCCCTTTTGAGTTAATGTTTGGACACTCAGTGAGGGGTCAACTCACTGATATGTAATCACCTGAAATTTCACTCCTGGACTGTCCACTTTTAAGAAATGAAAGTGTCAATAACACTGTAGCTCAACTTGTTTAAGACATGTACATGTATAGTATGTGACACAGCAATGACAAACATCTAGGTAATGACCTGATAACAAAGGTACATGTAAAGTATTGTAACGGTCTGTACATAAATGCTGACCGTACCCTGTAACAAATGTGTAGGTAAAGTATTGGTGGGGTATAAAGGTGGGCGACAGTTAGATGCTAAACTAGAAAAGAAATCTTTTGAGTCCCAGAGTGGGTCTGACTAACCCAAAAATATTTGTTCTCATAGCACAGTGATAACAAAGGCACCCAAAAACACTTGTTCCTGTCACAAGGTGATAACAAAGGTACCCCAAGAAGTTTCGTGAAGATCAGTTCATAAATACAGACTCTAGCCCGAGCCGTATTGACATGTGCACTTACTGCGTATAAGTAGCACTGAACAAATCAAAGTTCATCTTATTTGCATAATTTTTGCACGAGAAAAAAACCTGTATTATATTATTATATGTGATGTATTCCATGTTACTAAACATTCATACAGAAATTTATTCAAATCAGAAACAACAAAGGTACACAAGAAGTTTCATAAAGATCGGTTCATAAATACGGTATCTAGCCTGAGCTGTATAGAAGTTGTGTACAAAAAACTGATTGGACCTAATTTTGGTACAAAATGGCCACTGGCAGCCATCATGAATTTGGACCACACCCAGAAACACTCGTTCTCATCCCAAGGTGATAACAAAGGTACCCAAGAAGTTTCGTGAAGATCGGTTCATAAATACAGACTCTAGCCCGAGCCGTATTGACATGTCCACTTACTGTGTATAAGTAGCACTGAATAAATCAAAGTTCATCTAATTTGCATAATTTTGGCACAAGAACAAAACCTGTCTTATATGTGATGTATTCCATGTTACTAAACATTCATACAGAAATTTATTCAAATCAGAACTTTCATACAAAAGTTCTGTACAAAAAACTGATTGCACCAATTTTGGTACAAAATGGCCGCCGACATCCATCGTGAATTTCGGACTGCACCCAAAAACACTTGTTCTCATCCCAAGGTGATAACAAAGGTTCTCAAGAAGTTTCGTAAAGATTGGTTCATAAATACGGCCTCTAGCCCGAGCCGTACTGGGATTTGCAGTTACAGTGCCGAAAGTAACATTAAATAGATCAAAGTTAGTCTAATTGGCATAATTTATGCACGAGAAAAAAAACATATTATATGTGATGTATCCCATGGTACTAAACATTCATACAAAAAAATTATTCAAATCAGAGCTTTCATATGGAAATTCTACGCAAAAATCTGATTACACCTAATTTTGGTACAAAATGGCTGCCAGCGGCCGTCTTAAATTCCGGGACGAGACCCCAAAACACTCGTTCTCGTCTCACGGTGATAACAAAGGTACCCAAGAAGTTTCATAAAGATTGGTTCATAAATACAGCCTCTAGCCCGAGCAGTGTGTACGGCGTGATGGACGGATAGATGGACGACGGGCTATGGCAATACCTCAAATTTGGCTTTGCCAAAGTTGAGCTAAAAATTGAACAGGGCAAGAGAAATGGCAAATAAACATTTACAGAAAGCCCAGTCACATGAAGACCTGGTATGATAAAAAGGCAAAATTTCACTCATTTAAACCTGGGCACAAGATGCTTGTGTTATTTCCTATAAAGGACAATGCTTTACAAGCAAGATAATTAGGTCCTTATATTGTTAAACACAAGATCAGTGACACTGATTATGACTTTAAGACTCCTGGTAGACTCAAAAATCGCGACATCGACGCCGTAGCTGCGACGGGTGGTGCAATTTCACAAAATTCTAAGTTCATCAAGGGCCATAACTCCAAGAAAAATATTTGGAACAACACAAGCATTGAACAGTGACTAGACATCAATAAGATACACTTACATGCCAAATATAAAGTCATTCCATCAAGTATTTCAAAAGTTATTGAGTTTTGAAACTCGTTGGTCACAGACAGACCGACCGACCGACAGACCGACAGACAGACAGACCGACATTGCCACTAATACAGCTGCTAGTCGCAGCTAAAAATACTCATCTGTGCCATATAAATATGTTAAAAACACATCATGAGAGGGAACCAAACCCTCTACCAGTCTCTACTGTCACCTGCATGGATGAGGTGGAAAATCCTGAGGAGGATATTAATGAAAATGGAGAAAACATACCTATAAAGTTGCAGAACTTATATGTTCTGAAAGATGTTTATAATAAAATGGATTATTTACTGCCAAATCAAAGAAAGGATCTAGTTAATTTAATTTTAAAATATCAACACTTATTTCCTGATGTGCCTAGTGGGACATCTGTTATTTTTCAAGATGCTGATGTGGGAGAGGCAAATCCCATCAAATAGCATCCATATGAACCCTTTCAAAGCTGAGATCATGCAGAAGGAAATACAGTATATGCTGGACAATGATATCATTGAACCTAGCCATAGTTACTGGAGAAAATTGAGCAGCCTCACCAATACAGACAATCATCCAATTCCAAGAATTGATGACTATATTGATTAACTTGGCCATGCTAAATTTGTGACAAAATTTGACTTGTTAAAAGTTATTGGCAAGTTCCTTTAACAGAAAGAGCAAAAGAAAAAATCTGCTTTCATTACCCTTTTTGGGTTGTATCAATATCAAGTTACCCCTTTTAGCATGAAAAATTCTACAGCAACATTCCAGCGCATGGTTAACCACTTAATTACAGACCTGGATCACAGTGAAGCTTACATTGATGATGTTATTATACACACAGATAATAATAATAATATACCCATTTATGCAGCACCAAAACTATAGTTCAATGGATAAAGAATTCTAAGGTGCTGTACATGTTTCTGAGCTCGTGCAAATATACAAACAGAATATATACAGTATTTTACAGTTCAGAACATCACTTATTGGCTTTTTGAAGTAGATACGTTTTGAGATCTTTCTTGAAAATGTTGACATTTGACAGTCTTTTTAGATGATCTGGTAAATTATTCAACAAGTGAGGACCACAGACCTCAAAATTTGCCATGGCAATCAGCAATGCCATGGTAAATGCTGTGGTAAATGCCGTAATAGATTGATTTCGCTACAGCAATCAAGTGCCAAAGCCAGAAATTGAGATTCAAATTTTTGTATACCTTTTGACATCTTCCATACAATACCAAGCCTGTTAATAGTTTTGTTCACAAGTTAAGTTTTTTTAAAAATACTGATCAAAATAAATTAAAACACACTCAGTAAACTATAGATGAATGCAGGTATTACATGTACAATGTAATTGATACTGACAAGAGTGCACATGCCAGAGAATTATACAAAATATAAAATGTGTGGGTGATCAAAATCAATTTGTGACTTTGACAACTTGTCACAATTTGGTATCAATTTCAAAGTGTAACAGTACTGTGCAGCAGGAGATGGATTCTCGTTCATATTTACTCTTTTCAAACAGCGAAAAACATCCACACGACTGGGATTCCTGGATTTATAATTTAATCATGCGACGGTTAATAGAAACAAAGGCAATCAATCATCATCAGAGATTGCGTTTGACCCAGGACAATAATAATAGACTGTCCATGCCATACCGACGGCTGCATTTTGCTGCGGGGATCATTGAAGAAAGCACGTGTTCCGAGTTAAAAATTGTCATTCAAATGTTCAGAAAGATTCCTAATTTGGATTATTCCCTGTAGCTAAATATATCCAACAGAATGACATTGTCCCGACCAATCATTATGCACAGCTGAACCGAGTTTAAAATAGCACTGTCAGATCATGAAATGTCATTGTGGCATCACCATGTTTACAGAACAGTTGAGATTGATCGGAGTTATCTTGTCAGTTTGAATGATGGAGAGTTGCATATATTCGAGCCAGTTTTTGATTAAATTCAGCAGATTTTGTGAATATAATCGTCTAAAAGCATGATGGGTATACAACAATCAAGTAACCTAATAGTTGTAAACTATCATTCTTTTTGATGACAATATTAACAGAAACTCTTGTAAAAATAAAATGATCAACAATTTTGGCACACATGTTGACAATCATGAGCTCACCGTTGTGTCAGTGTGTCTCAGACCACATAAAACCAGAATAGATGCTGTCGCAGCGCCATGGCGAACTTGTTTTGCCACGGCAGTATATTGCAGTGGGCAAAAAATGATAATTATGCGGGCTGGGACCAGCAAATGAGAATGACCTATTTCCAAATGTATTACACCTATTTTTTGGAACATGTAGTAGCATTTTACCATCAGACCTCAGGTTATATTGACACACATTCTTGGTATTGATAAGGTGGTGACATGTTATTTTCTGTCTTGAAAACTTACTAATTTACCAATTGGGCTGGTCATCTAAAGCTCATTCCAGAATTTTTTGTTAAAGTGACCCAAGCCAACCTAACTATTAACTATCAACTTGGTAAAATCAGAATTTGTCAAAGCAACCATAAATTATTTAGGCCATGTTGTGGGTCAGGGGCAACTGAGGCTGATTGAGACAAAAGTTGATGCTAGTCTAAATTTTCCAGTACCAAGCTCTAAACCAGAGAAGTGAGCCTAAAACACTTACCTGGCTCAAGTTGTCAAAAGAGATGAGTGTATCACTATGTGATTGCCCCAAGAGATGTTACATACCAAATATGAAAGGATTCTCACTGGTGGACCAGAAGAAGAAGAATTTTCAAGAAATTTTCTCATACTGCACTAAGTTAAACTTTGGGATTCAATAAAAAAGCCCAAATATTAACCCAGGGATCTGATTTGAACAACCTTCAATCTAACCCTCCTAGAGGTGTTGTACACCAAATATGAAAAGAATCTGACTTCTGGATCTGAAGGAGATGATTTTAAATGATAATTCCCCATATTGCACTAAGTAAATATTTGGGCTCCCTAGGGGAACCCAAATATTAACCCAGGAGCTCGATTTGAACAAATTTGAACCTCACACCTCTACAGATGTCACATACTAAATATGAAAGGATTGTCACTAGTGGGTCTGAAAAAGAAGATTTTTCAAGAAATTTTCTCATATTGCACTAAGTAAAAATTTGGGCTCCAATAAAGAGCCCAAATATTCAGCCAAGGATCCCATTTGAACAAACTTGAACCTAACTCCCCTAGAGATGCTGCATATCAAATATCAAAAGAATCTGACTAGCACATCTGAAGAAGATTTTTAAAGATTAATCGCCATATTTCACCAAGTTAATATTCAGGCTCAGATAGGAAGCCCAAATATTAACCCAGGGAGTCGATTTGAACAAATTCAAATCTTACACCTCTAGAGATGTCACATACCAAGTATGAAAGGATTCTCACTAGTGTACCAAATATGAAAGGTGTAGCTTAAAGCATGTTGGAGGGAGAGGTGGTAACATAAAAAAAAACAGACAGACAGACAGACAGACAGACAGACAGACAGACAGACAGACAGACAGACAGACAGACAGACAGACAGACAGACAGACAGACAGACAGACAGACAGACAGACAGACAGACAGACAGACAGACAGACAGACAGACAGACAGACAGACAGACAGACAGACAGACAGACAGACAGACAGACAGACAGACAGACAGACAGACAGACAGACAGACAGACAGACAGACAGACAGACAGACAGACAGACAGACAGACAGACAGACAGACAGACAGACAGACAGACAGACAGACAGACAGACAGACAGACAGACAGACAGACAGACAGACAGACAGACAGACAGACAGACAGACCTTAGATTTTGAAAAAAAAAATATTGAGCGTGCATAATCCCCTCCGAACCCTTTATCCATGTACCATATATGAAAGGTGTAGCTTGAACCATGTTGAAGGGAGGGGTGGTAACATAAAATAGAAGAAAAAGCTTAAAAAACACAAAAATGGCTGCCATGGCACCATATTGAATTTTTTTTAAAAAAATATTGAACATGCATCATCCCATCACAACCCTCTATCCATGTGCCAGATATGAAAAGTGTAGCTTGAACCATGTTGGAGTGAGGGGTGGTAACATAAAACAGCGAAAAAAGCTTAAAAAAAACACTACAAAAATGGCCGCCATCTTGGATTTTGAAAAAAAAAATTGAACCTGCATCATCCCCTCCCAACCCTCTATCGATGTTGGAGGGAAGGGTGGTAACATGAAAACAGAGAAGAAAGCTTAAAAAAAAAAAAAAAAAATGGCCGCCATTCCACCATCTTGGATTTTGAAACAAAGATTTTGAGCATGCATCATCCCCTCAGAACCATTTATCCATGTATCAAATATGAAAGGTGTAGCTTAAAGTATGTTGGAGGGAGAGGTGGTAATATAAAAACAGACAGACAGATGGACAGACTGACGGGCGGACAGAGAGATGGACGGAGTGCAATCCTATAGTCCCCTTACGGTTCCCGTAGGGGACTAATAATATCGAGGGCCCAACACAAATTTTGAATGCCCAAAATTTGTATACAAAATCGAAATTTGAAAGTCCTATCTGGCCCTCCATACTTTTAAACCGGAATTGGCATCAAGCATCATTCTTCCTAGTTGTGCCTACTAATGTATAACTCAGCGGGGAGATATGAGAGCTCACTAATGGGAGAGCCATCCCCTGTCTGGGCCATTGGTAAGTATAAAAAATATACGAACTACTTTAACTTTATCATGTTTTATACTAGAACCTTTAGTCCAGACTTAGCTGAATAGTAAAAAAGGCTGAAGGGCCTAGGACCTAGAGGAATAGCAGACTTAATTTCAGCTCCGTAGCCTGCAGGAGGACTCCCAAGGTGAATAGGAGATTAAAATAGGAGGAATTACATATATCCCTCTCTATACAACAATAGACAGCGATATACCACCGAATTGAAGGAGCAATATCCAAGTGATTCCTTATTTCTTAGCATAAAAGATTACGCTAATTGGGTGTAACGAGCCCCAATTTTAAGGCTAGTCCAGAATAAGACGCTTAAATTCGGAAAAACATGTCCGAGAGTTGGAGACTAATGCCCACAGACACACACCGTATACAATGCAACAAGCAATCACCTCCCCCACCTCTTTTTTGAAGGAGTTAACCTTCAAAACAAAGAGGAAAGTGGCCTGGAATCAGTGATAAAGCAGTACTGAATAATATCAGAAAAGTGACCGAGGTATGTATACTGCAGTATCACACAAAGACATGTTATTGAACTAGTACTTAGTTGCAAAGTCCACCATGGGTGAAGATTAGTATTGCAGCCTAGGTGACTGAAATGAATTGGGGAGACGATGGTGAGAACACAAAGTATTTTCAGCATTGCAACTGCCAAAGAAGGATTGTGAAACAAGCCGAATCTCCCCAAAGAATGAAGAGGGGGAAAGGAACAGGGAAGGAGAGAGGAACCGGTCGGGCACACGGTGCCGGAAGAAAACAAGGAAAGAATGTTAGAAGCACGTCTGGGAATGTGCACACCCCCACACATGGAAAAGTCAGTAGGTGCTGAAATAAAGGAACAGTACTGAGTCCAGAAACTGCAGGAGAGCAGCATCCAGGAGCCAACAAGCACACCAGTACGAGGTCACCATCCACTGGAAAAACAGGATCCGCGAAAGATGCGCGCACACATAATCCTGGAAACTACAAATGGCATTATTATGGCCATTTGACACAAATGCACGTCCACAAATTCCACAGTAGAAGTCACACAGCTGAGACACAAGCTTTATTGTGGCCTGTGTGCACGAACACAGGGGCAGAAGACGAGATGCACACAAACATATAATACAGTCAGAATGAGAAAAAGAAACGCAACACTAATAGCATGCACCCAGACAAACGTGTAATATTCTGAACAAAGTGGGGTGGGATGGGCAGAGGTTGGAAACGGAAGAGGATTGCAGAGGGAAAAAAAAAAAAAGAAAAAAAGTTGAGCAAGGCGCACATGCCTGTGCAGAACACCACATGAACATGACAACATGCGTCCATATGGCCCTCCGCGCATGCATGACACCGTGGCGATGAAAACAGGAGCAAGAGCAAGCGGACAACCGCCAACGGAGTGAACAAGGCCTGGGTTCATCATGTCTACAGGGGCAACGCAATGTGCAGGCGTGCACAGGTGACCACATATACACAACAACAGCGACATGTACATGTGGCCCGCTGCGCAAGCCCGATGGTGCCGAACAGCAAGAGCATCGATGTCGGGGGAATCTGACAAGTACCATCTTAAAAGTGTTAATCGAGGGACCCTGAACGCAAGTGGCTGCAAAGCCTGTGAGGGACGCATGCCCGCACAGGACACCACCTGTACTTGACAGTAGCCAGGCACACGTGGCCCTCCGTGCACACATGACACAGTGTCCTGGAACGTGCAGGGGCAAGAGTAACAATAATATATATACCCCCAACCGAAACGCGAGCAAGTGGTCGTAAACATGGGCTGCCACGACGAAGCGGGTGCTCATGCCTGCCCAGAACACCACATGTACAGGACAACGGTCATGTACACATGGCCCTCAGTGCCTGCACGACGCTGATACCCTGAACATGAATATAATGAGAGTAACAATCCAAGGACCATCGCCCTAGTGTCTTGATCAGGTGGTCTTCAACATGAGCAGCTGCTGCAGAAGTGGCGGCGCCTATTCTAAATGAGTGGCCATTGTAGCGGGAATCGGGGAAGCCAATAAGAGAAAGGAGTGCTTTCAATGACTGGATAAAAAGAGTGCGAATGAGGGGAGATCCATTTGAAAGACAAAAAAGAGGTGCATTGTGTTGGAAGGAAGTTGATGGTTTGAGCTCAAAATAAGCCAGGAGACTGTGGATGGGACAAACATCATGCCCAGTCCGATAGAGCTGAATGGTAACACCTTTACGGAAGAGGTCCCACTTTGAGGCCTTCAAGTGAAGCATAAGGACTTGATCTGTCAAACGATATTGGATGTCACCCACACAGAGACTACAGGCTGGGCTGAAATGCAGACTATGGGTTGTAAATTCGCCACATCTAAGAAAACTGAAAAATGCGATGCAGCAAGCAGCTTCCATTAAGGAGTTAAAATAGGGATCGCGAAAACCCCTGCGGAGGGCATGACATATCTCTCGCAAAATGCTAAAAGTAATAGGCAAACGACGGGTGGTAGAGGGTTTCTGTAAACGCTTAATACCGCGCAGAAACATCTGCAATCGCGAGAGCTGCGAATCATCAGTGCAGGTAAATGGGGCAGGGATGCAAAAACGGAGGCAGAAATAGTGGATGCCAGAAAGATACAATTTTATAGTATGATAAGAAAGAGACTTAACCCCATGACAATTGGCTGCATATGTCAGAAGGACGTTTTCGGAAACTTCTGAAGGAAATCCGCTGGGTGAAAGGGGTATCTTGTACGAGGTACAGAAGTCTTGAAAATGATATAAAGCTGATGTATAAGTGTGTAGAGTGTTGTGGCTGACAGAAGCCTGCCACACCGCCGTCCTGATCAGGTTCAATTGAGGATCACTGCTGAAAATTCTGGAAGTGCGACGGGTCTCTGTGCAGCTTCTGGAGCCAGATGGTGGAATGCCTGGAAATGAGAAATAAGATCAGCGATAACATTCTGCTTACCGGGAACATGTCCTGCATAAAACATGAAATTGTTAGTTGCTACACACCATGTTAACCGATGCATTAATTTCATAATAAAAGTATGGCGGTAAGAGCTTCGACCCTTTCGTAAAATATGTACCGTTGCCATATTATCACAGTGAAAAGTTAAAACATTTATAGTAATTTATATATTTTTTATACTTACCAATGACCCAGACATTGCTGGTGCTAATTCTCAAAAATCTAGGGCCAAACACAAATTTTGCCCCCCAATCCCCAAACTTTGCATCTAAAACCGAAAAAATCATGTCCTAAATGGTCCTCCATACTTTTCCTCCACTGCGCATGTGCAGTGTCAAGGAGGTCTCGAAATTGGCGCCAATTATCATTCTTACAAGCAGTGCCTGGTCAGCGCTATGTACTCAACGGGGAGGTTCCCAACTCCTGGGAGGGCCATCCCCGTCTGGGTCATTGGTAAGTATAAAAAATATATAAATTACTATAAATTTTTTAACATTTTTATACTGTACCAATGACCTGGACATAGCTGAATAGTAAAAAGGCTGGAGGGCCTAGCACATAGAGGAAAATCCAATAAGCTCAACTAAATATAATAGAGTCATCCCCTCGAGGAGAAAAGGAGTATTAGGCTTTACATGTATCTTTTTTATTTATGATAAATTAGAAAGACACAACACCCTCCATAATTGAGCATAATAACATTCATGTTCTCTATTAACATCCAGTATAACCCTTTTATACTAATCATTTTTATAGTAAGCCAATAAATAAAGTTAGTCCAGAGAATTGAGACTCTTTATACTCTTTAAAAGTGTCCGAGGATTGTATATTAACGCCCGTTTGACACGTGAAATATACAAATGCTTCACACCGAGCTACACTTTAAAAATATGACATGAATGAATTTAAACATTAACTTTACACTTTAAAACCATCCCGGTACCCACTCAGAATTACTGACTCCGAAGGAGGTATCCCCTTGCTTTTCACTATAAAGCAGGTGACCTAAGGGAACACCCCCCCCCCCCCCCCCCCCCCCCCCTTACCCTTGCCCTGGGTCAAATAGCCCAGAGCGAAGAGGGCAGCAGGACAGAGTCACTGCCGGAACAGAAAGCCTGCTTAACTATAGTTGCAACTGTTTAGTGGACGACATTCTGAGCAACAGATAACGGACCTAAACAATGCAGGTCTCCAGAAATGGACTCAATATTTCTGAGATAAAAATTTGTGAATGTGGATGGCTGAGACCAATATGCAGCCTTCATTAAATCTGTAATAGCAACACTATTTGCGTAAGCCCAAGATGTAGAAAGAGCTCTTACTTCATGAGCCGAAATCTTAAGCACAGACTGCTGAGTTGAAGATAGATTATCATAAGCAGTACGGTTAGTTAATTGAATCCATCTAGCAATAGAATGGACCATAATGTCCTTTCTATTAGGATTCAGAGACAGAAAGAAGCGTTTTCGTCCCTTTCTGATAAACTGAGATCTTCGTTTATAAATACGTAAAGCTCTAACCGGACAGAGTAAAGGCCTATGCCCATCTGAAGACGGAAGGGCCTTAATAACAATAGGCTCCGGATATTTATTAGGAGCCTGATTCTTAGCCAAAAATCCAACATTAGTAGTAAAGGTAATAGTGTTCCCGACACTACGATAGTGAGAATCATCCACAGATAGTGCATGAAGCTCACTGACTCTTCTAGCAGAAGAGAAAGCTAAGAGAAATGCTGTCTTATAAGATAAGAATTTGAAGTCCACTGTCTCAAGAGGCTCAAATGGCTTTTCTTTTAGTTTAAGAAGAACCCAAGCTAAATTCCATTTAGGAATTAATCAAAGGGTTCTAGGTCTATTTATCGAGAAGTTTCTAACTAATTTAGATAAAGAGACATTAGATCCAATTTGTAAACTATCATGGTGTACATAGGTATCAGATAACATAGACCTATAACCTTTAATAGTAACAGGCTGCAGTTTGATCTCATCAAACAAGTATACTAGAAAGATTGCAATGTCTGGAATGGAGGGATCAAAAATATCAACAGAATGATCCCTACATCAATGACAAAAGACCTTCCACTTAGCCGCATAGTTTAGCGAAGAGGAGGTCCTCCTACAGTTAGAAATTGGGCCACTGCTCGTCCTGTAAAATGCTTGCCGTGCAAGAAGGACCGCACAACGGAAATACGTGAAGGTTGAGACCTTGCGGGTTGTGATGAAGTTGAAGCGATTTCCCCTGCGAAAGAAGATCCTCTCGTGGAGGAAGCTTCCGCGGTAAGTCCCACAGCAGACACCTGAGTAGATTTATCCACGGTCTCTGTGGAGACAGAGATGCTACCAATAGAATTTTGCATTGAGATTGTTTTATCTTTAGCAATATCTGCTGAATCAACGGCGCTGGAGGATACGCATATCCTATCATTCCGTCCCACGAGATCGATAGAGCGTCTACTGCATATGCTCGGGGATCCGGACATGGAGACACATACATCTGCAACTGATTGTTGAGCTGTGTCGCAAATAAGTCTATCATTGGCCGCTCCCATTGGTAGCGAATCTGATTGAATACCTGTTTGTTGAGAGTCCATTCTGACGGCAACAAGCGACCCTTCCATGAAAGGGAGTCTGCTAATACATTCAGACGACCTGGAATATGACGGACCAAAAGTAGAACCTGGTGTTCTAGAACAAACATAAGGATTCTTTCCGTTAAATTGAATAACGGAACGGAATGAGTGCCTCTCTGGTTCCGAATATACGCTACTACTGTCGTATTGTCGGACAGGATTTGGACATGTGCTTTCTGAATAATGTTCATCCAACGACGTAGTGCAAGCCAAATTGACATCATTTCCTTGATGTTTATGTGCTTGCCTAGAAACTGCGGATCCCAAAGACCCTGGCACTTCGAATCCGTTGGGATCAATGTTGCACCCCAACCTGTTGACTGGCATCCGTCATAATCATAAAACTCGGATCCGGCAACTGCAGTGGGACTCCCTGAGTCAACCACTGAATGTTTGCCCAAGTCTGAATCTCTTGTTTCACTTGATTTGACAAGAGAAAGTCTATATCGAGCGAATGAATCTTTACACTCCAATTCTGAGTCAAGAAAATTTGGAGAGGACGAGTGCGTAACCGCCCCATTGGAATAAGATCCGCAGCGGCTCCGCACAGACCTATCAGTCTCATGAACTCTCAGATTCTGCACATCGTTCTGAAGCGTTGCCGTACCTCTTAAGAATGTCGTCCAGTTAGGCCGACATTACCGCAGATGAATGAGCTCAGAAATATATCATTACCGAGTTCATTATTCGAGTGAAAGCCCAGGGCGCTAGGTTCAAATCAAAGCACATCGCTCGGAACTGATATACAACTCCTAGGACTGCGAAGTGTAGATACTTTCTGAATGTCGGATGTACCATGACGTGAAAGTACGCATCCTTGAGATCTATGCTTGTAGCATAGTCGTTCACCCGAATACTCGCTCTGGCTGATCGACTTGTCTCCATATAGAACTTCGGAGCGACGATCAGCTTGTTTATCCAGCTCAGATCTATGACTGGATGGAACGAGCCGTCTGGTTTCGGAACCAGAAACAGATGGCTGTAGAAACCCGGTGATTCCTGATCTTCTACGACCTCTACCGCGTTCTTCTTCAGAAGAGACTGTACTTCTGATAAAAGAGCGTCTCTTTTCTGCGGATTTGACGGAAGCTGAGTCCATTTTGGACTTCGAGTTAATGGAGGCTTTCGTTAGAAGGATATTCTTAGTCCTTCCGAAATTACCCCTCGTACCCAGGGGTTGCCCGTAATTGACGCCCAATCGTTTATAAAACTCAATAATCTTCTGCCAACCGGAACACGATAGAGGTTCAAACCATCACCTCCTGGACCTGCGAGGCTTGCGGAAGGAGAAACTACGTCCTCCACGACCCACACCTCGCCCCCGTCGACCTAGGGACGTCTGACCGGTTATCTCGGCCAGAATAACGTCCCCCACGAGAGTCGCTGCCTTGACGGTCTCAAGAATAAGACCTAGAGGACGCATAGGAACCTCTATAGGAACTTCTCTTGGGCGTACTTGTCCCAGAAGTGCCTGTCTTACTCTTTTCTGCTGTATCTGACTTTTTGGAAGCGGATTTGAATAGCAGAGAATCCGAAGCTTTCTTAGTTATCTTATCATAGATTGCTGAAAGCTTGCCGTTGAAGAGAAGCTCTCTGGAGACCGAAGCGACTCTGAGAGAGTTCTTCACTTTACCATCCACGCACGTGGATGTAGCTAGGGCTGCGTCACGTCTAACCAACTCCAGGTTTGCCACTGAAAGGGCAGAGTTATACGTGGAATAAGCTACTGCCCTTGAAAGAAGTCTTAATGAGGATTGTATATCCTGGAATTCTTTCCCTTGAAGACACAATGATAACGTCTTATTAAGGTGATCTGCATATGATAAAGCATCTAAGTTAACTCTGTTAGACATTATTGTCGTTTCCAACGTCGTGGTTGGAATTGACATAGACGACGGTATAGACAATTCCAAGTCTTCAGCCTTGTCGTCTAGACGCAGAGGAACTCTCGGTATGCCCTGTCCTGCCATTTCGGATTTATTCCTTGAATTGATGAAAGGCAGATTTAGAGCATTTGCGGATAAGAAACCAGACTTGCCCGTTTTGGTAGCAAGCTTATAAATAGCGTCGTTCAATAATTCGAATGTTCTTGTGACCTTATTGGACTGTGTCGGAAACTCAGGGACAATGTCCCTGAACCGATCAAAAAATTCTATGTCCAATGACGCTATCAGTCTCTTATCCGGCATCGCAGCATTCTGGTCCGACGGAACAACCTCTGGAAGATAATGCAGGATAAAATCTACGGCAGCTTTATGTTGTTCCGAAAGGGAAAGCTCCAAATCCTCTGAATCCCTTTCGCCATCCTGTCGGACCCTATGAAGTTCTCGGTCGTCCGTACCTGATGCTTCAGTGGAGCGTACCGACCCAGCGTCGTCGGATAATTCCTGATCCGAAAGAGATTCTGTCGTTTGCTGGGATGCTGCGATAAGTTGTGCTATTTGGGATAGCACGTCCGTCACAGAGGCCTGTGGAGTAGCTGTCTTACGTTGCTTTGCCGCTGGAAGCTCCGTGTTCGTTGACTCCTGCATACTTCTTTTATGCGAACGTCCGGAGTCTACAGGCCTCGTGTCCCTGGCTACTGGATGGCGTGACCTGGTCGCCGTGGAATCCCTGATCGGCGAAGCTGGCTGGATATCCGTGGTCACGTAGCCAAGGTGCGGTCGTGTGCGCTGCCGTGAGGATGAGGAAGCCTTATCGACAGTCTCTCCGGACTGTCTATATAACGGAGCGTCCCGAGCGGCGGACGTATGCTCCGAATGCGAAACGTTTTGTACCACAACATCTGGTCCCAGATGTTGTTGTACGAGAGAGGGACCTCTCTCGCTCGCAGCCCGGATGGACCTGGACGAGCTAGGAACCGGACTAATAGGCTTCCTCCGTTCTCTCCTCTGATCCGCCGTCACTGGGTGTGCCCTTTTTCTTATTATAGTGCTCGCATCACCCAAATCTCCTTCCTGGACCGCAACAGACGAACCCAGCTGCCAAGCCATTCGATGAATGGTTGCTACACCGGGCGAGCTAGCGGACGCCAATGCCGTCGATCCTACTAGGGACCTCTTAGGCAATTGACGTATTTCCATGAGCACTTTTGCCGCTAGCTCTTCATTTAACTGTGATGACGGAGGCACACTTTTGGAAGACATCACGGAAACATCACCCTGTTCTTGTTCCTCTGAAATAGAGATTGATAAACTAGAGTGACCCTGTGGAGAAAGGACCAGCATGGCCTTTTCCCCGCTAACAACATACCATGACACACGTTTCCAATGTTTGTCATCCCAATTGACACATACTGAACAGGAGTTAGTGCGAGTACACTGACTACAATTAATACAATGATTATGAAAGTCAGAGGAAGATTTCCTCTTACTACAATTTGAACAATATCCTTTCATTGTGAAAAGAACACAAAAAGTCCTAGTACTCGCACCAACCCCTGAAAACAAAGATACATAATAACATGATCCATTAACATAGAAAAAATAATTGAAATCAAAAAAATTTTTTGAAAAAATAGTTTTTCAGAAAAGCCCAAGTTTCTGAAAGTAACATTGAGCCCCAATGGATCCCAAAAAAGCCTAAGTGTGGACAAAAATTTTTAAAATATTACAAAAAAATTAATGCAACACTTACGTATATAATAATAATGTATCTTGTTATGATTAAGCTAATACAAAGACAAGAAATCCCTCTCAACAGAAACCGTTGTCAATGTAAACAAGAAGTGTATAAACACCAGAAACATGACTCCAGGCACTGATAAACATGGCCCGAAATCAGTTACCAATAACAACACTATCTGATGCAAAACAGAGACTTCCAGGGAAGAAACTGCAGAACATCAGATGGTAGATGCAGAACACTACGCCTAAACACCCATGGGGAAAAGAACAGAATTCATTCTGTTACTCAGCTAAAACTCCCAAGAAATTTTAGTAATAATATTACAAAAAATATGCCAAAAGCATGCGAGAATAGCAAGGGGGGACTTAAAGGGAAGGAAGAGAGGAAACACTGAACAAGCAGTGTAACTTTATAGCAAGAATGACAACAACAACAGGCCCATGCCTCGAAATTAGGCAACATAACATAATTTTGTAAAAAAACTTTACGTTACAGCCCTGATTATTTCCTGCCACTCATTTTTCCTCTCCTTCTATTTCCTCTTTAGACCCACCATTTCTCTAATATTTATGTGTCTGACATCATTTAAACTGAGATTTACAAGCACAAATATCAGTGAGATGTGAACTGATGAAGGGCCAAACAAAGAATGATAATTGGCGCCAATTTCAAGACCTCCTTGACACTGCGCATGCGCAGTGGAGGAAAAGTATGGAGGACCATTTAGGACATGATTTTTTCGGTTTTAGATGCAAATTTGGGGGATTGGGGGGCAAAATTTGTGTTTGGCCCTAGATTTTTGAGAATTAGCATCAGCTATGTCTGGGTCATTGGTACAGTATAAAAATACAATATGTTTTCTACTCCACGACTGTCCCCACAGAACGGCGGCCACCACAATGGGATATAATTCGAGCAAGGTCATAGAAAACTTATCCTGACAGTGGCGGAGCTCTGAAAGAAACTTAGATGACCACTTCCCCTGAAACCAAGCACCCTGGAAATAGCCACCATAACCCACCGAGGAGGCCGCATCTGTATACAGTTGAAAGTCTGGTGCATGGGTGAAATCATTCTCAAGAAATAAAGAAACTCCAGTCCATCCAGTGAGAAATTCTCTCCACATATTCAGCTCACGTCGACAGCTATGACTGAGGTATACAAAGTGGTGGTGCAGTTTCTTGGCTTTAACAGACAGCGTTAACAAATGTGATATGAACAACCTACCTGGAATAATGACTCTACAAGCATAATTCAAATGACCAAGAAGACTCAGCAATTGAACCTTCTTGCACTTGGACCGTGCAATAAAGAGAGATGATCGTTTGAATGCGGTGTATTTTCTCGAAAGGAAGGCGGGCCTCCATATTGTCGGAATCAAGAATGATGCCAAGAAATTCCAGAGAAGTGGCTGGGCCAAGTGTTTTGTGGCCAGCAATTGGAATATTGAGTTTACGAAAAATCATAGTCAACAAGGCCATTGTCCGGAGCGGCTCACCATCCGGGGGATCTATGGTCAGAAAATCATCAAGTAAATGCAGAATATGTGGAATATTGTAATTATGTTGAGCAATCCAACATATTGCAGTAGATAGTTGGTCAAAGATTTTGGGACTTGAACAACTTTCAAAAACTAGGCGAACAAAAAAATAATACTGGTCCTTCCAGTGTATCCCATAGAGATTCCACAGCGATGGGAGTATAGGCAATAATTTAAAAGCATCAGTGATGTTGGTTTTGCACATCCAGGCCCCGGGACCCAATTGGCAGATTAATTTAATGGCGTCATCAACCCGAACATAGGAGAGGGAAAAAGTCTGCTTGTCAATAAGGTCATTCATGCTTGGTGTGGTTACATTATCATGAGGAGCCGAGAGGTCAACAATTAATCGTTTTTTGTGAGAATATTTTCCCTCAGCTATGCCAATGGTGCTAACACGGTATGTAGGAAAGGGAGGGAAGCTGTACAGGCCTAAGAGGTAACCCTTTTCTAGTTCTGTCTGAATAAGAGAATCAACAACAGAAGGTTGATTGAGGGCAGATCTGAGATTCTTACATTCAAAGGAAGTGGAAGGGATACTGCAAAGTCCAGTGTGGAAAACATTGGAGAATCCATCTAGGAGATAGTGTACAAACCTTCGATCTCGATGCATACATAATTCATGGGAAAGTTGTGCAATATTGATAGGAGTAGTTGCTGAACTGAAATCTGTTTGTAATAGTTGCTTGGAGTTGTGAGGGATCAACGCCGGATTTTCTCGAGTGCAATCCACATGTAAGAAAGCTGGAGTGTCGCTAGAACATTGATGTGAAAGGGAGACATCGGTTAGCACATGAAAATTGTCATGCTGTGAACTTGAAGCCAATTGTTATCCCCAACACTGGAATAGCAGTCGAACTGGGGGGAAAGAGTTTGAGATGTCACACCAGCACTGTACCCTGGCCCCCTATCTGTAGCCATCTTGTCAATAAAAGTATTGCAAGATTGAGAACAGTGGAGGGTCAAGTCATCTTGTGAGAGTGGTACATGTACCTGTAGTCATTTCTGATTACCAGCCCCTTTGCAGTTGACAGAAGAATGTCCCCCTTTACATTGTAAACATATATGTACCAAATTGCATGATAGTCGGCTACATCCTTTTGATGCATTGTAATTATTACAAATCTCCTTTCCATTGTGTGTCACCCGCTGTCGACCCAGGGCATCCAAAGTATTTTTGGAAGGCCTCCTAGTATTTAACCCGGAGGGCCTCGAAAAATAAGATATATCAACCCGGGGGCAAAACTCAGTGGCATGGTCCTCCAAGTTGCAAATCTGACAGCATAACATTTGATGGCCAGCAAATATAGTACTAAAGAGCTTGGTATCCCGCTTATTCTAATCTACTTTCTTTTTATCGTATAGCAATTGACTGGCAGCCTGAGCTGTGAAAGCTTTGCAATATGAGTAAATGAAAGTGTCAATGACACAGTAGCTCAACTTGTTGAGACATGTACATGTATAGTATGTGACACAGCAATGACAAACATCTAGGTAACGACAGGATAACAAAGGTACATATAAAGTATTGTAACGGTCTGTACATAAATACTGACCGTAGCCTGTAACAAATGTATAGGTAAAGTATTGTAAAGGTGGGTGACATTCAGATGCTAAACAAGAAAAGAAATCTTTGAGTCCCAGAGTGGGTCTGACTGAAGACCAAAATATTTGTTCTCATAGCACAGCAATAACAAAGGCACCCCATAACACACTCGTTCCTGTCCCAAGGTGAAAACAAAAGTACCCAAGAAGTTTCGTTCATAAATACGAGCTGTATAGAAGTTGTGACAAAAAACTGATTGGACCTAATTTCGGTACAAAATAGCCACTGCAGCCATCTTAAATTTTGGACCGCACCCAGAAACACTCGTTCTCGTTCCAAGGTGATAACAAAGGTACCCAAGAAGTTTCGTGAAGATCGGTTGATAAATACAGCCTCTAGCCTGAGCCATATTGACATGTGCACTTACAGTGTATAAGTAGCACTGAATAAATCAAAGTTCATCTAATTTGCATAATTTCTGTACGAGACAAAAACCTTTACTATATGTGATGTATTCCATGTTACTAAACATTCCTACAAAAATTTATTCAAATCAGAACTTTCATACAGAAGTTCTGTACAAAAGACTGATTGCACTAATTTTGGTACAAAATGGCTGCTGGTGGGCATCTTGAATTTCAGACCACACCCCAAAACACTCAATCTCATCCCACGGTGATAACAAAGGTACCCAAGAAGTTTCGTAAAGATCGGTTCATAAATACAGCCTCTAGCCTGAGCCGTATAGAAGTTGTGTACAAAAAACTGATTAGACCTAATTTCAGTACAAAATGGCCACTGGCAGCCATCTTGAATTTTGGACCGCACCCAGAAGCACTCATTCTCGTCCCAAGGTGATAACACAGGTACCCAAGAAATTTCGTGAAGATCGGTTCATAAATACAGACTCTAGCCCAAGCCGTATTGACATGTGTACTTACTGTGTGTAAGTAGCACTGAAAAAACATTCACACAAAAAATTATTCAAATCAGCGCTTTCATATGGAAGTTCTGTGCAAAAATCTGACTGCACCTAATTTTGTACAATATGACTGCCATCGGCCATCTCGAATTTCGGACCGGACCCAAAAACACTCGTTCTCATCCCACGGAGGTACCAAAGGTACCCAAGAAGTTTCGTAAAGATCGGTTGATAAATACAGCCTCTAGCACGAGCCATATTGGCATTTGCACTTTCAGTGTTGAAAGTAACACTAAATACATCAAAGTTAGTCTAATTTGCATAATTTACACACGAGAAAAAATCCCGTATTATATATGATGTATCCCATGGTACTAAACATTCATACAAAAAATTATTCAAATCAGCACTTTCATATGGAAGTTCTGCGCAAAAATCTAATTGCACCTAATTTTGTATAAAATGGCTGCCAGCGGCCAACTTGAATTTCGGATCGGACCCCAAAACACTCGTTCTCATCCCACGGTCATAACAAAGGTACCCAAGAAGTTTTGTAAAGATCGGTTCATAAATACGGCCTCTAGCCCGAGCCGTATTGAATTGTTGACGGACAGATGGACAGACAGATGGCCATGGCATAAGCTCAAATTTGGCTTCGCCAAAGTTGAGCTAAAAAGTGTACCCCCAAATTGTTGAGCCATTTCAACAATTTCATTTCAGTAAGCAGCAAGCTCCACACGCCATGTCGGGTAATGTTCACACAAGACAGAATTATATGTCATAAATTCGCCAAGGGACAGTTGTCTGGACAACCTAGGGTCAGGACGTAAATTAACTTGTCCGTCTCCTGTGTTGACCAGATGCTGTTCAATACCGTAATGTGGTATCAACAAACATGCTAAATTAACATTTTTTTCAGGATAAAATTTGACTACGTAAAGATGGGGACACAGTGTCTAGTTTTTGTAAAGAATTTGGATCCGCACCTTGAGAAGCCAGAAGTGAAGAAACTGGCGTTGATGTTTCGGTCGATGTTGAACTTGAATTTGAAACAGGAAACTCCGAATCCACAAGGAAAGTGTCCCGAAAAGCCATCGCAGATAACAATGGAGGTGGTTAAGATGCCGTTTTTGTGGAGGCACACGTTTCCAGAATAATAGTAGAGCGGTCTGCCATGTTTTCCAAATTCAAGGCTTGTTGGAAAGAAGAAACCGATTCCTGTAATTTCGACAAAGATTCCTGAAGGTGTGTAATGGAAGTTTGTTGTGATAATTCTCTATTTGACCTTGACACGTCAGTGGAAACAGCACTTCCGGATGCTGTAAAGGAAGGAATTAACTGCTCAACAGCAGACAGTTCGTCAATATGTGTGGGAGTTATCGACTTACCAGATACATTATCCAAATATAACTGGACAAGAAGCGATTTCTTCAGCCCTGCAGGTACCACAAAGCCATGGTTTAGCAATTGTGTTCGTAATTCGGTCGTTGTCCAATTTGCCGGAATGTAACTGTAACTTGTAAGTTCCGCAAACTTGAATGAAAAACCTCCCCTACACGTAATATCCACAGAACAAACAGTGGCTTAAATAGTCAACAGGCGATGTTGCCGATGCCACACACACAAACGTAAACATAGTGAAACCGAAAGTACATGTTTGTAGACTGTTGTTTAATCGTGAAATGATTGACAATGCGAATTACTGAACAGAATGTCTGTGCATTTCAAAGAAACTAGCGAGACTGATTTGGTCTAGCTAGGACTTGGTATATACAAGCAAGTTTTGCAATTCCCATTTCCATATTTGATCATACCTCTTTGTAGTTTTCCTCGAAACATTTAGCTAGATTACACATGTCACAACTCTGGAATGTCACCAGTAACACATGACAATGGATGGATTGTTCAGGTCTGCAGAAAAATACCATTCTGCAGCCTGCAAGTCTGAGTCAGCTTGGAGGCAACAAACGGTAATTTTCAACAACCAAGGAAAGCCCAGTATTAACATTAAAATATCTGCACAGAACTTAGTTAAATTTATAGTAATAGCTCTTGAGGCTATAAATGGTATAAAGCAACTCAGCTGCTTGTACCTAGTCTGGTATACATGGAAACCATACAAGATCAGTTTAATTAGTGAAAGATATTCTTGTTTCAGCTTAAACTTCCATTAAAACAAATTGTACTAATTCTTAAAAAAGAAACCTAATACAGGAATCTCCTCTGAGCAATAAAAGGCAGACTGAAGTATATAAAGTCGCCTAAAAGGCTCCCAGTTACTAAAATTGAAAGCTTCTAAAATATATGCCGCATCCGGAACATGGAGACAGGTCGATAACCGGTGATATTAATCTGTACAACCTTAAACTTGTCCAATCAAATCCCAATGGAAAGTTATCTGAGAGAACTAATATACTTCCAAATGAACAGATGACTGTCAGACTGACTGACCCAGCACCGTCCGACAGCTCACTACCTGAGACTGTTGACGGCTGAACCTGCGACTACTGGGATGCTGCAATAAGCTGCACAATCTGTGACAGCAGGTCTGTGAACAAGGCTTGCGGAGCAGTGGTTATCCGCTTTTTCACCATATGCTGCTCACGGGACGGAGATCTGACCCCAGATCTTTTTGACACAGGTCCCGCATGTATATGCCTCTAACCACTAGCTGCAGGTTAATCCGACTTCGGTGGTGAAGACTGGGAACGCTTCAGTGAAACAGCTAGTCTATGGTCTAACGTGCTTCGTCAATGAAGCAGAGGAAGAAGCCATAGATGCAACCAGCCCCGGCTGCAGTGTGCTGCTTACAGGACGGAGATCTGACCCCAGATCCTTCGACACATGTCCCATATGTATATGCCTCAAACCACTAGCTGCAGGTCAATCTGACTTCGGTGGTGAAGACTGGGAATGCCTCAGTGGAACAGCTGAACATCTGAAGTCGGACCAGCTAGTCTGCGGTCTAATGTGCTTCGGCAATGAAGCAGAGGATGAAGCCATAGCTGCAACTGGTGTGGAAGGAGCGTCCCAGACCGCAAGCATGAATGGACGCCCCAACTCACTAAAGTTTCTCGAAGCCAAAACAGTTGACCCCGACTGCTGACAGAATGGAGAGGGTTCTCCAACTCTCGCTGAGTGTTCTGTTGAGAAACTTGCAGGCTTCTAGCCATTAGTGTGCTTTTCCAAGGAAGAAGAGATAGCCGTTACAGCAGCCGACCCCGCCTGAAGTGTGAAAGGAGCATCCCAAACCGCAAGCAAGGACGGGGGCTCCGACTCAACGAGGTTTCTCACAATGGATACAGTCGACCCCAACTGCTGATGGGATGAAGAGGGTTCTCCAACTCGCGATCTAACCCCAGATCTCAGCGAGCGTCCCGGGAGAAACTTTCAGGCTTCTTCCCCTTTTGCTATTGTCGCTGGGTGAGCTTTTGTTTTTGAGGTACTCGCTCTACCTACGTCTACACTTCTCGACTGCAACGGACCTTCCCGGTGTCCAGGCTCCCACAATAGGGAAACCGCTTCACCGGTCGAGTTAGCTGCATGCAGAGGATTAAGAGAACTAACTAGAGACCTCAATCCCCTGCTAATAATCATGAGCACCTTGGTAGCTAGCTCTGTTTACTCATCAGAGCGGGGCTTATCAGAGTGTGACGACGGCAGCCCGTAACGGACAGGTGTCAAAGTACCATCACCATGTTCTTGTTCCTCTGAAAAAGAGACTGAAAGACTAGTATTAGCCTGCGGTAAAAGTTCCGACATTGGAACTTCACCACCCACCACACATGGTCAACACCCATTCCCATGTGCGCATCCATATTACAAGTATTGAAGGAGTGCAGCGACTACAGGCAGACAACAAGCATGTAAATGCGAGACAAACTTCCTGGACTTATGCTAGGTACCAATTATTATAATAGATACAATAATAATGAAGCCAAAATCATATGTCCACTACACTTCCAAATAATAATACAGAACAAACATCGCAAGTATACATAACATAGACAATCACAAAAATTTTCGAAACAAATTAAAAAAAATTTTGAATGAAGCTTAAGTACTCCAAGAGAACCCCATGAGCCCAAGGGCATCCCGATATAGCCAAAGTGTGGACAAGCCCTACAATCAGCTAATAAGAAAGTTCTCTAAATGTTCACCATGTGCAAGAAGCTTTTGTTTGTTCAATACATCACCACATTGTTCTGTTGTCACCTCTGGGTTAATTTTGCACAAAAAAGCATCCGGAGACTTTCTGTATTTTACAATAATGCTTTCCGAATTCTGATGGGCTATGACAAATTCTGCAGTGCCAGTCCTAAATGACGTCCCCTCTCTCAAGTGCTTAAGGAGAAGGTTGGTTTATAGTTTTCGCAGACGACTTCTCCAGTACCAACTCCGTTATTAGTGCAATATGCAATTCTGACTTGAGATATGTTTCGCCCTTAATGAAATCCTGGATCTCTCTCTTGTACAACGATTGATTCTGGTGCTCATCCATCACTTTCATCACTTTCTACAGATTGATGCTTAGAATCACTCCTTAATTCCAGTGATTGTTAAATAGGTATATTCATGTGTTTGACTCTGTTTGTTAACCTTAGAAAAAATTCTGTAACCATTTCATTTTTTTAATTTTTTTTTTCTCATTTTGTTATTAGGACCAGGTGTCTGAAATAAACAATCAATCAATCAATAATTGAAGCTAAACTACCAGAATAAGATATAATATGTATCCTAATAGAAACAAGAGGCCCCACGTGGCCTTAAATCGCTCACCTGACAAAGTGGTTCAAAGAAGTATTTTGGATCACATTCAGCTCGTTGTGGTTCATCAACACCACAGAGGAATGACATCATGAAATTAAATTCAGGTGTCCATGTCAGATAATCATTATAATAGCATAGGTCTTGCCAACTAGATCCAATTCTCCCAGCTATAGATAAGCATTTCCAAATTTCCAAGCGTTGTTACGCCACTGCAGTTTGAAAGCCATAACTGATAAAACAAGGGACTCGATTTGAACAAACTTGAATCTGACCCCTGACCCCCCCCCCTCCCCCAGAGATGTTGTATACCAAACCTGAATCATTCGGACTGGTGAATCTGAAGGAGAAGATTTTTAAAGAACAGTCCTCATGTTGCACTAAGTTAAAATTCGGGCTCCCATAGGAAGCCCAAATATGAACCCAGGAATTCAATTTGAACAAACTTGAATCTGGTGCCCCTAGATAAGTTGTATACCAAATATGGAAGAATTCTGACTGGTGGATCTGAAGAATAAGATTTTTATGGAATAGACCTGATATTGCACTAAGTTGAAATTCAGGCTCCCACAGGGAGCTCAATTATGAACCCAGGGACTCGATTTGAACAAACTTGAATCTGACCTCCCTAGAGATGTTGTAAACCAAATATATATGAAATGATTCTGACTGGCGGATCTGAAGAAGAAGATTTTTAAAGCATATTCCACATATTGCACTAAGTTAAAATTCGGGCTCCCATAGGGAGGCCAAATATTAACCTAGGGACTCGATTTGAACAAACTTGAATCTGATCCCCCAGAGATATTATATACCAAATACGAAAAGATTCTGACTGGTGGATCTGGAAAAGAAGATTTTTAAAGAAAATTCTACATATTGCATTAAGTTAAAATTCGGGCTCAGATAGGGAGCCCAAATATTAACCCAGGTACTGGATGTGAACAAACGAGAATCTGATCCCCCTAGAGATGTTGTATACCAAATATGAAAGGATTCTGACTGGTGGATCTGAAGAAGAAGATTTTTAAAGAAAATTCCACACATTGCACTAAGTTAAAATTCGGGCTCCCATAGGGAGCCCAAATATTAAACAAGGACTCGATTTGAACAAACTTGAATCTGACCTCCCTAGAGATGTTGTATACCAAATATGAAAGAATTCTGCCCGGTGGATCTGAAGAAGAAAATTTTTAAAGAATAATCCTCATATTGCACTATGTTAAAATTCGGGCTCACATAGGGAGCCCAAATATGAACCCAGGGGCTCGATTGGAACAAACTTGAATCTGACCTCCCTATTGATGTTGCATACCAAATATGGAAGAATTCTGCCTGGTGGATCTGAAGAAGAAGATTTTTAAATAATAGACCTCATATTGCACTAAGTTAAAATTCGGGCTCCCATAGGGAGCCCAAATATTAACCCAGGGGCTCGATTTGAACAAACTTAAATCTGACCACCCTATTGATGTTGTATACCAAATATGAAAGGATTCTGACTTTTTCAAAGTCCTGAAACTGTAACCTATGATAAAACCGATGGCAATTTTTTTTGACCAATCCTTTCTGTTGGTCCTAAGGAAGCTTCACACCAAATAAAAATTCTCAGTGCCGTGCAGTTTTGCAGATATAGGCGTTTTAAATTTTTTCTATTTTCAGCTCCTAAGGTTCCCACGGGGCTGCGGGCAAAAAATTTTTGGCGTAAATCAAGTACTTATGACCCAATAAGTCCTCACATTAAATTTGGTTCAAATCGGCCTCTCGGTTCAGAAAATAGAAATTTACGGCGGGGCCAAAATTTTTGCCCCTCCCATAACAACGCCAAATATTATCCCTCGAACTTCTCTTGAACAAATCTGAGTCTACACCTCAAAAGGAAGCTGCATACCATATATCAAGTGTCTGCTACTGCTGGTTCTTGAGAAGAAGATTTTCAAAGATTTTGGTGCCCCACCCAGGAGGAGGGGCAACTTCATTTGAACAAATCTGAATTGGCATTAGGTAATAAATATTTAGCCAACATTTGAATAAAATTGGGCTAGTGATTTAGGAGAAGTCGATAATGTAAAGTTAACGCCAGACGGACGACGGACAGATCACGATCAGTAAAGCTCCCGCTGAGCTTTGCTCAGGTGAGCTAAAAACTAGAGTGATGTCACGCATGCAGCCCGACTGTCCCGGGAATGGCAATGCTTAGATGCAAAATAGTCGGAGCTATTTTTTGTTAACAGTTTACCTAACGAATGTGCCATATCTGCACTCGTGATATACAAATTTGCTATTCAAATTTTATTTTTTCATTTCTCTACTTCAAAAAATATCTCATGACCTATTAATGGAACAAACTTGATGAGCTTGTTCCAATAAGGAGTAATAAGCCATGGTTAGAAGTAAATAAAAAATGAAAAAACCTGATGTTTCGGAAAAATAATTTGTACTGTTGGCTTCAACTTGTGTTAGGTAAAGGATTAAAGATGCAGTTCATAAAGCAATGTTGGGCTATATGAGTCAATTTTCTTTTTTGCATCACTCTACTTTTTTCCGAATCTGTGTGTGTGTGTGTGGGGGGGGGGGGGGGGGGGGGGGGATGTGGAACCTATATTGAAACCTGGCCTGTATTACTAGCTGGAAAATACACATATCAACTTTGGTTAAAATCAAATAATCCAAACTGGAGTTATCAGTCGGAAACCAATTGTTTACAGACAGATGGATGGACCGACAGATGGACGGATGAAAGTCATGACTATAGCTCTGACTATAAACAGTCAGGCTATACCAAAGAAAAAATATTGCATGAATGGCCCTGGGTGAGGAGGAGGTGGGGTGGGATGGGGGTGAAGGGAGAGTGGGGGTGTGTTAGGGAAGTCCATTTTTTTTTCTCCACATGTGGTCAGTCTAAATCCTTCAGAATGCATTTTGAGCAGAGAAAAAAAAAATACCTAACTGGCATCATGGGGGTGGGGATGGGTGGTGGTGTTTTTCTGGGTTTTTAACCACAAACTTTAACCAAAACTGTAAAAAAGTATTTTTGACGAAAGAAAAAAAAAGTGCCCCCCAGAGGCTGGGGGTGGGGGTGGGGTGGGTGTTACATGAGTTTAAAAAAAGGTTCCGCATGTAGTGACTGTAAATAGTTCAAAATGCATAATCGAGGAAAGAAAAAAAAAAATGCCTAACTTGGGGGGGGGGGGGGGGGGGGGGTGTTTGGGTTTTTAACCAAAACTGTAAACAAGCATTTTTGATGAAGGAAAAAAAAGTGCCTAATTGGCCCCTGGCAAGGGGGGGGGGGGGGGGGGGACGGGGGTACATAAGTTTAAAAAAAGGTTCCGTATGTAGTGACTGTAAATAGTTCAAAATGCATATTGGAGAAAAGAAGAAAAAAAAGCCTAATTGGGGGGGGGGGGGGGGAAGTAGGGGGTGGTGGTGTTTGTCTGGGTTTTCAACCACAAACTTGGAGTCATCCTACCAAGCTACAATGAAATCCCTTCATAATTATGGCCTGCAGAATATTCTAAAGGTTTTCGGCCATCACAGTTGCCCAAAAGGGGACGTTCTCATCTAGACATTATATGAAGTCAACCTATCAAGTTACAATGAAATCCCTCCATAAATATGACCTGTAGACTGTGCTCAAGGTTTTTGGACTTTGGACCCCTGTTGCTGTCACAGTTGCCCAAAAGGGGACGTTCTCATCCAGACATTATATGAAGTCAAACTATCAAGTTACAATGAAATCCCTCCATAGATATGACGTGTTGACTGTGCTAAAGGTTTTCGGGCTCGGGCAGCCATCATGGTTGAATGATCATAACCAAAAGGGGGCATTCTCATCTGGATTGATGCTACGAAGTTACAATGAAATCCCTTCATAAATATGACCTGTAGACTGTGCTGAAGGTTTTCGGGCTTCGGGCACCTGTAGCCATCACAGTTGCCCAATCACGTCCAAAAGGGGACTTTCTCATCTAGACATTATATGAAGTCAACCTATCAAGTTCCAATGAAATTCCTCCATAAATATGACCTGTAAACTTGTGCTAAAGGTTTTTGGGTTTTGGGCTCGGGCAGTCGTGACTGTTGATAGATCAGGCCCAAATGGGGAAATTCTCATGTAGACATCATACGGAGTCATCGTATCAAGTTACACTGAAATCCATTCATATTAAACATGACCTGCAGACTGTTCAAAAAGTTTTTGGGTTTTGGGCTTGGGCAGCCATCACGGTTGACAGATCATGCCCAAACGGGGACATTCTCATCTAGGCATTATACAGAGGCATTCTATGAAGTTGCAAAGAAATCCCTTCATAAATATGACCTGTAGACTGTGCTAATGATTTTCGAGATCGGGCAGCCATACCGGTTGACCGATCACGACCAAAAGGGGACATTCTTATGTGGACATGACGTAAAACCTGCATATGAAATTTCGTGACGATCAGACAAGAACTACCGGGTATAGCCTGTACTTGAAGGTTGAATAAAAAACTTTAACCACAAACTTTAACCAAAACTCCAAATGTCAACTAAAGAAAAAAAAAAACCCACTTGTACCTTCAGTAAAAAACTTTAACCACAAACTTTAACCAAAACTCTAAATGTTAACAGATGGACAGACGGACAGATGGATGGACAAAAGTCATTACTATAGCCCTCACTGTAAACAGTCAGGCTAACAATAACTGTTTTAAATTGAAGCCAAAGAAAAACATTGTTTTGGTTTGGGTTACGCGACCGACCTTATTTCAAGCATGTGACTCCATAAATTTTATCGGTCTTTCAAAAATCGCGATCTTTATCTGGCACCATAAACCTGACGTCGCTAAATTGGTACGGATTTTACCAAGTATGTTTCACTTTTGAAATGGAACCTGTTCGTGATTTTAATTTGTCGTATTGTCGATTTTCATCTGAACAATGTCAACAATTTTGGCTTTAATAAAAAGGAAATGCCCCCATTCAGGCAAAATAAAGAAATTCCAGTCTGTTCCCTGTTCCAATCTGTTCTCCACGGCTGCCAAACTGGGATGACAGAACAGGGTGCTTAACTTTGATAACATTTATCGTCAAACAATAAATGCTATCAAAGTTAGGCACTCTATTCCATGGGCCCGATTTGGCAGCCATGAATGTAGCCCAAAATAAAATGAGACTGATGATCCCTTGGCTGTTCAAGTTTAATAACAGCACCCCTGTCATTTTTACATGTAAAAGTTATACTATTCAAGGTCGTCTAGCGCTATCCGTATCCAAAAGGAACAGTTTGTTGTAAGTTCTCAGAAAATGAAACATTTGTGTAATTCACGGGAAGGATGTATACCAGTCTCTTTAAAACTTTGCAATATGCTGATAAAAAAGTTAAGTTTCTCTATTGAAAAAACATGATAATTTTCACCCCAAAAGCCACCAGAATACATCACTTGATAGCTCCTTTTAAAATTAAAAAAAAGAGCCCTCCCTCCACATCAAACTAGTACCTGCAGCGCTTGAGACAGATGTCTTCAGCACCAGTCTCTCATGATAATTGTTCCTCTAGAATTTATTGGGATAAACGGAAAATAGGTGATCTAAAAGATTCAATTTTATGCCCTGCTTCATACTTGCTTTAATATCTGTCCTCTTTCTATAACTAGTTGGCTTGTTAAGCAGAATAATACCCATTGTTCTGCTTTTCTCATAATAGGCAAGTTGCGTTTCGCCCATATGAGGATAATCCAGCTAAATTATTCATCTCAAAAGTAAAAAAACAAGAGGCCCCAAGGGGCCTGAGGGTGCTCACCTGACATGGTAGTGTAAATATCAAACCAGAGACTTGAATAAGCTGCATACGCCCCTCCTAAGAAAAGCATATACCAACTAGATGAAGCGATTGTACCCACACAATACACAGGATTTTCCTTCTATTTTCAGTTCCTGCACTTATACCTCCCAAAATTGAGATAAATGCATAAAAAACAGATTTTTTTCCCAAACAAAATATTTTCAGCCTAAATTTTTTTTTTCTTCCTAAAATGCATAAAAGAATAAAAAAAACTAATTTCCTGATTTTGGCCCAAAATTTTCTAAGTCCCACCCAAACCCCAAATTTTCAGTATAAAAAAAAAAAATTTTTTTGTCATAAAATTGACCGAAACGCATAAAAAGCCAAAACAAAATTTTCTGGATTTTGGTCCAAAATTTTCTAAGTCCCACCCGGACCTCAAATTTTCAGTGTAAAAAAAAAATTTTTTTTTTGTCTTAAAATTGACCGAAACACATAAAAAACAAAAAAAAACCCCAAAAATTTCTGGATTCTGGTCCAAAATTTTCCAAGTCCCACCCGGACCCCAAATTTTCAGGGTAAAAAAAAATATTTTTTTTATGTCTTAAAATTGACTGAAACGCATAAAAAACAAAAAAAAAATTTCCAGATTTTGGTCCAAAATTTCTAAGTCCGGAACGGGGCCCCAAATTTTCAGCCTAAATATGAACCCAGGGACTTGGCTTGAACAAAACTTGAATCTCACCCCCCTTAAGGATGCTGCATACCAAATATCAAAAGATTCTTATTCGTAGATCTGAAGAAGAAGATTTTTAAAGAATATTCTGCATACTGCACTAATTTAAACATTTGCCCTCCCATAGAGAGCCCAAATATGGACCCAGGCAATTGATTTCAATAAACATGTGAAACAATCTTCCAAAGATGTTATATGTGAAATTTGAAAGCTTTTGGAGCAGTGGTTTGGGAGAAAAGTAGTCTTGCATGTTTTTCCCCATTACCCACAGTGTTAAAAAATGCTGACTCAGCACTTTTTCAAAGTCCCCAAAAAGTACCCCATGATAAATCTGACAGCAATTTTTTCTGACCATTCCATTCTGTTGGTCCTAAGGAAGCTTCACACCAAATAAGAATTCTCAGTGCCATGTAGTTTTGGAAATATGGGAGTTTTAATTTTTTTCTATTTTTAGCTCCTGGGGTGAGGGGGAAAAAAAATTTGGGCATAAATTAAGTACTTATGACCCAATAAGCCCTCATATCAAATTTGGTTCAAATCTGCCTCTCGGTTTGGAAAATAGAAATTTTGGGTCTGGCAAAAATTCTTGCCCCTCCCATAATGAAGGCAAATAATGCCCGACAAACTTCTCTTGAACAAACTTGATTCTAAACCTCAAAAGGACTCTGTATACCACATATCAAGTCTCTGCTGCTGATGGTTCATTAGAAGAAGATTTTCAAAAAATTTGGCAATTTTTTCCTCAAACCTCTGCTCAATATGAGCCGAAACCTAATTTGGATAAAAATCAAAATGCCCCGATATAACCACTACTTACATGAAATTTAATTAAAATGTGGCCAGTGGTTTAGGAGAAAGAGGCTCAAACACCACCTTCAAGCAGGACAATGTACAGACGGACGGCGGATGAAGAGTGATAAGAAAAGCTCCCCCTGACTTTCAGTCAGGTGAGCTAAAAACCCAACCTACCTGCCGACCCTATTTTGTTCTGGCATGTAACCCAAACCACAACATAATTTTTTTTTGCCTAAACACTGATTAATACATATCCAAAATGTTGTTGAACAGATAACGTCACGAGGAAAAACCAGAAACTAACCAAAAAGCAGGTACAACAGAGGCCCATAGTCAGTAACTGGTCAGATGTGTACTCATACGTGCAACTAGTAGAAAGCTGTATGACGGAGGGCCACCACGGATGCTGACATTATGTACACCATACAAGGTATTTTCAATTTGAAGGATAAAGGGTTAATATCTCCGGATCAAATTATCAGATTACCACCAAAAACTATACAGCTCAGCACATCAGTAACCTGAACACAATTATAAAGTAACTTGACAATCCAAGCAATATTTTTCAAGTTATCAAATGCCAATGGGATTGGAGGAATTCTCAATTTGAAGGATAAAGGGTTAATATCTCAGGATTAAAATAACAGATTTACACCAAAAACTATACAGCTCGGTACATCAGTAACCTGAACACAAATATAAAGTAACTTGACAATCCAAGCAATATTTTTCAAGTTATCGAATGCCAAAGGGATTGGAGGAATTTTCAATTTGAAGGATAAAGGGTTAATATCTCGGGATCAAATCATCAGATTTACACCAAAAACTATACAGCTCGGCACATCAGTAACCTGAACACAAATATAAAGTAACTTGACAATCCAAGCAATATTTTTTAAGTTATCGAATGCCAAAGGGATTGGAGGAATTTTCAATATGAAGGATAAAGGGTTAATATCTCAGGATTAAATTATCAGATTTACACCAAAAACTATACAGCTCAGCACATCAGTAACCTGAACACAAATATAAAGTAACTTGACAACCCAAGCAATATTTTTCAAGTTATCGAATGCCAAAGGGATTGGAGAAATTTTCAATTTGAAGGATAAAGGGTTAATATCTCAGGATTAAATTATCAGATTTACACCAAAAACTATACAGCTCGGCACATCAGTAACCTGAACACAAATGTAAAGTAACTTGACAATCCAAGCAATATTTTTCAAGTTAACGAATGCCAAAGAAATGGATACGGACGCCGGACGGACGGACAGAGGGATGGACGGACAGACAGATGGACGGACGGACGGACAAAGGAGGGACGAACGACGGATGGTCACCCCAGATGCCGGCATTATGTGTACCATACATAGTATGGGTGCACATAAAAAAAAGCATCTGGTAGAAGATGCAAGAATACAAAACATCTTGAACTGTATTGAACAGGACGTAAACACAGGGCATAAACGGAATACCCATTCCGTAGAACAAGTTAAACTCCCAAGAATTTTAATAAAAAATTCTCAATAAAAAAGCCAAAAGAGCTTGGGAGTAAAACAGGTGGGTTCAAGAGAGGAAAGGGATGTAACACTAACAGAACAACAGAGGAGTCATAGTAAAAATGACGACATTCAGACGCATATCCCAAAAATGGGAAACATGAATAATTTTATATACAAATTATAAAGTTACAGCCCTGAACATCCAAAACCACCGTTATTCACTTCCAACATCCTGCTAAACTGTTCATTCCATGAAAACCATCATTGATTTGTGTCTGGCATCTTCAGAAATGAGAATTTATTGCACAGATGTCGGTTCAAATGTTTAGTAACTTGGGCCAAACAAAAGAATGATGCTTTGCGCCAATTCCGGTCTCTTCCTGGGTACTGTGCATGTGCAGTACTAAAAGTATGGAGGGCCAGATAGGACTTTCAAATTTTGGGTTTGTATGCACATTTTTGGGATTGAGGGGTTCAAAATTTGTGTCTGGCCCTTGATATTATTGAGTTTGCACCAGCTAAGTCTGGGCCATTGGTTCTAGTATAAAAATACCACTTATAAACTTAGTTTCATCACTGTTATGTTTCAAACACTCTGGCATTCCACACTGTTACAAATGCTTTCTTCTTCCAAGCTACTTTTCATGAAGCATTTAACTCTATGTACAGAGGTTTTTCATGTGGGACCCTGTGACTTCTCTTGACAACTCTGCTTTCCCATCAGTTGAGTTCATTAAACTTGTGACATCAGAAAGATATTAATGATTCAGTCAATTGGTGAAGTTCATCCTGTGTTGCTTTCCCCTGGGATGCTTCTCCTCCTAATACAACAGCAGTTCTCTTTTCTCTTTTCCAAATGACTGATAATGATGTATACTGAAACATCTTATTGCTAACTGTGAAATTCTCAACTCCTCTAAAGTCACTGAGGTTATGCAAAAAACACACTTTGTATTTATTTATTTAATGGGGTTTGATGACAAGTTCAATAGTAGGGTCACCTCATGGTGGACAGTTTTACGGGTTGAGGAAGCCGGAGAACCCGGAGAGAACCGCGAAAAGTGGCGATTAACTGTCAGACACCCCAATGTACAAACTCCACACAACCAGGGTTAGCACTGGTTGAAGACAAGTGCACCATCAATGTGCAGTACAGGATTAAGTCCCTTGCAAAGGACACAATGCAGTCACCCATGGCATGGATCGAACAGCTGACCTTTCAGTTTGAAGTCCAATGCTATAACCAATGTGCCACCCTGCTCCCAACATGCTCTGTAGCTATTAATGATTCAACATTCATGCCTTCCACAAAATTCCCATTAATACTAGAGAATCGCTGCTCTATAGCTGCTTGTGCATTTGATATCATAAGCAGAAGCTTAACTGGTTCCATGCAAGAATCCACTATCATGGCTCTATTTAAATGTACAGAAAACACTTTAGTGGGGTTACACTGTGTGCATGTTGTTTGCTCATTAGCAGAAAAACAATTTTCATAGAAAGTGTTTCAACACAATTTATTGGAGAGTGCCAAGAGGCACTTTCCAATAAACTGTAACAAAACAATTATTTATAAATAAAATCATGCTAAAACAAGGCTCCCCTTGATGAAAACATGATATCTTTGAAAAAAAATGCTACAAATCACCACTAAAAAAAAAATCAGCACTCCCACAGTTAACCATGTTTCACATAAGGGAGCATGCATGTGCTGGTTGAGCTGTCATAACGCCCATATTCGGTCATAAAGGAATGTATCTAAACTTTCACATTTCAGTGGTTTGTACAATCTGATCCCATACCTGCTATCACTAGAGAATTGACTGACACGACAAGTGAATTCAGTGAATTCATCCCTTTCTAAATTAATATGGTCTATTTTTATAACAAAAGAATAAGTCATTTTGTACTGCTGATGTACAATGATGCTACCAACGGTTTGATGACTTACCATTTGAATATTCATATCATCCTTTTCCGATATACTGCTAGTGACACGGATTAAACCTTCAGTGTTGAAACCAAGTGCTACTTTTTTGTAGATCACTAAATTATTGTTTTTGAAGGCAATATCCAAAAGCTCAGATGTCGACGATACTTCTCGTATGGCTTTGACATCAAATGACTCAATATCGTGTAAACACATGAAAGGCATCAACTGACTATCACTTTTGAACATTTCCAAGGACAGCATAAATGTTGCAGACACATGTTCAAAGAAAGCAATACATGCTCACATAATTTCATCATGACCTGACCCTGGCAGTGTTTTGTATGACTGACTTTTTGGTGTAGTGTGGTCTTTGCTTCCATGTACATCTACATATTTAACAGCATGTCTCCATATTTTGTAGGCACATTGGACAATTGGTTTGTTCTCTAGGCATCTGTGGCCTCCAAATTTTACAGATGTCTGACCCTAATATCTTGATTAAGTCATTTCTGTGAGCCAGTGTTTCTGTGAAAAGCAAAGCAAACTTTCAGAACTATCAATACCACAACACTTTCAAATCCAAATTATGCAGAGTGTGTAGGCCACAGCTACTCACGTTCACAAATCGTGCTTTATCCACCAGATGATCCAACAGTAAATCACTGAGTTTCCAGTTAACATTGGGTCCATCCATAAACAGTTGAAGATATTTTTCTAAATGTGGCTGTCTTATCAAGGAATAAAAAATGCTGATAGGATCACCGATCCAATGTCGAGTTGTGACAGCACAAAAGTGGGTTTAATCATTATCAACTTATCGTCCGGAAACCAATATTTTTATACTGTACCAATGACCCAGACATAGCTGGTGCTAACTCTTAAAATATAGGGCCAAACACAAATTTTGCCCCCCAATCCCCAAAATTTGCATCTAAAACCAAAGAAAACATGTCCTGAAAGGCCCTCCACACTTCGCCCCTACTGCGCATGCGCAGTGTCAAGGACGTTCCGAAATTGGCGCCATTAATCATTCTAAGTTTGGCCCTTCATCAGTTAACATCTGACTGATCTTTGTGCTTATAAATCTCAGTTTAAATGATGCCAGACACATAAATATTAGTGAAATGGTGATTCTAAGGAGGATAGAGAAGGAGGAGAGAAAAAAAATGTGTGACAGAATATTATCAGGGCTGTAACTTAAAATTTTTTAATGAAATTATGTTAAGTTACCTATTTTCGAGGCAGCAGCCATTTTGTTGTCATTCTGATTATTTAGTTACACTGTTTTTTAAGTGTTTTCCTCTCTCCCTGTCCTTTAAGTCCCCCCTTGCTATTCTCCCATGCTTTTGGCATAGTTTTTGTAATTATTTTTACTAAATTTTCTTGGGAGTTTTAGCTGAATAACAGAATGAATTCTGTTCTTTTCCCCATGTTTACGTCTTCACCTACGGGTGGTTAGGCGTTGTGTTCTGCATCTACCATCTGATGTTCTGCAGTTTCTTCCCTGGAAGTCTCTGTTTTGCATCAGATGGTGTATTTTTGGTAACTGATTTCGGGCCTGGGTGCCTGGAGTCTTATTTTAGTGTTTTTACACTCATTGTTTACATTTTCAACAGCCCTCTGTGTGAGGGGGGGGATTTCTGGAAAATAATATCTTGATGTTATTTTAATCATAACTAGATACATTATTATTGTTCGTAAGTGTTGAATAAATTGTTTAAAATATTTTTAAAATTTTTGTCCACACTTAGGCTTGGGATCCATTGGGGCTCAACGTTACTTTTCAGAAACTTGGGCTGTTCTGAAAAAATATTTTTTCAAAATATTTTGATTTCAATTATTTTTTCTATATTAATGGATCATATTATTATTATGTATTTTGATTGCCAGGGGTTAGTGCGAGTACCAGGACTTGTTTTCTTTTCACACTGAAAGGATATTGATCATTTGTATTAAGAGGAAGTCTTCCTCTGACTTTATAATCATTCTATATGTGGTCAGTGTACTCGCATTAACTCCTGTTCTGTATCGTATGATTTTGATGACAATATGGGAAGCGTATGTCACGGTATGTTATTGGGGAATTGGACACTCCGGTCCTTTCCCCGCAGGGTCACTCTACTTTATCAATTTCTATTTCAGACAATCAAGATTAGGGTGATGTATCTGTGATGTCTTCCAACAGTGTGCCTCCGTCGTCACAATTAATGAAGGGCTAGCGGAAAAGTGCTCATGTAAATACGCCAATTGCCTAAGAGGACCCTAGTAGGTTCGACGGCCTTTGACGTCCACTAGCTCGCCCGGTGTAGCGTCCATTCACCGAATGGTTCGGCAGCCGGGTTCGTCCGTTGCGGTCTAGAAGGAATTTTGGGGTGATGCGAGCACTATAAATTAACCTAATGCACACCCAGTGATGGCGGATCGGAGGGAGAACGGAGGAAGCCTTTTAGTCCGGTTCATAGCTCGTTCCGGTCCATCTGGACGGCAAGCGAGAGAGGCCCCTCTCTCATTCAACAACATCTGGCCCCAGATGTTGTGGTACAAAATGTGTCGCAAGCGGAGCATACGTCCGTCGCTCGGGACGCTCCGTTGTATAGGCAGTCCGCGGAGACTGCTAAGGCTTCCTCTTCTCGTCAGCGCACACGACCGCACCTTGGCTGCGTGACCGCCGATATATTACCAGCTTCGCCGATCAAGGATTCTTCGGCGACCAGGTCACACCATCCGGTAGCCAGGGACACGAGGCCTGCAGACTCCGGACGTTCGCATAGGAAGTGTGCGGGAGTCAACGTACACGGAGCTTCTGGCGGCAATGCATCGTAAGACCGCTACTGCACAGGCCTCGGGAACGGACGTGCTTTCCTTAATAGCACAGTATATCGCAGCATCCCAGCATCAACTGAATCTGTCGCATATATTTTATCCGACGATGCTGGGTCGGGACGCTCCGTGGAAGCGGGTACGGACGTCCGAAAGTTTCATCCGGTCCGACGGGATACCGAAAGGGATTTGGAGGATTTCGAGCTTTTCCTTTCGGAACAACATATGCTGTTGTGTATGTCAACTGACTTGGTCTTCTACAGCTTCTTTCGTCGGACCAGAATGCTGCGATGCCGGATAAGAAACTTATAGCGTCGGTGGACTTAGAAATTTTTGGTTCGGTTCAGGGACATCGTCCCTCAGTTCCGACATAGTCCAATAATGTCACACAAACTTTCAAATTATTGAACGACGCTATATATATTATTATTTTATGCTTGCTATAACCAAGCATTTCTGGTTTCTTGTTCGCAGAGTTACGGAAATAGTGGCAATAAGTGCTCATGGAATATGTCTATCGCCTACGGAGTGACATTCGCTAGCTCACCCGGTGTAGCGTACATTCATCGAATGGTTCGGCTGCCGGGTTTGTCCGTTGCGGTCTAGGAAGAAGATTTGGGTGATGCGAGCACTTTAATTACTTTAGTACTCACCCAGTGACGGCAGATTGAGGACAGATCGGAGGAAGCCTGTTAGTCCGGTTCCTGGCTTGTCCAGGTCCGTCCGGGCTGTGAGCGAGAGAGGTCCCTCTCTCGTCCAACAACATAGGGGACCGCATGTTGTGGTTCAGATATTTTACATTCGGAGCATATGTCCGTCGGTCGGGACGCTCCGTTATATTGACAGTCCGAGAGACTGTCCTTAATGCTTCCTCATCCTCACAGCAGGGCACACGACCGCACATTGGCTATGTGACCTCGATTATCCGATCAGTTTCGTCATTCAGTGATTCCACGGCGAATAGGTCGCGCCATCCGGTAGCCAAGGGACACGAGGCCTATACACTCCGTTCGCTCGCATATTGGTAGTATGCACGGGGTAACGATCACGGAGCTTCCAGCGGCAATGCATCGTAAGACCGCTTCTCCTCAGGCCTCAGTGATGGACGTGCTATCCGAGTTAGCACAGTTGTTTCGCAGCATCCCAGCAATTGACAGTTTCTCGGTCGAATCAGGAATTATCCGACGGCGCTGGGTCGGTGCGGTCCGCGGTTGCATCAGGTACGGACGACCGAACGCTTTATAGGGTCCGACAGGATGGCGAAAGGGATTCGAAAGATTTCGAGTTTTCCCTTTAGTAGTATCGGAAGCTGCCTTTCATATCTTCTGGCATTATCTTCCAGTGATTGTTATTTCGGACTTCATTGCTGCGATCTTGGATAAGAGACTTATAGCGTCATTGGACTCGGATTTTTCGATCGGTTCAGGGACATTGTCCCTGACTTACCGACGCAGTCCAATATTGTCATTACAACATGTGTTTTATTTTTCGACGCTATATATATATATATACAAGCCTGCTACCAAGCATGATAGTTTAGTTTCTTGTCCGCGTTGCTCATTTCTGCCATTTTATCATTTATACGAATAGTTTATTTTGGCAGAGCAGGGCATACCAAGAGTTCATATGCGTCTAGACGGTGTGGTTAAAGACTGGATATATTCTTTTTCGCCGTTTATGTCTTTTCCAATTTCAATGTTGGAAACGACATGATGTATAGTAGACTTAACTTAGATGCTTTATCATACGTAATCCGCCTTACTGAGGCGTTATCATTACGTCTTCAAGAAAAGATTTACGGGATATTATTCTCAATGTAATTTCTTTTGAGGGCAGTAGTTTGTTCACGTATAACTCCGCCCTTCAGTGGCTGATTGGAGTTGGTTAGACATGACGCAGCCCTAGCTACATCCACACGCGTGGATAGTAAGGTTAAGAACTCTCTCAGAGTCGCTTTGTTCTCGGAGGAGCTTCTCTTCGACGGCAACTTTTCGGCAATCCATGAATTGCTCGATTTACACGTTCTCTTGTCTATCTAGTGTTACAAGAGATTCAGACTGGGGCAAACATTCGGTGGTTGACTCAGAGAGTGCCACCGCAGTTGCCGGACCCGAGTGTGGCTGTTATGACGGTTGCCAGTCAAACAGATTGGGATATAATACTGATCCCTACGGATTCGAAGTGCCAGGGTCTTTGGGTTCCGCAGTCTCTTAGCAATCAGTTTTCTTCCGCGGAATAATGTTTTTTAGGCTTGCTTTATGTCATTGCATGAACATTATTCAGAAACGCATGCCCAAATCCTGTCCTTTAATTCGACAGTAGTGGCGTATCTCCGGAACCAGGGAGGCACTCTTTCGTTTCCGTTATTCAATTTAATGGAAAGAATCCGTCTGTTGGTTATAGTACACCAAGTTCTGTTTTGGTCCGTCATATTCCGTGTCGTCTGATTGTTTTACCGGACTCCCGTTCTCTTACGGGTCGCTTGTTGCTGTCAGAATGGACTCTCAACAAACAAGTATTCAATCAGATTTGCTATCTATGGGAGTGCCCAATGATGATTTATTTACGACACAGCTTGCTAATCAATTGCAGACGTATGTGTTGGCTTGTCCAGATCTCTGAGCTAATGTTGTTAACGCTCTATTGATCTATAGGACGGAATGATAGGATACGCGTATCCTCCGGCGCTGTTGTTTCAGCAGGTATTGCTAAGGTAAACAACCACAATACATTTCTGTTGATAGCATCTCTATCTTCACAGAGATCATGGGTAATTTACTCTCTTGTCTACTGTGGGTCTTATCGTGAAATCTTCCTCTATGTGAGGATCTTTTTTCACTGGGTAAATCGTGTCATCTTTATCACAACCCGCAAGGTCGCAACCTTCATGTATTCCGTTGTGTGGTCCGTATTGCATTGTAAGCACTGTACTGGACGAGCTTTGGACGCGATTTCTTACTATAGGAGATCCTCTTCTTCGCTATTCTATGCGGCTAAAGTGGAGGCTCTTCCGTCGTTGGTGTAGGGATCATTATGTTCATATTGTTGATCCCTCCATACTACTCATTGCAATTTTTTAGTATACTTGTTTCACAAGATCTACTGCAGCCTGTTATTATTAAGGTTATAGGTTTATGTTACCTCATACCTATGCACTCTACGATAGTTTACAATTGAGTCTTTTGTCTCTTTATCTAAGTCAGTTAGTAACTTTTTGATAAATAGACTTAGAATCCTTAGATTAAATTCCTATATGGATTTTAACTTCGGTTCTTATTTAGCTAAGTAATCATTTGAGCCTCTGGAAACAGTAGTTTTCAAATTCTGACCTTTTAGACAGTAATTCTGTTGGTTTCTCTTTTACTGTAGAGTCAGTGAGTTTCATGCACTATCGATGGATGATTTTCACTTTCGTAGTTTCGGAATCACTACTTCCGTTACTATTTAGGTTGGATTTTTGCATAAGAGTTAGGCTCCTATTATCCGGAACCTATTATTTTTAAGGTCCTTCCGTCTTCGTATGGGCACAGGCCTTTACTCTTTCCGGGTACAGTTTATGTATTTATAAACAGATATCTGTTTATTACTATGGGCGTAAGCTTCTTCTGTCTTTGATGCCTAGTAGAAGGATGTTACGCTCCTTTTTATTGTTAATGGATTCTATTAACTATCGGTACTGCTTATGGTATATCATTGACTTAGCAGTTGTGCTTAAGATTTCGGCTCATGAAGTAAGAGTTCTTCTACTTCTTGGGCTTACATTAATAGTGTCGCTATTATAGATTTTTGAAGGCCGCTCATTGCGCTCAGCCATCCACATTCATGAATTTTATCTCAGAAATATCGAGTCCATTTCTGGAGGCCTCTATTGTTAGGTCTATTATCTACTGCTCAGAATATCATTCACTTAACAGTTGCTACTATAGCTAGGTAGGTTGTCTGTTTCGGCAGTGTCTCCGTTCTGCTGCCCTCTTCGCTCTGGGCTATTTGACCCAGGGCAAGAAAAGGGGGGGGGGGGGGGAGGGTGTTCCCTTGGGTCACCTGTTTTACTATGAAAACAAGGGGATACCTCCTCCGGCGTTAGTAATTCTGAGCTGTTATTGGGATGGTTGTTTAGTGAGAAGTTTAGGTTTTTAAAATTCATTCAAGTCTTAGTTTTTAAAGTATAGCTTTTGAATATTGCATATGTCAACGGACATGATTATGCAATCCTCAGACACTTTTAGGAGTATAAGAGTCTCTATTCTTTAGACTTACTTTATTTATTGGCTTACTTTAAAAATTATTAGTATAAGGATTATATTGGATATTAATAGAGTACATGGATGTATGAAGCTCAATTTTGGAAGGTGTTGTATCTTTCTAATTTATCATAAATAAGAAAGATACATGTAAGGCCTATTACTTCTTTTTCCCTACAGGGGATGACTCTATTTTATTTTATTGAGCGTATTCCATTTTGCTCTATGTCCTTGGCCCTCCAGCCTTTTTACTATTCAGCTATGTCTGGGTCATTGGTACAGTATAAAAATGTTAAAAAATTTATAGTAATTTCTATATTTTTTATACTTACCAATGACCCAGACGGGGATGGCCCTCCCAGGAGTTGGGAACTCTTGCCTCCCCGCTGAGTACATAGCGCTTACCAGGCACTGGTTATTAGAATGATTAATGGCGCCAATTTCGGAACGTCCTTGACACTGCGCATGCGCAGTAGGGGCGAAGTGTGGAGGGCCTTTCAGGACATGTTTTCTTTGGTTTTAGATGCAAATTTTGGGGATTGGGGGGCAAAATTTGTGTTTGGCCCTATATTTTAAGAGTTAGCACCAGCTATGTCTGGGTCATTGGTAAGTATAAAAAATATAGAAATTACTATAAATTTTTTAACTGTTTACAATTTACTATGTGAAGGGTCACTGTGACCTTGACCTTTGACCTAGTGATTCCAAAATAAATAGGACTCTTTCTTGCACCAATGCCAACCTACCTATGAAGTTTCATGAATGTAGGTGGAACCATTGTCAAATTTTATGATTTATTCTGTTCAAGGTCACTGTGACCTAGGCCTTTGACCTAGTGAGTCCAAAATAAATAGGGGTTTTCCACGCACCTAGCCCAACCTACCTATGAAGTTTCATGAACATGGGTCAAACCATTATCAAGTTATTGTTTTGATTTACTATGTTCAGGGTCACTGTGACCTTGACCTTTGACTTAGTGAGTCCAAAATAAATAGGGTTCTTCCTCTCACGAAGGCCAACCTACATATGAAGTTTCATGAATGTGGGTTGAACTGTAGTCAAGTTATCATCCGGAAACCAATTGTTTACAATTTACTATGTTCAAGGTCATTGTGACCTTGACCTTTGCCCAAGCAAGTCCAAAATTAATAGGGTTCTTCCTCTCACCGATACCAACCTACCTATTAAGTTTCATGAACATGGGTTGAACCATTATCAAGTGATCATCTGGAAACCAATTGTTTACGCCCGTGCACCCGCACAACCGCCAGCCATTCATCAAACTATAAGAAAAGTTTGACTTCGTCACAACTCGACTAAAAAAGCAAATCTAGTACTGCACATCCCCGACCAAAAAATTTGGAATTGGAACAGCAAGTAACTGCACAGTTTTTTGTCACAACCAGCAGTGAATAGAGACATCCAACTGTTTTTTCTCTAGTGATTTGTTGTGGGCCACATCAAAACAATGTTTCTGATGTTTTCGTGATTAAGTTATCCACAGTTAAAAACAGATAAGAACCAAATTCGAATACACAAAGATACATTGTTTTATTTTCCCAATCTGAAAACTGTTTAACTGTTTCATTATCTGGGAACATTTTTCTACTAAACATCTCTACAACAGATATACAGCTGCGGCAACTTACATAGTACAACAGAAGTGACTGCTCAGGACCTTTACTATCCACATAGGTTCTGCTTTCAAAACACTGTTACCAGATGCCAAAGTAAAAGTTTGTGTTCTTGTTGAGTAGAATAGCACAGTGACTAGAAGCAAATTGGATAGCTGGGATTTCGATTTCCTACAATGGTTATCATTCTTCTATGTTGTGGTGGGCATCACATTTCACATACAGATTCGCAGACAAGCATAGATACACAAACAGTGTACACTTCATACATTATTTGAAAAGGTGAGGATTGAGGTGGGTGGATTGGGGGTACTGGAGGGGAAAAAGTATGTACCAACACATAATCAAGTGATAGATGGGTCAATAAACAGCCTACAGCCTAACAAGTGATTATACAAATAAAAACTTGTACTCACTCAAATAACTGGAATTCAGCTTCAGTTACTTTTTAAACAGAGTTGCCAATTTAAGTTGTGTCAATTTTACAGCATAATGAAATTCTTTTCAATGAAAGTGTCAATGACACTGTAGCTCAACTTGTTTAAGACATGTACATGTATAGTATGTGACACAGCAATGACAAACATCTAGGTAATGACCTGATAACAAATGTACAAGTAAAGTATTGTAACGGTCTGTACATAAATGCTGACCGTAGCCTGTAACAAATATATAGGTAAAGTTTTGTAAAGGTGGGGTGACAGTTAGATGCTAAACTAGAAAAGAAATCTTTGAGTCCCAGAGTGGGTCTGACTGAACCCAAAAATATTTGTTCTCATAGCACAGTGATAACAAAGGCACCCAAAAACACTCGTTCCTGTCACAAGATGATAACAAAGGTACCCAAGAAGTTTCATGAAGATCGGTTCAAAAATACAGACTCTAGCCCGAGCCGTATAGACATGTGCACTTACTGTGTATAAGTAGCACTGAACAAATCAAAGTTCATCTAATTTGCATAATTTCTGCACGAGAAAAAAACCTGTATTATATGTGATGTATTCCATGTTACTAAACATTCCTACAAAAATTTATTAAAATCAGAACTTTCATACAGTTCTGTACAAAAAACTGATTGCACAAATTTTGGTACACTTGAATTTTGGACCGCACCCAAAAACACTCACTCTCGTTCTCGTCTCACGATGATAACAAAGATACCCAAGAAGCTTTGTAAAGATCGGTTCATAAATACGGCCTCTAGCCTGAGCCATATAGAAGTTGCGTACAAAAAACTGATTGGACCTAATTTCTGTACAAAATGGCCACTGGCAGCCATCTTGAATTTTGGACCGCACCCAGAAACACTCGTTCTCGTCCCAAGGTGATAACAAAGGTACCCAAGAAGTTTTGTGAAGATCGGTTCATAAATACAGCCTCTAGCCCGAGCTGTATTGACATGTGCACTTACTGTGTACAAGTAGCACTGAATAAATCAAAGTTCATCTAATTTGCATAATTTTTGCTTGAGAAAAAAAAACGTATTATATGTGATGTATTCCATGTTACTAAACATTCATACAAAAATTTATTCAAATCAGAACTTTCATACAGAAGTTCTGTACAAAAAACTGATTGCACTAATTTTGGTACAAAATGGCCGCCCGCAGCCATCTTGAATTTCGGACCACACCCAAAAACACTCGTTCTCATCCCGAGGTGATAACAAAGGTAACCAAGAAGTTTTGTGAAGATCGGTTCATAAATACAGACTCCAGCCCGAGCCGTATTGACATGTGCACTTACTGTGTATAAGTAGCACTGAATAAATCAAAGTTCATCTAATTTGCATAATTTCTGCATGAGAAAAAAACCTGTATTATATGTTATGTATTCCATGTTACTAAACATTCATACAAAAATTTATTCAAATCAGAACTTTCATACAGAAGTTCTGTACAAAAAACTGATTGCACAAACTAAAGTACAAAATGGCTGCTGGTGGCCATCTTGAATGTCAGACCGGCCCCAAAAACACTCGTTTTCATCCCACGGTGATAACATAGGTACCCAAGAAGTTTTGTAAAGATTGGTTCATAAATACGGCCTCTAGCCCGGGACGTATTGGCATTTACACTTACAGTGCTGAAAGTAACACTAAATAAATCAAAGTTAGTCTAATTTGCATAATTTACGCACGAGAAAACAACCCGTATTATATGTGATGTATACCATGGTACTAAACATTCATATACAAAAAATATTATTCAAATCAGAGCTTTCATATGGAAGTTCTGCGCAAAAATCTGATTGCACCTAATTTTGTACAAAATGGCTGCCAGCAGCCATCTTGAATTTCAGACCGGACACAAAAACACTCGTTCTCGTCCCATGGTGATAACAAAGGTACCCAAGAAGTTTCGTAAAGATCGGTACATAAATACGGCCTCTAGCCTGAGTCATGTTGACGGCGTGACGGACGGACATACGATAGGCCATGACAATACTTCAAATTTGGCTTCACCAAAGTTGAGATAAAAATGATATAGAACAAGCATGGCAAAATTCCCTGCCCACAAAGAGAGAAGTGGATCGAAATGTTTCTGAAAAAACAAACAACATCTTCTCACAATATATGGCTATAGCAAGTTTCATGCCATCCACAAATGGAAAAGGGAATCTAAATGTTTCTGAAAAAACAAACAAGATCTTCTCACAATATATGGCAAAAGCAAGTTTCGTGCCATCCACAAATGGAAAAGGGAATCTAAATGTCTATGAAAAAAAAAGCAAACAAGATCATCTCACAATGTATGGCTACAGCGAGTTTCGTGAAAATCTGATTGTATTTTTCCAAGTTAAATGCATTCACAAAGGCATTGTCAGACAAATACCAAGTTTTCAAAAAAGGGGGTCATAACTCGCACAAAAGTTGATGAATGTCGAACTTGACCGAACTTTTCTCCAAATGTATGCCTCTACCAAGTTTTGTGAAAACCTGGTTACCTTTGCTCAAGTTATTTCGTTCACAAAGTCATTATCAGACAAACAACAAATTTCAAACAAAAAGGGGCATAACTCCTATAAAAGCAAGGAAATTTGGGGAATATTGAATTTGACCAAGATCTTCTCACAATGAATGTCACTCTCACAATGAATGTCTCTAGCAAGTTTCATAAAAATCTGATTACATTTGTTCACGTTATTGCACTCACAAAGTCATTATTGCATGCACACCAATTTTCAAAGAAAAAGACCATAACTCCTTCAAAAGCCAAGGAAATTTGGTGAATATCAAACTTGCCCAAAACGTTCGCACAATGTATGCCTGTGGCAAGTTTCATAAAAAGCTGATTACATATGTTCAAGTTATTGCATTCTCAATGTCATTATCCCACAATCACCAAATTTTCAAAAAGAGACATAACTCCTACAAAAGCTGGGGAAATTTGGTGAATATTGAACTTGACTGAGATCTTCTCACAATGTATGCCTATAGCAAGTTTAATGAAAATCTGATTACACTTGTTCAAGTTATCGCATTCATAATATGTACAACGGGTAACAGATGGACAAACACTCATGACCCATTTCTATATCTCCCGCCAAACATTGTTTGGGTAGAGATAACAAGAAATATTACCATCTTGTTTCAGTCTGGCTTCAGCATCATCACTCCTTTCCCATTTTCCTGTCACAAAACAGTCTTTGATAGCTTCTCTGATCTATAAAATCAAACAAAATGGATAGCATCAGAAAAGTAGAAAACAACAGCTGAAAACTTGATTCACACAGGCCTTGAGTATGTGAACTCGACTCCACATGCATACAGAGAAGAGCAATTAACCAATTTTGGGGATAATTTGACATTTACCCACCTCCATTTGATGTGTACGACTCCCAAGCTTTTCACTCCAGTTTTACCCCAGTTATTATGTGTGATTATGCAATATCTGCACACCAATCACAGTTCATTTGAGATCACTGTGTTTAGTTATAGAGGAACTACTTATTACAGTTTTATTCTACTTTGACTGATTTTACATTACAATATCACTAAATTGTAATTCTGAGGAAACGTTTTATTTCTTTTTTTCAGTTTAGAAACAAGAGGCCCCATGGGGCCTGAGGCACTCACCTGACCAAAGTTGTTTAAAGAATGATTTAATTACCATCTATAGCTAGTTAATACAACAGAGGAATGAAGTTATTTAATTATTTTTAACTCTGCTGTCCATGCCAGATGATTTCTTTCTAGTATTGGGATGCTATCACAGAAATAAGGCCCAAATATTAACCCAGGGACCAGATTTGAACAATCTTGAATCTGCCCCCAGAGATGTTGTACCCCCATTACGTGTACAGTACCCATATGAGACTGGTCAATTAATACCCCAGTTATTGATGCTAAATTTAGATTAGTGCTGTCTATTTACAGAGGAACTATTTATGAGTGGGCGTCTACAATTAATTACTTATCTTCATTGACAACAGAGCAACAATAACAAGAACATTGGCTTTGATATATTTTATTTCATTCAAGTGTTTCAACTTTTAACAAGCGATAAACTATAGAAACATAATACACTGCACATAGATGTTAACATAAATAAGTTTGTTTTTTGCACATAGATATTTACATAAATGAGATGTCTTTTTTTAATCTTTTAACTTCATTTGTTTTCTCATAACTAACATTACAGTACGTTCAACGTGGATTGCAACAAAAACGCCGCCGCTGTGTGTTCTCCACCGTGGAGTTCCAGTGGACCGCAGTGTTTGATCAGTGGAAGACATTTTTCAAAACACTGTGACCGGCCGTGGTCACGAGGGTTAAGGATTAGCTTAATTGCTTTTGCATGTCAGTTTCTCTGCTGATTAATAAATACTGTCTTGTGACGTCAACTGGCAAGACAACTGCGTTTATTACTGGTAGTAGATAATTTATTTTAAATTAAAACTGTAATTTGGAGGAGGCAGACAGCGACTATTGCTGTGGTTTGAAATTGTAAATTGGGAATACGGAACAGTCAGGTCCATTTGGTTACGTACAAAGTCCTCGTCACTTTTGAAGCTAAACTGTTGTGTTTGCATGATCGATTTGATGGAGGAAATAAATGAAGCAGACTTGAGAAAAACAACTAATATTCGCGAAGTTCCCACTTTCACATTTTGTTTACAGCTGTAGGCCAACGCGTGATGAACTGTGTTTTTCTTGGGTGGGAAATGGGGTGAAAAAGCCTCCTGTGTCACGAAAGCGCCCACGGCACACAGCTAATGATCGAAGTGATACCAGTTTACGACATTGAGTCAACTCGACCAGCCCATCCTCTTTCCCGTCTTACTCTTGTCAGGCTACGCAATTAAAGATTCTTATAAAAAGAATGTATAGTGAAAAGAAAATATAGTGGTTTTGAATGGATACCAAAAAGTACCTCACTCGTGACTGAAACTAATGATTATTTCACAGGGGGGGGGGGGGGGGGGGGGGGAGCGGGAGGGGGGGAGGGGGGGGGGGGGTGAACGGGAGATATTTGCATACCGAAACAAATATCCTTCATCCAATTATGTAGGGGTTTGTACATACTTTTATACTCTTTGCATTTGCAGATTTTTCAACGTTCCTCTACATTGTTGTATTATCAATTGAAATAGCTAAGCCTGTGTGTATGTAAAAATATGTGGGTGAATGTAAGGGAGATACCGAATTAAAATATCTGCGAATGTACCATTCTAAGAGCGAGTACACTTCAGTGGGACAGAGGTAGAGAGAGACAGATCTACGTGATGGGGGGGGGGGAGGGGGTAGAAAAAGTGAAAGAAAATTAGTACACGAAAGTATACGCAAGTGCAAGTAGGCGTATGTCTGCCTATTACTTTGTGTGTGGGAGTGGGGAGGGGGGAGGGTGTCCGCAAGGGTGTGTGTGTGTGTTGGTGTGCGTGCATGTGTTTTGGTTTTTCGGGTTTGGGTTTTTTGTTCTCTGATGAAAATGTGTCTCATAAGCCTTCATAGGCTGGATTTCATATAAATATTTTGTAAATACTCCATGTATATTATGTATGTGTATTGAAATGTGCCACGTAAATAAAATATTCTACTACTACTACTACATTAAAGTAGTCGGGATTGAAGTGATTAATTAAATATAGTAGATTAAACTACCACCTGCACAAGGTGTGAAATAACATCTGAGTGGCGCGAAAAAGCACAGAGCTGTCCTTCAAACCAACACCTGTTTTAACACCTCTGCACACGACAAGCTTGAGAAAAAATAAGAGACAAATCAACATTTTCAATTACTTTTTATTAATTCAGCAATCATAATTATAACCATATGTAAATAAAATCAATAGAAAATAATATTTTTTTTATTTTTCAATAATGACATACTGATCGACAAGCCAGACCACCACACATCATAACCCCAGCTCAAACATGCTCCGAAATTTCGTATTATAATTTTTTTGGTTTTGTCCCCCCACACGTGTCTTGAAACCCCAAAAATTAAAATAGGTCTTTCAGGCGGGACATTTTAGCTCCTCTATCGGAGATTTTCTGGCGCCACCCCTGATTTTTGCGTGCAGCCAGCATCAAAAACTTTCAGTGTCTTGGCAGTGTAAAATTCAGTCATCCATACCACTCCTAAATGGTGAAGTAAATAGTCCCCCCCTCCCTCCCCATCCCCAAAACGAAGCAATTGGACCCCCGACTCACATAAACCCATACGCACAAATAGGCCTATATCATTGATTGCTTGTACATCAGCCCACCCCCCCCCCCCCCCCACCCCCCCACACACACACACACATCTTGGCCAGTTTTCCGTGCTAGTGTATACAGGTGCTTCAATATATGGATTCCGAAGCGTCTTGGGCTGAAACAACCCAGGGCCACCACAAGCATTCCTTTTTCGTTAATGTAGTTTATTTATGTTAATTCCGCTCTCAACATGTACATTTTAACATTCCACTCTGAACTTAACTTTTAAAATCGTAAATCGGATTCCCTTCCTCCCCAACCCACAATTTATTCAAAATTCAGTTCCGGTAACATGATTCTTCTCCGTCAATAGCTACAGTTAGGTAAAAGACCGTCGGGGAAATGTCCAGATATTGTGCTGGTCAAGTTATAATTTTTTCAACCCACATCCATGATTTCAGTACGGTATAATATTTATTTTTTCGTAATTCCTCGAGTTCTGAATCGATTTTGATGAACAACATTCGGAATCGCAATAGCTTTTAATAACTTTTTCAAATATTGAACTATCTTTTTAATATTTCAAGTAAAAGTACTTTTTCACTGACTGTGAACAAATTTGATCTAATTGAGAGCCAGTGACTGAGAGATCAAAAGATAAACCGACGTCAGCCGAACATCCCATTCACACAGTTTGACACATTCATGCGAGATTAAAAACACGATTCAAACTCCCTATTTTGATCGTGCTTTTTATTATTAAAAAACATATATGGAGCATACATATTCAATTTATACCTAAGTGCAATTCCTAACAATCACTAAACAACAATGAACTGAAACTATTTTTGGTGGAAGAATAAACCTGATTACCGCACTTGCAAAAAACACAAGTTAATTAAAGACAAATTGAAGTCACGTGGTGGGGTTTTGAGACCCCACCTCGTAGTGTAATTAGTGGGGTCTCAATTTCTGTGTTCATATGGGCAGCGTACACGACATGCCAAATATCAAAAGATTCTAATAGATGGTTCTGGAAAAGAAGGGTTTTGGAGAAATTCCCTCATATTGCACTAACTTATAATTCTGGCTATAGGGAGCCCAAATATTAACCCAGGATCACAATTTGAATAAACTTCAACCTCACCCTCCTAGAGATGTTGTATACAAAATACGAAAGGATTCTGACTGGTGGATCTGAGGAAGAAGATTTTTAAAGAAATTTCTTCATATTGCACGAAGTTAAAATTTGGGCTATCATAGGTAGCCCAAATATTAACCCAGGGACCCAATTTGAACAACTTTAATCCCCCCCCCCCACCCCCAAGATGCTGTATACTAAATATGAAAGGATTCTGACTAGTGGATCTGAAGAAGATTTTTAAAGAAATTCCCTCATATTGCACTAAATTAAAGTTCAGGCTACCATAGAGAGCCCAAATATTAAACCAGGTATCTGATTTGAACAAACTAGAATCTGACCCCCTCCTCCCCCCCACCCCCGAGATGTTGTGTACCAAATATGAAAGCATTCTAACCAGTGAATTTAAAGATTTTTAAAGTAATTCCCTCATATTGCACTAAGTTAAAATTCGGGTTCACAAATATGAACCCAGGCACTCGATTTGAACAAACTTGAATCTGACCCCCCCCCCCCCTCCCCCCCCCCCCCCCCCCCCAGAGATATTGTATACCAAACATGAAAGCATTCTGACGGGAGGATCTGAAGAAGAAGAAGATTTTTAAAGAAATTTCCTCATATTGCACTAAGTTAAAATTTGAGCTACCATAGAGAGCCCAAATCCTAACCCAGAGACCCGATTTGAACAAATTTGAATCCCACGCTCTAGAGATGTTACATACCAAACATGAACACATTCTGACTGGAGGATCTGAAGAAGATTTTTAAAGAAATTTCCTCATATCACAATAAGTTAAAATATGGGCTACCATAGGAAGCCCAAATATTAACCAAGGGACTTGATTTGAACAATCTTGAATCTGACCCTCATAACATAACAATCACGTATACCAAACATTAAAAGATTCTGATTGGTGGTTCTGAATTAGAAGAATTTTAAAGATTATCCCCCATATTGCATTAAGTTAAAATTCGGGCTTCCATAGGAAGCCCAAATATTAACCGAGAGACTTGATTTGAACAATCTTGAATCTGACCCTCATAACAATCACATATAACAAACATTAAAAGATTACGACTGGTGGTTCTTAATTAGAAGATTGTTATTAAGATTGATTATTCCCCATATTGCCCTAAGTTGAAAATTCAGGCTTCTGTGTGGAGGCCAAATATGAACAAAGGGGCTTCATTTTAACAAACTTGTATCTGACCCACCCCCCCCACCCCCTCATGGATGCTGTTTACCAAATATCAAAAGATTCTCACCACTGGTTCTAGAGAAAACATTTTTTTAACTTTTTGCAAATATGCTTACTCAGCATTGTTTCAATGCCCCCCACACCTCTCCCTACAGAACATCCTGACACTACCAATGCCATTTTTTTTTACCATTCAATTCTACTGGTCCTAAGGAGGCTTCATACCAAATAACAGTTCTTTGTTCTGTGTGGTTTGGGAAATAAATATGAGCGTTTGAAAATATTTTTATTTTTAGGTCCTGGGGTTCCCCAGTGATATGGTAAAAAAATTTTTGCAGGAGTCATGTACTTATGACTCAGTAATACCACATACCAAATTTGGTTCAAATCGGGTCATTGGCTAAGAAAATAGAAATTTTGGACACAGCCAAAAATCTTTCCCCTCCCATTACAAAGGCAAATATTGATCAAAGAACTTCATTTGAGCAAACTTGATTCTACACCTCAAAAAGAAGCTGCACACCAAATATCAAGTCATTGTACCCATTAGTTCATGAGAAGAAGATTAAAAAAAAAAATTGGAGGATTTTCCCCCACCCCCTCACTATGGGGCTGGGCAAGTTGATTTGATATAAAAAACAAAATGCGATGTCAGAACAAGCAATCATCTCAAATTTAACTAAACATGGTTCAGCAGTTTAGGAGGGGGCAGTACAAACATCATGTTCACGGACGACAGACTAAGGATGGTGAGTGATCACTATAGCTCATCTTGACTTTCAGTCAAGTGAGCTAAAATGTGATTTCCCATAGACTTTCCATGTTAACTATGAGTTGCAATTGTGGCCATGTTTGCAACATTACATCAACATTACATGAGGATCATTGGTAAAAGGAGTCCCAGTCCTCAATAATGTGAAGTTTCAAAACATTTGACTTTGTAGTTTCACAGGGGAAGATTTTTGCAAAATCCATCAATCAGAATCAAAGAATGTCTCTGGTGGCCATATTTTCCAACCAACAGGAACAAAAAGTGGATCGTTTGTAGAGGGCCTCCTCTAGACCACTCCTGCGAAGTTTGCCATGTCGGCTCAGTAGTTCCAGAAAAGAAGATGAAAATGTGATTTCCCATAGGGTTTCTATAGTAACTATAAGCTGCAATTGTGGCCATGTTTGCAACATGATCAAAATTAAATGAGGAGCGTTGGTAGAGGCTGTCCCAGTCATCAACCATGCAAAGTTTCAAAACATTTGGCTCTGTGGTTTCAAAGAAGATTTTTCAAAATCCACCATTCAGAATCAAATGAAAGTGTCTATGACACTGTAGCTCAACTTGACAAACTTGAAATGGTAAATTTGAAGATCATTGGTTCCAATGTTATTTGGTGAAACTTCAATAGTAGAGCACTGTGTATGCCAATGTAAGAGCAATCCATGAATTTTAAATGTAAACTGTAAGACTGGATAAATGAAGAATGTTGATACACACATGCATTAAGTTCAGAGGTTATTGTAAATGGCAACTTTTTTCACAGAAATGAATGCTAATCAATAGCTCTGGAGGTCCCGCATAATGAGCACACCAAGTTCCAAAACAATCCTATGATAAATGTGCCATGTTGGTCATGTCAAAAAAAGAATGTAAATGCACAAATGCAATAGATTCAAAGATTGTTGCTCACAGCCAGTTTTTGATAGAAATGAAAAGAAAACCAATAGCTCCTATCAGCATATGAAGTTTCAAAACAACCCGATAATGAATGTGCCATCTGAGGCATGCCAAAGGAAGATGTTAATGCACAAATGCTCTAAGTTTGACAGTCCTGGCTGGTGGCAATGGTCTTATCTTTTTATAGAAATTCATAAATATACCCTGTAGAGAGTGCAAAAGGCAGGGTTCTTTCACTTTTTTGGCCAAAAATTTTCATACTTTTTCCATACCTTTTCCAGACCTGACCTACCATTTTTCCAGACTGAAATCGCATCATTTACCATGAATGCCGAAGGCATGGGCACCGCCTCAAGAGGAATTTAGGGCCCGCAACCCTTGAAAGTTCATTACTATATGTACATATACGCTAACAAAGTGGTACTGATAGCTAAACTGGCAGTGATTCTACATGTTGATTAGCTGCAAACATGTATGTATTAGCCAATGAAAATGTACAATCGCTACAGCTGAAAATCTGTTTTCATACGGTGTTCAGCGTACATCTATAAGGAATGTGTCCCACCCATATAACAATAAAGCAAGTTCTCTCTTAGAGAGCACTTGGTTTGTTGTTATATGAATGGGTAGTTCTGGACAACATATGGACTTCAAGATTAAATAAAAATTTCTTGACATTGTTTTATCATAAGAGTAAAAACGTCTAACTTACCACAAGACAGTCTGTGTGCCAGAATATATTCTACTTGAAATAGTTTCAGAAATTATCCACACTAACAGTAATAATCCTTCAACATACACAAGCTATGTGCATGTAGTTTGAAAAGCTTCTTAAGCAGGTTATAGCATAAACATTATGTAACAATGATCCAAATGAAACTGAAGAAATGAATTATCAAATGAGAAATCAAACTGCAACTGTAGTAACACCAATTATCCAACTCTTTAACATGCATCAAATGGAGATCACCATGAACAAAAATCAGTTTTTATATTCTTTTAGCTTGTTGTCAATTTCTTCATCAAGATTTTTTAGTTCAACCTCTTTATCTCTTGCTGATCGCCGAAGGGCGTTCGATTTAGATATGAAAGACAGCTTTCCTGTATGCTCTGCTTTATCTGAAAAATCATCTGCACTTTTCAAAAGAGAGTTCATGTTTCCTTCAACATGTTTCTTTTTTGCTTTCAACTCATCGATTTCATTCAAGAGAGATTTCCTTTTATTCCCTCTCAACTTTATGCCGTTTTTCATCATCAAGAAAAGCATGATATCTTTGCCTTGCTGCAGCAGCAGATTGCAATAGTTTCTTGTTAACTGTTACCCCTTTGACACCACCAACATGTTTCAAGTGATCAGTTATTCTTCTCTGAGCAATAACAGTTTTTTCTGACATATTTTCAACAATAATTTCCTTATTGACAGAGAAGCCTCTCTCCACAGAGGCCTGTCCATGGGACAGTACAAGAATTTTTTTTGTAAGCTGCCAGAGTTGTGTAAACTCTGTATTGTTAGCAATATGAGCATAAAATAGGTTGTCAAGTCTTTTTTCTGCTTCATTAAATGATTTGAAGTCATCAAAATTAGCTTTTTGCATCAGAAAGTCATTGTATTCCTTTATAATTGTGTCACACTGGGATTCAAGAATGTGTCCTGACTCTTCTACTATTTTCAGAGTCGACTTGAGTTGTTTAACACAGAACTCGGATTGTTCAACAATGTGTTTTGGCACTAACCAGCCAAGATTCCTGACTAAGCCATACCTAACTGGAGCTTTCTCTAAAAATTTGGTAACAAGTTTTATTACAAAAGAACGAGTATCTGATTTGACACCAAAGAGAGCTTTCTCTGAAACCTTCTTTTCAGTTTTTAAATTTTCAAGTAGTTTTTCTCCAATAAATCCAATGTTGATATTTGCTGTCTTTTTATGATATGAAGTATCAGTGATATCAAAATTTATCAGTTTTGTTATGGAGGTAATAGATTTCATAGTATCATGTTTAATAATACGGTCAAGCAAACAGGTCATTGTTTTTAACAAGTCTTCACACATAAGGGGTAACATAGGCTTGTCGGTTTGATATTTTAACAAGAAAGGAGTTACATCTCTTGCAATTGATAAAAATATGTTTGTCCGCACTTCAAACAACGGGTCGTCACACGAAGAAGAAACAGAGTCAAATGATTTATTTTTAGGCTTCGTGAATTTTTTTGAAGATGAGCTTAATTCTTTGACATACTTCTTAATATTAGGCCAAATTTCCAACACTCGTTCGCACACACCTACATTTTCAATCCATCTGTGTTTACAGAACTGTTTTGGAAAAACACTTGAGACAGTAATACTGGTAAAATCTTCACGGCGTGCTGGGGAGTCATGAAAAAGCCAGTACAATGACTTGAATGTTTCCTCAATACTCCAATCAGTCTCCAAGCTTCCAGCTCTGAATGCATTGTGCATTATATGTAACCCACAGCTTCCAATATTTAAAAGATTTGGACCATTTTCTTCATCAATACTTTTTGATAACTGATTAAAAGCCTTCCAATTAACATTCGGACCATCCATTGAAAGTTGTAAAATACCTCTCTGTCCAATTGACTCACAACACTCTTTCAACTTGTCATGAACATGATCAGCACAAGCATGGCCCAAAAAATATGATGTGTAATACTGAGTTCTGATGCAATTTCCTTCCCAAAAACGAACATGAACGTCAAACTGTTTTGACTGCAAATAATCGTTCAGACTTTCGTCAAATAATAGAACATACTGGTTTTCAGATTTAATCTTTGAAAGTATCAACTCTGAAAAATAGGGAGCAATTCCAAACGTTGTAAGATAGCGTGATTTTGTCTCTGAACAAGAAAATTTTGAAGCAATCTGACTATCAGGAAACATGAGGCGAAATACGTCAGAAACACCCTGACAACTCTTGTAAGAATGGTGTTTTTCCATCATATTCAAAGTCCAGTAAATTTCTGCTGTTAAAACACTCTTGTCGGTAACAAAGTCTCCAAGGGTTGAAACGCCCCCAGTGCCACTGCCAGTGGCTCCATGACTATGTTCGTGAGACACTTCCAATCCGTCAAGTTTTTGTTTTGAAGAAACACCGTGAAGATCATTGCCAGGTGTCAGATGAGTCTTACCTATTCTCGTAGCTTCGGAAAAAAATCCTTCCATTTGATTTTGTTGTTGTTTCATTTTCACTAAGGCAGCGTGTTTTTTACCTGCCATGTGACTTAGAAGGGCCGCTTCGCCCATATTCGATACGTCAAATGATTTTCTGCATATTGTGTACATTGCCTTTTTATTTGAAGTTTTGTCCTGAGAAATCCATTGTTTGAATCTAGGGTCTGTTTCCCATTTCAGCGAAAAAACACACTTCCCCATGATAAACAAATACAAAAATAACAAATGACCTTAACGTTGGAAACTTCAAAGACAATAAAACACAGTGCACATGTGACTTGACCTTCGGAATTCTCCGTAATTCCGAGCTGCATTCGGCTTTGAAACACCTGTGATATCTCGGTTGTATTCCATTGAAAATGTGCGAAGTTAACCGATCCGAATTTTTCTGTTATCGAATGTGGGGTGTTGACAAATAATAATTCTTGTATGCTGGTTCTTTTTACTCAGAATGATTACACCTTAAACCTTTGTTAAAAACAGTAATTTCCATACTTTTTCAAGACCCCAAGGCTCGACACACATATTTTCAAACCTTTTCCAGACCTTTTCCAAACCTCCCCAAATTTCCATACTTTTTCCAGTTTTCCAGACTCACGTACGAACCCTGAAAAGGGATAAGTTGCTACAAAAATGCACCAAGTCCACAATAATTTTTTATGGAAGTGAAAAGAAATCAACAGCTAACATCTAGAAGCCACCCAGAACATGCATACCAAGTTTCAAACGATCCTATCATAAACGTGCCCTGCAGGGCATGCCAGAGGAATATACTGATGCCTGACTATACTAAGTTCAACGGTCATTGCCAATGGCAACTATTTTTGACGGAAATGGAAGAAAATTGACATTTCCCATATAGAGGTCACCCTGAACAAGCATCCAATCATAAATGTGCCCTGCAGGGTATGCCAAAGGGAAATAATATATAGTTCATTGAAGATTGTTGCCAGCGGCAACATTTTTTGATGGAAATGGAAGATAATCGATAGCTCCCGTCTAGAGGCAATCCCAAATAAGCATACCAAGTTTCAAAGCGATCTAATCATAAATGTGCCCTGTAGGGTATGCCAAATAAATATATTGATGCCTGACTAAACTAAGTTTAAAAGTCGTTGCCAGCGGCAACAATTTTTGCTGCAAATGGAACAAAATCAATAGTTCCCTTCTAGAGGTCACCCCAAACAAGCATACCAAGTTTCAAATTGATCCAATTATAAATGTGCCCTGCAGGGTGTGCCAAAGGAAAATAATGCATAAGTGCACTTTGTTCATCAAAGGTCATTGCCAGCAGCATTTTTTGATCAAAATGGAAGATAATCGATAGCTCCCATCTAAAGGTAACCCCAAACAAGCATACCACGTTTCAAACCGATCTGATCATAAATGTGTCCTGTAGGGTTTGTGCCAAAGGAATATATTGATGCCTGACTAAACTAAGTTCAAAGGTCGTTGCCCGCAGCAACATTTTTTACCGGAAATGGAAGAAAATCATTAGCTCCCATCTAGAGGTCTCCCCCAAATAAGCACACCAGGTTTCAAAGAAATCCAATCATAAATGTGCCCTGTAGGGTGTGCCAAAGGGAAATATTGAGGTCTGACTAAACTAAGTTCAAAGGCAGTTAGCAGCGGCAACATTTTTTGACAGACATGGAAGAAAATCGATAGCTCCCATCTCGAGGTCACCCCAAAAAAGCATACCAAGTTTCAAAGCGATCTGATCATAAATGCAACCTGTGTGGTATGCCAAAGGAAATTGTGGACGTACGTATATATGTACACCTGGACGTACGCCGACGGACAAGAAGTGACGGCAATACTCAGCTTGATATTGTCAAGTTGAGCTAAAACTAAAAATGCTTCTGGCAGCTATGTTTTTCGATGCACGGTAACAAAATGAGTAGCATTTGTAGAGGACTTGCCATAGACTATCCCTGCCAGGTTTGGTTCACATCGGCTCAGTAGTTCCGGAGAAGATGAAAATGTGATTTCCCATAGTGTTTCTGTTGTAACTACAAGCCACAATTGTAGCCATGTTTGCAACACGATCAACATTAAATGAGGATCATTGGTAGAGGGTGTGTCAGTCATCAACCATGCAAAGTTTCAAAACATTTGGCCCCATGTTTTCAGAGGAGAAGATTTTTCAAAATCCACCAATCAGAATCAAAAAATGTTTCTGGCAGCCATGTTTTTCAATAGATGATAACAAAAATGAGGAGCATTTGTAGAATACCTCCCATAGACTATCCTTGCCAGGTTTGGTTCACGTCGGCTCAGTAATTCCAGGGAAGATGAAAATGTGATTTCTCATTGGGTTTCTATAGTAACTGTAAGCCGCAATTGCGGCCATGTCTGTAACCTGATCAACTTAAATGAGGATCGTTTGTAGAGGGGGTCCCAGTCATGTCATTTATCCCATGTCCCAGTCATTTATGTGAAGTTTCAAAACATTTGGCCTGGCAGTTTCAGAGAAGATTCTTGAAAATCCTCCAACCAGAATCAAAGAATGCCTCTGGAAGCCATGTTTTTCTTCCGACGGGAACAAAATGAGGATCGTTTGTAGAGGACTTCCCGTAGACCATTCCTGCCAAGTTTGGTTCACACCGGCTCAGCGGTTACACAGTAGAAAATGAAAATGTGAAAAGTTTACAGACTACGGACGCCAAGTAGTGTGAAAAGCTCACGTGGCCTTTTAAGCCAGATGAGCTAAAACAGAGTTTTTTAATATTTATTCTGGTTCATACACAAACTGCAGCTACAACTCAGACACTGGCAACCAGTTCTAATTTACTAGTAAAGTAAAACTCATGCTCCACTTCCCATGGGCAAGCAAATATACATACTTATTTACTCATACAAACAAAGTACACCAAAGCACTTTAAGTTTCCACAAGACATAGAAAAATTTATTAGAGAAAAAAATAACTATATACTCAGTCCCAAGCGCATGCTCTTGCGTGGCTTTTTACATTTTGCATAGGTAGAAATACCATGTTACAGGAGTTTTGAGTACATCAACCACACCCTACTTTTTTCAAACAGCTGAACTGACTTTGTCAAACGGGTTGTATATTTTACATTAATTAAAGATTTTGAAGTGCAAGCATGTGTGATCACTGTTGACTGGGAACGAGTGTAGGACAAAAAATCCCTAGACATAATCCCACCTCTGAATACAAAAAGTAGGATGAACCACACTTTTGAATTTTTAGACCTATTTCTTATTTTATTTTTATTTTTTTTTTTTGGGGGGGGGGGGAACACTCTTTCTTGATTGTTTATGTGTATTTTTTTCAGACCTTTTGTTTACAAAATTGTACAAAAATATGATTTAACTAAAAAAATGTTCGTAAATACCTACTGGCTGATGACCCCCTGATAATCTAACAAGAGGCCCCAGGGGGCCTGAGGGCACTCACCTGACATGGTAGTCTAAATATCAAACCAGGGACTTGACTTGAATAAGCTGCATACGCCCCCCTAAGAAAAGCATATACCAACTAGATGAAGCGATTGTGCCCACACAATACACAGGATTTAACTTCTATTTTCAGTTCCTGCACTTTTACGTCCCAAAATTGAGATAAACGCATAAAAAACAGATTTTTTTCCCAAACAAAATATTTTCAGCCTAAATATTTTTCTTCTTCTTAAAATGCATAAAAAATGATAAAACTAATTTCAGGATTTTGGTCCAAAATTTTCTAAGTCCCACCCGGACCCCAAATTTTCAGGGAAAAAAAATTTTTTTTTTTTTATGTCTTAAAATTGAGAGAAACGCATAAAAAACAAAAAAAAAATTTTCAGGATTTTGATCCAAAATTTTCTAAGTCCCACCCGGACCCCAAATTTTCAGAAAAATTTTTTTTTTTTTTTTTATGTCTTAAAATTGAGAGAAACGCATAAAAAACAAAAAAAAATTTTTCAGGAGTTTGATCCAAAATTTTCTAAGTCCCACCCGGACCCCAAATTTTCAGGGAAAAAAAAATGTTTTATTGTCTTAAAATTGACAGAAATGCATAAAAAAACACCAAAAAAAATTTCCGGACTTAGGCCCCAAATTTTCAGTGTAAAAAAAAATAATTTTTTTTTGGTTTAAAATTGACAGAAACGCATAAAAAACAAAAAAAAAATTTTCAAGATTTTGGTCCAAAACTTTCCAAGTCCCACCCGGACCCCATATTTTCCGGGGAAAAAAAAAAAAAAATTTTTTTCTCTTAAAATTGACCAAAAGGCATAAAAAACAAAAAAAAATTTTTTTCGGATTTTGGTTCCAAAATTTTCTAAGTCCCACCCGCACCCCAAATTTTCAGGGAAAAAAAAATAATTTTTTTTTTGTCTTAAAATTGAGAGAAACGCATAAAAAACCAAAAAAAAAACTCCAGATTTTGGTCCAAAATTTTCTAAGTCCCACGCGGACCTCAAATTTTCAGAGTAAAAAAAAAAAAAAATTTTTCTCTTAAAATTGACCAAAACACATAAAAAACCCCAAAAAATTTTTTTCGGATTTTCGTCCAAAATTTTCCAAGTCTCACCCCAACCCCAAATTTTCAAAGAAAAAAAAAAAATTTTTTTTTTGTCTTAAAATTGACAGAAAGGCATAAAAAACAAACAAACAAAAATTTCCGGAGTTTGGTCCAAAATTTTCCAAGTCCAACCCGGACTCAAAATTTTCAGGGGAAAATTTTTTTTTTTTTTTATTGTCTTAAAATTGACCAAAACGCAGAAAAAAACAAAAAAAATTTTTTTCGGATTTTGGTCCAAAATTTCTAAGTCCGCAACGGGACCCCCAAATTTTCAGCCTAAATATGAACCTAGGGACTTGGCTTCAACAAACTTGAATCTCACCCCCCTGAGGATGCTGCATACCAAATATCAAAACATTCTTATTGCTAGATCTGAAGAAGAAGATTTTTAAAAAATACTCCTCATACTGCACTAATTTAAACATTTGGCCTCCCATAGAGAGCCCAAATATCGACCCAGGCAACTGATTTCAATAAACATGTGAAACAATCTTCCAAAGATGTTATATGTGAAATTTTAAAGCTTTTGGAGCAGTGGTTTGGGAGAAAAGTAGTCTTATGTTTTTTCCCATTACCCACAGTGTTAAAAAATGCGGACTCAGCACTTTTTCAAAGTCCCCAAAAAGTACCCCATGATAAAACCGATGGCAATTTTTTTTTACCATTCCATTCTGTTGGTCCTAAGGAAGCTTCACAACAAATAAGAATTCTCAGTGCCGTGTAGTTTTGGAGATATGGGCGTTTTCATTTTTTTCTATTTTTAGCTCCTGTGGTTCCCACAGGGCTATGGGAAAAAAGAATTTCTGCATAAATTAGGTACTTATGACCCAATAAGCACTCACGTAAAATTTGGTTCAAATCGGCCTCGCGGTTTGGAAAATAGAAATTTGGGGCGGGGCCAAAATTTTTGCCCCTCCTTTAACATCGTCAAATATAGCCCCTCCAACTTCTCTTGAACAAACTTCAGTCTACACCTCAAAAGGAAGCTGCATACCAAATATCAAGTCTCTGCTATTGCTGGTTCTTGAGAAAAAGATTTTTTAAGAATTGGAGCATTTTTGCCCCATCCCTCTACTCAATATGAGCCGAAACCTAATCTGACAAAAAATCAAAATGCCCTTATATAACCCCTAATCACATGAAATTTCATTAATATGCGGCCAGTGGTTTGGGAGAAAAAGGCCCAAACACCACCTTCATGACGGACGACGGACGAAAAGTGATCAGAAGAGGTCACCCTGACTTTCAGTCAGGTGAGCTAATAATCCCTGCCTACCGCTGGCATCTGCAGAAGTGTATTGTGTATATTACATTCAAGTTATGTATAGGGCTTTACATAAATTAAATAGATATATTTATATAATAATTTCAGTCAAAAATCAGAAGTGAAAACTCCTCTAGTTTGTTGAGGTGATACAATCAAATAATATCCCTTCCAAAGACTCTGGCCATTGGGACGTAGACATCTGGGTGAGCTTATGTTAAGTTGGTTCATGTGTACAGCTAGGGTGTGCAGGGCATTTGTGAAAGGCAAAAATACTATGTTGTCCACTTATCCATCCGTTCAAAAAGTGTCCAGTTAGAAAATGTTTTTTTTTTGTGTAATCCCATCTCTAAAGTTCCGACCTTAAGCAATGTTGGGCCAGGGCCTGCTGATTGTTTTCAATATCTCCTTGTGTATTTTTAACTTGATACCGAAAAGTAACGTTTGTCTGGGAATAAGATACACAGGCTTGGATGTTTGAGGAGGGCAAACACCCTTGTGCCTTACGGCCTGCTTATTTTTGGCCGAGGAGGGCATTTTATTGCCCGCCCGCCTTCCTCAATATTCCATTTCGGAGCGCAACTTGTTTACCAGATGTATTATCGGTAAATGTAAATCCTATTTTCGCTCTTAAACACAAAACAAACACATTTAGTGCGTTATAGTGTTGTCCCGCGTGTATGGCAATAAGTATCTAAGCAGTAGATCGCGTGACCTTCACCCTGTGACAATTAGGTTCAGCCCGACTAAGTTCAAAGAATCTGTATCCGGAATCATTAACTTATGCTATAAGGGGAGGCCAGTCATTGGTTTTTCATACCGTAACCCCTCTAGAAACAATTAGTGCCGTACACATGTGCAGTTGTTGCATTTATGTTTGATTTTTTTCTGAATATGATCAGCACATTCAGGAAAATCCAACATAAATACAACAACTGTGCATGTGTACAGCACAAACTGTGCTCTGAAACTTTGAAGTTTCAGTCACAAATGAGTGACACAGATTGATTTGAGAAAATAAGTAAATCGAGGTTAACAAACTTTCAGTCTTATTTGTGTGTCAATGATGCGAATCCATAAAAAAGAATTTAAATTTTATAGTAAATTTCCTTTCTTATTATACCTAATGCAATTGTTTACAACAGGCTTGCACTACAGTGGAAGTCCCAAACGCGGAAAAATACTCTCTATATTTTCTTCTTTTCCAAGAGATTTGGGAAGGAAAAGTGGTGCAAAAGCACCAGGAAAAAATAAGCCAAAACTGGGTCGAGTGCGACCGGTGCACACCCAGTAGGGGACACTCTTCTTGTACTAATCCATGACTTCTGGAACCAGTGTGCAGACGTATAACCAACGTATCATTCTATTGAATCCGCAATATTGGAGTTAAGTGATTAGCGGGGACTAAAGATTCTTACCTGAATAAGAAGATGGGAGAGCCTCCACGTAAACAATTGTGGTAGGTATAATAAGAAAAGACATTTACTATAAAATTTAAATTTCTTATCAACCTACCTTACAATTGTTCACAACAGGCTGAATATACAATAGGAGGAGAGAGTCACATAACCAACCCCCACATAACCCGAATGGAGCCTCCCCCCTCCTCCCCCCCCCCCCCCCCCCCCCCCCCCGCAAGCAAAGCAGCACCAAAGAAAGATACCATCTTGGGGTAAGCTGCGAAATCCTAGGCCTTTTCAAAGAAAAGTGCTGAATAAGCTTGGAGAGGTACGGATTAGTGCTGATACGACGCTTTCCCACATACTAAGAGGTCTCCGAAAGCATGGACCTGTACCCTTGGATGGTAACAGGCTGGGGACCCCCAAGAATCAAACAGATACACCAGAAACTCCGCAATCTGTGTTATCGAAGGATCGGCACAATCAGCAGAGTGATCAGCACACCATCCACAGAAGTCCTTCCACTTTGCCGCTGAGGCTAAACCAGTGGAGTACCCGCCTTGAAGAAGAAATGCAAAACGACTGAGAAGGGACCAGGTCCGACTTTTCCTCATTGACTCTGAACCCTAGCGACGTGAGCAGGCTAAAGTGTGTCGACATCTGACTCCAAAACTTCAAGAATTTTCATTGGATAATGGTGATTGCTGCTGTAGAGACATGTACTGAAAAGAACTGAAATCTGTTAACTATTGTTCAAGTTATGCCATAAACAAAGTTCAGACAGGCGGATGGATGGACAGACAGATGGATGGACAGACAGACAGATGGATGGATGGACAGATGATCGGAGGGTGCTCTATCCCTCCCTTGTGAGGGGATAAAAAGTAACAAAGTACATGGAAGAAGCCTAATTTGAAATTTAGAGAAACTAAGTTCGAAAACCGTTTTGAAAAGGGTTAAATTAATGCCAATATTATTTGAAACCTCTGTATACAGGTTCAGTAGACCTTGCCCCAAATGAAAAACAATGACGTTGGAACACAGTGTTTGAAGAATGAAAGGTACAACCTTGAGAAGCAAAACTTTAATCCGAAACTTTAAGCTGGGAATACTAAGTAAAACTGCCAAAAAAGGGTTATATATTTCCTAAAACCGATAAAAGAAATCACTGATGTAAATGCAATCATTAAGTTGTATTGACTATGCAAGAATTAAAGTAAGAAAGTATGTGGCAAAGCCTAATTTCAAATACAAAGAAACTAAGTCTGAAAACACGTTTAAAAGGGGTTAAAATCATGCCAATATTAATGAAAATCACTGTAGAAAGGTTCAGTAGACAGTAGACATTGTCCCAAATGAGAAACAGTGACATTGCACTAAACTGTTTGAAGAATTAAAGTGTAACTTTGTAAACAAAAAAACTTTAACCAAAAACTTTAACCTGGAAGTTGTAAGTTAAATTGCCATTCAAAAAAAGGGTTAAATATTTCCCAAAATAACATGAAACATAATGAGAATGATACAATCAACAGTAATTAATATTAATTTAAAAGAAAAAAAACTTTAACCTTGACTAAAAAACTTTAACCACAACTCTAAATGTTAACAGACGGACAGACAGATTGATGGACGGACAGATGAACGGAAGTCATGACTATAGCCCTGACTGTAAACAGTCGGGGCTAAAAATGGCCCACAAAGGTGTCGTCCTAGGCATATCTGGTGAGAGCAATGTAGATGGGAAGGTGAACCCAAAGAAAAAATAAATCAGGACACCCCAGCTACCAGAGTAAGGTGGCAGGAAACAAAGGCCCGACGGGAACAGAAAAGTACCCCAACAGCCAAAAAGGGAACTGGCAGAAATTCTACCCTAAACTGAGGGGAAAAAAGCTGCCACAACAGCTCCCAGCTGACACCTAACTCAGATAAAAGGAGAACCTAAAGGGTTAGCATTAATGAACAAAAGACCAAAAGAGCACGGTATGTGAAAATCACGCACAAAATCGGTATAGAGATTTAAAATGAAAAATACAGTGAATAATCGAGAGAATATATAAAAACACAGTCCTGTATGTCTGGATAGTGAAGAAACAGCTATGAATCCACAATTCAGAACAGGAAACATCGTTAACATCGAGTCAAAAGGTATCACTGTTGATGAGCAAAATGATCCGCATCCTGATAAGATGGCAGAAAAAAAATAGAATGACACGTTGGTTATACGTCTGTGCACCGGTTTCGGAAGCCGTGGATTAGTGCGGAAAAAAATAGAATGACACGTTGGTTATACGTCTGTGCACTGGTTCCGGAAGCCGTGGATAGTACACGGAGAAGAGTGTCCCCTTCAGTTTTGGCTTATTTTTTCTTGGTGCTTTTGCTCCACCTTTCTTTCCCAAATCGCTTGGGAAAGAAGAAAATAGAGAGTATTTTTCCGAGTTAGGGACTTGCACTGTTGTGCAAGCCTGTTGTAAACAACTGTAAGGTAGGTTGATAAGAAATTTGCTACAGCAAACTGGTACGGAAGGGGAAGAATCATCCATGAATCTAGGCGCCAGTGATGAAATGTGCACAAAAGGGTATTTCGGACAAAAATAAAATGAAATGGGTTATATAACAATAAACTGAAAAATAATTAACCTTGGTCTAAATTTGCAAATCAATTTATACCAAATGCAAATCAATGTTCCTGTTGGGGGGAGAAGAGCATGAATCAAAATTTTACAATAATATTCTTTAACAATTCAATCAAAGCAATCAAATTGGAGTGTACTTACCTGAAACATTAACATCAGGCTATGTTTTTGTCCAAAGGGAGGGTTCAAAACTACTTTAAATGTGTTATCTACCTTAGGGGGCAGTGCCTTCCTGGACTCATTTTAAGGAGGGTGATGAATTGCCCTCCTGCATCTTTCAAATGGCCAAGCCTGGATACAGATGTTTGTGTCACCCATTTTTGCCTCTTCTGTTGAGTATGCAACATTCCGTCCATGAAGCAAAAGAAGAGGTTAATGTCAAGTCACGTTATTGATCTGACACATTGTCATTTAGACAAACGTAATGGTTTTAGGCATTCTATTCTAGAATTTCACAGTATACTACCCCCACCCCCACCGCAGTTCAAGACACACAGACATAGCACCAGAAACAACCTGTTTGATGTCACATCCATCAGCATTTTCAGTATCTTTACCAAACATAACAAGAGCTGGATGGTCGTCCGGTGCATACCCCCATGTGATGTACCGCCTAGTGTGGACATACCTATGACCAAATATTACAGAAAAAAATGTGTATTTTCCAACAGGATTGCATTTTCAGAAAGGATTGCATTTTCTGACATTATTGCATTTTTCAACAGGATTTTGTAAGTCAAACAACATATTAATTGCATACCAAGTTTCATTTAATTCCATAATGATTTACTTAAGTTATGAATTTTCTCGTACGGTCGGACGGATGCACAGACGGATGGATGCAATCCCCCCCCATTTTCTTTGAATGTTTTCAACAATTTCAACAATTTCTAAGTCAAAAGGTATGGTAAATTGTTTGGTGTTTGGAAGTTTTATGCAATGAGGCAGAAGCCTTTGTCATAGGCAAACTGCATGCCATATTTCACCGAAATCCGATAACCCATACCTGAGATACAGGCTGAACAGACAAATAATGTCTATTTCCTACAATTTCTAAGTCAAAAACGGGGGGATAACTCTAAAAAGGAGAATGTGAGAAATATCGTTGAATCCTTTTTTTAAAGCCGATTCCATAAGCAGTGTTAATGGCAAATTTCATTGCAATAGAACATTCGATACCCGCGATACAGGATGAACAGACAAAATTTGGCTCGGACGGACACAATTTCCAAGTGAACAAGTAATAAACAAGTAATAAAAAAAATAATAATAATCTGACAAGACCAAAAATCATTCTAGTCTTGGGAAATGTTACAATTTAATTACATACTAAGTTCCATAATAATAATTTACTTAAATTATGAAAGTTATGAATATTCTCGGACGGACTCACACACGGACGGACGGATGGACAGACACATGTAATCCAGTATATCCCCCCATTTCTTCGAAAGTGGGGGTATAAATAACCACCTCTCCATATCAAGCAATATCCTGATAAAGAGGCTTGTTCTTCTCGACAAGGAGTAGGGAGCTAGGGCCTTCTCCAAGGCCACAATGGTGTAAATAGTTCAAAATGCATATTGGAGAAAAGAAGAAAAAAAAAGCCGAATTGAGAGGGGGGGGGGGGGGGGGGGGTAGGGGGTGGTGGTGTTTGCCTGGGTTTTTTAACCACAAACTTGAAATCATCCTACCAAGCTACAATGAAATCCCTTCATAATTGTGGCCTGTGGAATATTCTAAAGGTTTTCGGGCTTCGGGCCCCTGTTGCCATAACAGTTGCCCAAAACGGGACGTTCTCATCTAGACATTACATGAAGTCAACCTATCAAGTTACAATGAAATCCTTTCATAAATATGACGTGTAGACTGTGCTAAAGGTTTTTGGGCTTCGGGCTCGGGCAGCCATCATGGTTAAATGATCGCAACCAATAGGGGACATTCTCATCTGGGCATCATGTGGATTGATCCTACAAAGTTACAATGAAATCCCTTCATAAATATGACCTGTAGACTGTGCTGAAGGTTTTCGGGCTTTTGGCACCTGTAGCCATCACAGTTGCCCAAACATGTCCAAAAGGGGACTTTCTCATGTAGACATTATATGAAGTCAACCTATCAAGTTACAATTAAATCCCTCCATAAATATGACGTGTAGACTGTGCTAAAGGTTTTCGGGCTTCAGGCTTGGGCAGCCATCATGGTTGAATGATCGCAACCAAAAGGGGACATTCTCATCTGGGTGTCATGTGGATTGATCCTATGAAGTTACAATGAAATCCCTTCATAAATATGACCTGTAGACTGTGCTGAAGATTTACGGGCTTCGGGCACCTGTAGCCGTCACAGTTGCCCAATCACGTCCAAAAGGGGACTTTCTCATGTAGACATTATATGAAGTCAACCTATCAAGTTACAATGAAATCCTTCCATAAATATGACCTGTAGACTGTGCTAAAGGTTTTTTGGGTTTTGGGCTCGGGCAGCCATACCGGTTGACCGATCATGACCAAAAGGGGACGTTCTCATGTAGACATGACCTAAAACCTGCATATGAAATTTTGTGACGATCAAACAAGAACTACCGGGTATAGCCTGTACTTGAAGGTTGAATAAAAAACTTTGACCACGAACTTTAACCAAAACTCCAAATGTCAACTAAACAGGAAAAGAAAAAGAAAAAAAAAACACTTGAACCTTCAGTAAAAAACTTTAACCACAAACTTTAACCAAAACTCTAAATGTTAACAGATGGACAGACGGAAGGACGGACGACAAAAGTCATTACTATAGCCCTCACTGTAAACAGTAGGGCTAAAAATGACGTGCAACCAGCCTAGTTTTTTTCTGAATTTTACAAATTCAAAACAAGTTTGCCTGATATTTTTGTTTGCTGACAAGGGAAAAAAACATTTAACAAAAAAAGAACAAAGTTGTGAAATGCAGAGGTCACATGGTCGGGTGTGATACCCCCACTGAAACAATAGGTATACCCCCACTGAAACAATAGGTTAAGTGGGGAGTACATTTTTCAGAAAGATCAGAGCTATACACAACATGGGATGCTATTTCAACATCATTTCCACATCAAAAGGACACAGGATCACATGAATACTCGAAAAGATGCTTTTAAAAACCAAAATAATCCCAAACAGATCAAAAATAAGGGCATGGATTACATGAAACAGGTTTAAAGTGACTCAGTATTTTTTTTTCACTGAATACAAATTTTATTTCTTTCAAAACCTAACACACCAACACAATGTGCCTTGCTCCTTATGAAACCTCTCCTTTATTTATTTATTGGGGTTTAACAACACTTTTGACAGCCAGGGTCACCTTGTGTCAAGCAGTTGTATGGGTGGAGAAAGCCAGAGTACCCCAAGAGAACCACCGAGCAACTGTCAAGACTCCCCAACGTACTAACTCCATACAAGCAGGGCTAGCATTGGTTGAAGACAAGTGAACCCACGACGTGTAGTACGTCTTAGTAACCAACGCCATAGTGTCCCCTCGTGGGCAATGGGGATGAAGTGTCTTACCCAAGGACACAACGCGGTTGCCGCAGGTGGAATCTGAACTGAGGACCTCTCGTCTTGCAGCCGACATCTCTACCTACTGAGGCATCACGCTCCCCAAAACCTCGCCTCTTGAAAATAACTGTTTTGAAGATTTTTCTCAGGAAAACATTTGCATGAATTCATTATTTCCAGTAAACGTTTTAATAATTGAGAAAAGAAAGCGGTGCTGTCTATTACTTGTGTTGGAAAAGGGCTACTAAGCTCGTACTGTAAAGAGACCACATGGGATACGACTTATCAGGAGTTAATATACTGTGAGCAGATTGTCTCAGCTGAATGGTTAACTATGTTTTTCGCTACATCAACTCTCCTGGCTCCCAATCCTGCATATCTCTCTCCATCTTCTACCTTTTCTTCTCAACAACATAGCACTTTTGTTCAAACTTTTATTATCCTAACATCCAGATTGAATAATTCGCCTTATATGTCATGTGTAATATGCTTTAAGGAACCAGCTTACATAAGCCACGTGCTTGCTGCTGAATCTTTTTCCACGACTTTGTAAATTATTGTCTGACTTGAAACAATGTACATGTATAGTCTGGAATAAAATATTGTTTAAACTAAAAAACAGTGAAAAGTCAAGATTATGAAGAGATGTCTTTTCTACCTGGGACTAGTGATATAAAGAATGTCTTCATACTATTCCTACTGAAACGGATATGAGCGACATAGGTCTGCATCGCATGAATTGGACACCAAATGGGTCTCTGTCCAAATTGATCTTCAGTTAGTCACTTGATATGTATCGCAACGAGATCTGTCGAGATGCAAAGGCCAATTACGAGAAGGAATTCTCTTAGCATAAATCTTGTCATACCGGACAAGTACTTTGCAAAAGCACTGAGAATCTTGGCTCTTGCTAATGAAACTCAAACTAAATTTGACTGAGAGACGAATTCCATCACCAGACGTGTGACCAATGGATTTAATTACAGCTACTCCCAGTTTGGTTAAAGATTGGGCAACTGAAGCAGATTCAACAAGTGACATACATCTTTCTCCAGAAATGATTAACTGGAGTTAACTCAACAATGTTGCTGAGATATGCCGAAGACGTTGCTGATTAATGCACCTGGTGATATGCCATCACTTGATTCATTAGATGAGTGAACACCTAAGGAACTAACTTAATCCAATTGGTATAACTCTGAATTGGTGTAAAATGCTCTGAAACTGAAGATATTTCCTGAGCTGCTTTATGCATCGGAATTTGAAAGTAAGCATCCTTGAGATTGATGCTGTTAGTGAAATAGTTCTAGTGAATGGTGCTCATTACAGATCTCAAGGTCACCATGCTGAATTTTGGAGCTTTTCTGGAAAGATTTAGTAAGCTCAGATGTATAAAAGGCCAGAGTTGGCCATTTTTCTTAACAAGAAAGAGTTTGCTGTAGAACCCTGGCAACTCTTGGTTGTAAATGACCATGACTGCTTCATTTTAGAGATGCTATTTCTGTGTCTAACAAAGATGCTCTGTGATGCTCAGCATTTTTTTGATGCCCACTATAGAACACCCGGACACAACTGATGGCAATTTTTTTTACAATTCAATTCTACTGGTCCTAAAGATGCTTCATACCAAATAACAGTTCTCTGTTCCATGTGTTTTGGGAAATATGAGCATTTGAAAATATTTATATTTTTAGCTCCGGGGATTCCCCGAGGACACAGGAAAATTGTTTTTTGCATGAATCAAGTTTTTATGACTTAATAATGCCACATATCAAAATTTGGTTCAAATCGGACCATCAGATCAGAAAAAAGAAAATTTTGGGCAGGGCCCAAAATCTTGCCTCTCCCTTTACAAAGGCAAATATTGATCCACAAACTTCGTTTGAACAAACTTGATTCTACACCTCAAAATGAAGCTCCATACCAACTATTAAGCTATCGTACCCTCTGGTTTATGAGAAGATTTTTTTAAGAATTTTGGTGGATTTTCCCCCACCTCCTCCCTATGAGGCCGTGCAAGTTCATTTAAACCAAAAGGCGATGTCAGAACAAGCAATCACCTCAAATATAACTAAAATTGATGCAGCGGTTTAGGAGGGGTAGGTGGAAACACCATGTTCATTGACGACAGATGCCGGACGGTGAGTGATCACTATACTCGTCCTGACTTTCAGTCAGGTGAGCTAGTAAAAGATTATGCGGATGGTCTAAAGATAAACAGCCTCTCAAATAGGGTGTAGTCAGAAATCTCCTTCAGTTGGGGGAGTGTTTATAGTGTAGCAATGACAATATCCCATAACATTGGACAATTGTATGCCCAAATAAGTGTCTCAAAATAAGTAGATCATGAGACTAATACGAACACTTACTCAGAATTCTACAGAAGGAACTGAAAAAGTGGATGACAGTGTTGAGCATCTGGTAATTGATGCCTAATATCTCTTAGAAAATCTTCAGAATAACGTTATATGTTATAAGCTTCACTGAGTCATCCGTAAATAAAGAAATCAATTCCTATACATCTTGACAGAGTTCTAAGAAGACACAGTGTCATCAACATATTTCACATCCAAGACTCTCAAGGCAATAGCTGCTACTAGATTGTCCAATAATGAAAGATCAAACATCGTTCCCCGAAAGTGATGTAGAGTAGTCTCTGAAGGCTATATAAGAGACACATAAGCGACTTCGGGATAGACATAAATTTGTAGTGATATTCTTATCATCCAGAACTAGAGGAATTTATAGAAATGTCAATAAAAAAGAGTTTCGTTATAAGAAGAGTATCTAACAAAAGAAATAATAATAATAATCACATTTCTATAGACCTCTATCCCCACTGAAATATTTAGACTCAAAGCACTTAACAAAGTAAGTTACGAGCTACATGACTGAAAAGACTGAAAAAGAAAGAAAGCTTGTATTTTCCTTTAGGTACCAAATGAGTCTAAAAATAGGAATGTTTCAAGGCTCTTTTTGAAACCTTGAAGAGATGTGCAGTGTCGCATGTGGGATAGTAGACTGTTCCAGATTTTGGGTGCCTGAAAACAGAAGGCTCGTTGTCTCCAGCATTTTAAGTTCCTTTTTGGACAGATGAGGACTCAGTTTTCAGCACAAGAGCATAGCGAGCGTATTGGTATGTATGCACTGAGGTGTGCAGAAAGATAAGCTGGGAGAGATTCATTAAAGTAGTTAAATACTAGAAGGGAGATTTTGAAATCAATCTTAGTCTTAACCCTTTACCTAACATGAAAAGCAGACGACACTTGCAAAAAAAATTCTTGAATAACTTATTTTTTTCATTTTTTGTCTCAAAAACATAGGTTATGACCCCTCATTGGAACGAGCTCGACGAGCTCGTTCCAATGAGGGGTCATAACCTATGTTTTTGAGACAAAAAATGAAAAAAATAATGAAAATTAATTGGCGATTTTTGAGAATAGCGCTGGCCGGTTTTGGCCGTTACGTTGGGTAAAGGGTTAACTGGGAGCCAATGGAGCTTTTTCAGCAGAAGTGTTATATGGTTCCTTTTGGGGTTATGGAATATTAACCTGGCTGCATGATTTTTAATTTTTTTAAGTCAGCTGAGCTGCATCAATGTCAAGCCAGCTAACAAAGAGTTACATTAATCAAGTTTCGATAAAACAACACAACAGGCAAGTTGTGTAGTTGTCTTTTTTGTCAGAAGGTGGCGAATGGCACTTATTCTCCTAAGCTCTAGATAGGAAGTACGACAAATATGTCCAACTTGCTCCTTCATCCATTGTTAAGCAGGAGTCTAAATGTGGACCCCAAGGTTCTTAACATAGTTCTTGAAAGGGATGATTGAAATACCAACTGACAAGTGATGGTTTAAGAGTGGGGTGACTTTCGAGTGTGTGCCTACCAATGTGGCTTCTGTCTTATTGTCGTTTAATTTCGATCTATTTCTAATCATCCACTGTTTAACCGATTTGAATCACTGAAATTGTCAGATATTGGAGGTTTAAAGAGTTGGGTGTCATCAGCGTATTTGTGATGATCACAGCTATTTTGGCTGATTATTGGCGAGTGGGGTTGGGTGTACAATGTAAAGAGAACAGGTCCAAGAACAGAGCCTTTGGGAAACTAAATTTGAGTTTCTGAGGGGAGGAGAGCAGACTGTCTGTCCCGACAGTCTGATATCTCTCAGACAGATATGTTGAAAACCACTTGAGAGTGTTACCAGTGATACCAAAAGTGGTCTGGAGTCTATCAAGCAGTATCTTATGATCAATTGTGTCCAATGCTGCTGATAGGTCCAACAGAGTCAACACAGTTACTCAGCCCTCATCAGCATGACAAAGTAGAGAATTTGCGATGTGTAAAAGAGCTGTTTCAGTGCTGTGGTTCTCTTAGTAAGCCGGCTGAAATGTGTCAAGGAGAGAGTTTATTTTAAGATGCTCTCTTAGCGGAGACAGAACAGTTTTCTCAAGAATTTTTGATAAAAATGGCCAGTTAGATACAGGTCTGTAGTTCTTAGGAGTGTTTTCGTCTAGATTTGATTTCTTAAGAGGTATAACAATTGCTTGTTTGAACTCAGGAGGTGCCGAGATTTTTGATTTAGGGTATAGTAGGTACCAGCTCAGGAGAAGATTTCAGTAAACTACTGGGAAATGGATCTAGGATACAACTTTTGGATGGTGAGTTTCTTATTAATTAACGATGAAATCGTCCATAACAGGTCTGAAGGTTGACAGTTCATCTCCATTAAAAGGGGTATGTGATGTTTCAATAGGACTGCCAGTCATTTCATTGTGCAGTGTTTCAGTTTTCTGTGTGAAAAACTGAAAAAATATCTTGTAGCTGAGATTCAGGCACCTTATTTGGCAATGTGGAGGTATTACTTTTGCCGAGCATTTATCAGTCAAAGAAACAAGAGGCCCCAAGGAACCTGAGAGCGCTCGTCTGACAATGACAACTATCAACCGAGGGTCCTGATTTGAACAACCTTGCATCTGCCCCATTAAGAAAACCATATACCAAATATCAAAACATTCTGAAAATTCTGACTGGTGGATGTGAAGAAGATGATTTTTGAAAAATATTCCTCATATTGAACTAAGTTATAATTCGGGCTCCCATAGGGGGCCCAAATATGAACCTAGGGACTGGGCTTGAACAAACTTGAATCTGACCTCCCTAAGGATGCTGTATTCCAAATATCAAAAGATTCTGACTGCTGGATCTGAAGAAAAATATTTTTAAAAAAATATTCCTCATGTTATAATTCGGGTTCCCACAGGGAGCCCAAATATAAACCCACAGACTTGGCTTTACCAAATTTGAATCTCACCTCCCTAATGATACAGTATTCATTATATCAAAAGGTTCTTACTGGCAGATGTGAAGAAGAAGATTTTTAAAGAATGTTCCTCATATTGAACTAAGTCACAATTCGGTCTCCCACAGGGAGCCCAAATATCGACTCGGAGACTTGGCTTGAACAAACTTGAATCACACCTACCTAAGACTACTGTATACCAAATATCAAAACATTCCGACTGATGGATCTGAAGAAGAAGATTTTTAAAGAAAATTCCTGATATTGAACAAGTTATAATTTGGGCTCCCACAGGGAGCCCAAATATGAACCCAGAGACTTGGCTTGAAGAAATCTGAATGATGTGAGCTAAAAAGGCCATAATGAGCAGAAAAGTCAAATGTGCTGCACACATGAGTAGAAAACTCAAGGGGGTGGAAAGCAACGAGGCCAGGGTAGCAAAACAGGAATGAGTCTACATTAAGTAATCCATCTCCATACGATACATTGTCAATCCTTGAGCCCCTCAGGAGTGACAAAAATAGTCCGAGCATCATGCCTTTTCTTCAGTTGATCATAATGTGGAGCTCCCCTATGAAGCCCCTTCATACAACCTGTGTGGATGAAACTTAGTTACACACTCTGGAGGGTACTGAATACAAAATTTCTAACTCTTCAGCTGCATGGCCAATTCTGGCTCCCATTGGGCACCCAAATATTAACCCAGGCTCTTGATTTGAATGAAGTTGAATCTGTCCCCCTAGAGATGTTGTGCCAAATATGAAAGCATTCTGACTAATTGGTCTGAAGAAGAAGATTTTTAAAGAAATTTCCTCATATTGCCCTAAGTTAAATATTCGGGCTACCATAGGGAGCCCAAATATTAATCCAGGGAACTAATTTGAACAAATTGAATCTGACTTCCCTAGAGATGTTGTAAACCAAATATAAAAGCATTCTGCCTGGTGGATCTGAAGAAGTTTTTTAAAGAAATTTCCATATACAGCCCTAAGTTAAAATTTGAGCCTCCATAGTGAGCCCAAATATTAACCTATGGACACGATTTGAACAAACTTGCCCCCCCCCCCCCCCCCCCCCCACAAGAGATGTTGTATACCAAATGTGAAAGCATTCTGACAAGTGAATCTGAAGAAGATTTTTGCAGAAATTCCCTCATATTGTACTAAGTTAAATTTCAGGTAACCCAGGCACTTGACTTGAACAAACATGAATCTGCCTGGTGGATCTGAAGAAGATTTTTAAAAATTATCCCCCATATTGCACTAAGTAAAAATTTGGGCTTCCATGGGCAGCCCAAACATTAACCGAGTGACTTGGTTTGAACAATCTTGAATCTGACCCTCATAACAATGATGTATACCAAACATTAAAAGATTCTGACTGGTGGTTCTTTAAAAGAAGATTTTCAAAGAATATTCCCCATATTGCCCTAAGTTAAAAAAATTTGGCTCCAGTATTGAGCCCAAATATGAACCATTGGGCTTCATTTTAACACACTTGGATCTGACCTCCCTATGGATGCTGTAAACCAAGTATTAAAAGATTCTGACCATTGGTTTTTGAGAATTTTTTTTAAAAATTTTTACAAATATGCTGATACAACATTTTTTCGATGCCCTCTACACAACACCCTAACATAACCGATGGCAATTTTGTTTTACCATTCCATTCTACTGGTCCTAAGGATGCTTCACACCAAATAATAGCTCTCTGTTCCGTGTGGTTTTGGAAATATGGGCGCTTGAAAATATTTCTATTTTAAACTCTTGGGGTTCCACGGGGCATTTTGAAAAAAATTTTGGGCACAAATCAAGTACTTATGACCCACTAATACTTCATATCAAATTTGGTTCAAATCAGCCCCTCAGTTTGGAAAATAGAAATTTTGGGTTGGGCAAAAATTCTTGCTCCTCCTGTAATGACAAATATTGCCCCTCAAACTTCTCTTGAACAAACTTGAGTCTACACCTCAAAAGGAAGCTGCATACCAAATATCAAGTCTCTGCTACAGCTGGTTCATGAGAAGATTTTTAAATGAAAGTGTCAATGACACTGTAGCTCAACTTGTCAAGACATGTACATGTATAGTATGTGACACAGCAATGACAAACATCTAGGTAATGACCTGATAACAAAGGTACATATAAAGTATTGTAACGGTCTGTACATAAATACTGACAGTAGCCTGTAACAAATGTATAGGTAAAGTATTGTAAAGGTGTGTGACAGTCAGATGCTAAACTAGAAAAGATATCTTTGAGTCCCAGAGTGGGTCTGACTGAACCCCCCAAAATATTTGTTCTCACAGCACAGTGATAACAAAGGCACCCCAAAACACACTCATTCCTGTCCCAAGGTGAAAACAAAGGTATCCAAGAAGTTTCATGAAGATCAGTTCAAAAATACGAGCTGTATAGAAGTTGTGACAAACAAGAGGCCCCACGGGGCCTGAAGCGCTCATCTTGTACAGAACACAATTTAAACAGAGTCCAAGAATGAGTCTACATTAAGCAAGCCATCTCCATAGGCTACACTGTCAATCCTTGAGTCCCTCAGGAGTGACAAAAATAATCTGGGCATCATGCCTTTTCTTCAGTTGATCAGAAGTAAAATGTTGAGCTCCCCTATGAAGCCCCTGGACACAACCTATGTGGATTAATCTTAGTACCTCTAGAGGGTACTGAATACAAAATTTTTAATTCTTCAGCAAAATGGCCAATTTCGGCTCCCATAGAGAGCCCAAATATTAACCCAGGCTCTTGATTTGAACACAGTTAAATCTGACTTCCCTAGAGATGTTGTGTACCGAATATGAAAGCATTCTGATTGTTAGATCTGAAGAAGAGAAATTGTAAAGAAATTTCTTCAAATTGCACTAAGTTCAAATTTGGGCTACCATAGCGAGCCCAAATATTAACCTAGGGATCCGATTTGAACAAACTTGAATCTGACCCCCCAGAGATGTTGTATACCAAATGTGAAAGCCTTCTGACAAGTGAATCTGAAGAAGATTTTTGAAGAAATTCTCTCATATTGTACTAAGTTAAATTTCATGTTCCCATATGGAGCCCAAATATTAACCTAGGCACTCGAATTGAACAACCTGGAATCTGACCCCCCTAGAGATGTTGTATACCAAATATAAAAGCATTCCGACTGGTGGATCTGAAGAAGATTTTTAAAGAAATTTCCTCATATTGCACTAAGTAAAAATTTGGGCTACCATAGTGAGCCCAAATATATACCTAGGGATCTGATTTGAACAAACTTGAATCTGACCCCCACAGAGATGTTGCATACCAAATATCAAAGCATTCTGATTGATCGATTTGAAGTTATTATTTATTTATTTATTTATTGATGTTTAAGGTCACATATTTATGCACCATGGCTAACCATGACCGTGACAGTTGTACGGGTGGAGGAAGCCGGAGTACCCGGAGAGAACCACTGAGCAACGACGAGCAGCTGCCAGCTCGCCAACATCATAACTCCGCACTGCAGCACAGGCAGGGTTAGATTGGTTGAAGACATGCATACCATCGACGGGCAGTACGCCTTAGTACACGGCATCATCGTGCCCCCACGCGGGCAATGGAGATGAAGTGTCTTGCCCAAGGACACAACGGGGTTGCCGCAGGTGGGATTCGAACCGAGGACCTCTCGGCTTGCAGCCTGCACCTCTACCTACTGAGCCACCGTGCTCCCCGATGGATCTGAAGAAGAAGATTTTTATAAATTACCCTCCATATTGAACAAAGATAAAATTTGGGCTTCCGTAGGAAGCTAGGAAGCCCAAATATTAACCTAGGGACTTGGTTTGAACAATCTAGAATCTGACCTTCATAACAATGATGTATACCAAATATTAAACGATTCTGACTGGTGGTTCTGAAGAAGAAGATTTTTAAAGAATATTCCCCATATTACCCTATGTTAAAACTTCGGGCTCCTGTAGAGAGCCCAAATACGAACCAATGAGCTTTATTTCAACAAACTTTTATCTGACCCCCCTATGAATGCTGTATACCAAATATCAAAAGATTCTGATGATTGGTTCTGGAGAAAAGATTTTTTTAAATTTTTGCAAATATGCTGACTCAGCATTTTTTCGATGCCCATTACAGAACACCCTAACATAACCGATGGCAATTTTTTTTTACCATTCAATTCTACTGGTCATAAGGATACTTCATACCAAGTAAAAGCTCTCTGTTCCGTGGGGTTTGGGAAATATGGGCGTTTGAAAATATTTCTATTTTTAGCTCCCAGGGTTCCCATGGGGATGCGGGAATTTTTTTTTTTTTTTGCATGGGTCAAGTACTTATGACCCAATACTTCCACAAACCAAATTTGGTTCATACCGGACCATCGGTTCAGAAAATAGAAATTTTGGGCGGGGCCAAAAATCTTACCCCTCCTATTACAAAGCCAAATATTACTTCACGAACTTCGTTTGAACAAACTTGATTCTACACCTCATATGGAAGCTCCATAGCAAATATCAAGTCATTGTCCACACTGGTTCTTGAGAAGAAGATTTTTAAAATATTTTGGAGTATTTTCCCCCACTCCCTCCCTATGGGGCTAGGCATGCTGAGTTGAACAATGAAAGTGTCATTGACACTGTAGCTTAACTTGTGTGTTGTGTTTGATGAAAAGGATAATGTTCAATGTTTATGAAAGGATTATGAAAAAAGACAAGAATTGTGATAATTGGGAATATGTTCATTTCTGTTCCCTGTATGCTAAGTTTATGATAAAAATGAAAGTGTCAATGACACTGTAGCTCAACTTGTCAAGACAAAGACATGTACATGTATAGTATGTGACACAGCAATGACAAACATCTAGGTAATGACCTGATAACAAAGGTACATATAAAGTATTGTAATGGTCTGTACATAAATACTGACCGTAGCCTGTAACAAATGTATAGGTAAAGTATTGTAAAGGTGGGTGACAGTCAGATGCTAAACTAGAAAAGAAATCTTTGAGTCCCAGAGTGGGTCTGACTGAACCCCAAAATATTTGTTCTCATAGCACAGTGACAACAAAGGCACCCCAAAACACACTCATTCCTGTCCCAAGGTGAAAACAAAGGTACCCAAGAAGTTTCGTGAAGATCAGTTCACAAATATGAGCTGTGTAGAAGTTGTGACAAAAAACTGATTGGACCTAATTTCGGTACAAAATGGCCACTGGCAGCCATCTTGAATTTTGGACTGCACCCAGAAACACTCGTTCTCGTCCCAAGGTGATAACAAAGGTACCCAAGAAGTTTTGTGAAGATCGGTTCATAAATACAGCCTCTAGCCCGAGCCGTATTGACATGTGCACTTACAGAGTATAAGTAGCACTGAATAAATCAAAGTTCATCTAATTTGCATAATTTCTGCACGAGAAAAAAACCCGTACTATATGTGATGTATTCCATGTTACTAAACATTCAAACAAAAATTTATTAAAATCAGAACTTTCCTACAGAAGTTCTGTACAAAAGACTGATTGCACTAATTTTGGTACAAAATGGCTGCTGGTGGCCATCTTGAATTTTGGACCACACCCAAAAACACTCATTCTCACCCCAAGGTAATAACAAAGGTACCCAAGAAGTTTCGTAATGATCGGTTCATAAATACGGCATCTAGTCTGAGCCGTATAGAAGTTGTGTAGGAAAAACTGATTAGACCTAATTTCGATACAAAATGGCCACTGGCAGCCATCTTAAATTTTGGACCGCACCCAGAAACACTCGTTCTCGTCCCAAGGTGATAACAAAGGTACCCAAGACGTTTCGTGAAGATCGGTTCATAAATACAGACTCTAGCCCGAGCCGTATTGATTGACATGTGTACTTACTGTGTGTAAGCAGCACTGAAAAAATCAAAGTTCATCTAATTTGCATAATTTCTGCACGAGAAAAAAACCTGTATTATATGTGATGTATCCCATGGTACTAAACATTCACACAAACAATTATTCAAATCAGCGCTTTCATAAGGAAGTTCTGTGCAAAAATCTGATTGCACCAAATTTCGTGCAAAATGGCTGCCATCGGCCATCTTGAATTTCGGACCGGACCCCAAAACACTCGTTCTTGTCCCATGGTGATAACAAAGGTACCCAAGAAGTTTCGTAAAGATCGGTTCATAAATACGGCCTCTAGCCCGAGCCGTATTGGCATTTGCACTTACAGTGCTGAAAGTAACACCAAAAAACATCAAAGTTAGTCTAATTTGCATAATTTACGCACGAGAAAAAAACCCGTATTATATGTGATGTATCCCATGGTACTAAACATTCATACAAAAAATTATTCAAATCAGAGCTTTCATATGGAAGTTCTGTACAAAAAACAGATTTCTGCATCGTCGGTACAAAATGGCAGCTGGCAGCCATCTTGAATTTCGGACCGCACCCAAAAACACTTGTTCTCGTCCCACAGTCATAACAAAGGTACCCAAGAAGTTTCGTAACGATCGGTTCATAAATACGGCCTCTAGTCCGAGCCATAGCAGCTTGGCACTTACAGCTCTGAAAGTAACACTAAATAAATCAAAGTCAGTCTAATTTGCATAATTTACGCACGAGAAAAAAACCTGTATTATATGTGATGTATCCCATGGTACTAAACATTTATACAAAACTTTATTCAAATCAGAACTTTCATACAGAAGTTCTGTACAAAAAACTGATTTTTGCATCATCGGTACAAAATGGCCGCTGGCAGCCATCTTGAATTTTGGACCACACCTAAAAACACTCGTTCCCGTCCCAGGGTCATAACAAAGGTACACAAGAAGTTTCGTAAAGATCGGTTCATAAATACGACCTCTAGCCCGAGCCATAGCCAATTGTTGATGTACGGACAGACGGACAGACGGACGGCGGACGACGGGCCATGACAATAGCTCAAATTTGACTTTATCAAAGTTGAGCTAATAATATGAGGTGTACACTGTACTAAAGATCTGAAGGGTGGGTTAATATGACCTCACAGTTAATATATGTGGCCCTCACAGTTAATGTATATTAACAAAAGTTACCAAGTTACAGTGAAATTATTCCAAAACGAGTCATCCTATCAAGTTACATTAAAATCCCTTCATAAATATGGCCTGTAGACTGTGCTAAAGGTTTTCGGGCTTCGGGCCCCTGTAGCCGTCAGTTTCCCAATTGCGTCCAAAGGGGACGTTCTCATCTAGACATTATATGAAGTCAACCTACCAAGTTACAATGAAATCCCTTAATAAATATGACCTGTACACTGTGCTAAAGGTTTTTGGGCTTTGGGCTCTGGCAGCCATCATGGTTGAATGATCGCAACCAAAAGGGGACATTCTCATCTGGGCATCATCTGGAGTGATCCTACAAAGTTACAATGAAATCGCTTCATAAATATGACCTGTAGACTGTGCTCAAGGTTTTTGGGCTTCGGGCCCCTGAAGCCGTCACAGTTGACCAATCACGGCCAAAAGGGGATGTCATCATCTAGGCATTATATGGATTCAAACTTACGGGTTACAATAAAGTCCTTCCATAAATATGACCAATAGACTATCCTAAAGGTTTTGGGGTTTTGGGTTCGGGCAGCCATCAAGGCAGAATGATCGCGACCAAAAGGGGACGTTCTCATGTAGACATTATTTAGAGTCATCCTACAAAGGTACAATGAAATCTCTTCATAAATATCACCTGTAGACTGTGCTAAAGATTTTCGGGCTTTGGGCCCCTGTAGCCAACACAGCTGCCTAATGGTGTCCAAAAGGGGCTGTTCTCATCTAGACATTACATGAAGTCAACTTACCAAGTTACAATGAAATCCCTTCATAAATATGATCTGAAGACTGTGCTAAAGGTTTTCGGGCTTTAGGCTTGGGCAGCCATCATGGTTGAATGATCACAACCAAAAGGGGACATTCTCATCTGGACATCATCTGGGGTGATCCTATGAAGTTACAATGAAATCCCTTCATAAATATGACCTGTAGACTGCGCTCAAGATTTTTGGGCTTCAGGCACCTGTAGCCATCACAGTTGACCAACCACGACCAAAAGGGGATGTCATCATCTAGGCATTATATGGAGTCAACCTAACAAGTTACAATGAAATCCTTCCATAAATACGACCTACAGACATGCTAAAGGTTTTTGGGCTCGGGCAGCCATTAAGGCTGCATGATCGTGACCAAAAGGGGAGGTTCTCATCTGGACACTATTTGGAGTCATCCTACCAAGCTACAATGAAATCCCTTCATAATTATGACCTGTAGTCTATGCTAAAGGTTTTCGGGCTCTGGGCCCCTGAAGCCGTCACAGTTGGCCAATCGTGTCCAAAAGGGGACGTTCTCATCTAGACATTATATGAAGTCAACCTACCAAGTTACAATGAAATCCCTTCATAAATATGACTTGTAGACTGTGCTAAAGGTTTTTTCGGGCTTCGGGCTCGGGCAACCATCATGGTTGAATGATCGCAACCAAAGGGGACAATCTCATCTGGGCATCATCTGGAGTGATCCTGCAAAGTTACAATGAAATCCCTTCATAAATATGACCCGTAGACTGTGCTCAAGGTTTTTGGGCTTCGGGCACCTGTAGCCATCACAGTTGACCAATCACGACCAAAAGGGGATGTCATCATCTAGGCATTATATGGAGTCAACCTAACAATGTTACAATGAAATCCTTCTATAAATATAACCTTTTGCCTATGTTAAAGGTTTTTGGGCTCGGGCACCCATCAAGGCTGAATGATCACGGCCAAAATGGGACGTTCTCATCTAGACATTATTTGGAGTCAACCTACCAAGTTACAATGAAATCCCTTCATAATTATGACCTGTAGTCTATGCTAAAGGTTTTCGGGCTCTGGGCCCCTGAAGCCGTCACAGTTGGCCAATCGTGTCCAAAAGGGGACGTTCTCATCTAGACATTATATGAAGTCAACCTACCAAGTTACAATGAAATCCCTTCATAAATATGACTTGTAGACTGTGCTAAAGGTTTTTTCGGGCTTCGGGCTCGGGCAACCATCATGGTTGAATGATCGCAACCAAAGGGGACAATCTCATCTGGGCATCATCTGGAGTGATCCTGCAAAGTTACAATGAAATCCCTTCATAAATATGACCCGTAGACTGTGCTCAAGGTTTTTGGGCTTCGGGCACCTGTAGCCATCACAGTTGACCAATCACGACCAAAAGGGGATGTCATCATCTAGGCATTATATGGAGTCAACCTAACAATGTTACAATGAAATCCTTCTATAAATATAACCTTTTGCCTATGTTAAAGGTTTTTGGGCTCGGGCACCCATCAAGGCTGAATGATCACGGCCAAAATGGGACGTTCTCATCTAGACATTATTTGGAGTCAACCTACCAAGTTACAATGAAATCCCTTCATAAATATGACCTGTAGACAGTGCTAAAGGTTTTCGGGCTTCGGGCACCTTTAGCCGTCAAAGTTGCCCAATCATGTCCAAAAGGGGACGTTCTCATCTAGACATTACATGAAGTCAACCTACCAAGTTACAATGAAATCCCTTCATAAATATGACCTGTAGACTGTGCTAAAGGTTTTCGGGCTTTGGGCTCGGGCAGCCATCATGGTTGAATGATCGCAACCAAAGGGGACAATCTCATCTGGGCATCATCTGGAGTGATCCTGCAAAGTTACAATGAAATCCCTTCATAAATATGACCCGTAGACTGTGCTCAAGGTTTTCGGGCTTCGGGCACCTGTAGCCATCACAGTTGACCAATCACGACCAAAAGAGGATGTCATCATCTAGGCATTATATGGAGTCAACCTAACAATGTTACAATGAAATCCTTCTATAAATATAACCTTTTGCCTATGCTAAAGTTTTTTGGGCTCGGGCACCCATCAAGGCTGAATGATCATGGCCAAAATGGGACGTTCTCATCTAGACATTATTTGGAGTCAACCTACCAAGTTACAATGAAATCCCTTCATAAATATGACCTGTAGACAGTGCTAAAGGTTTTCGGGCTTCGGGCACCTTTAGCCGTCAAAGTTGCCCAATCATGTCCAAAAGGGGACGTTCTCATCTAGACATTATATGAAGTCAACCTACCAAGTTACAATGAAATCCCTTCATAAATATGACCTGTAGACTGTGCTTAAGGTTTTCGGGTTCGGGCAGCCATCATGGTTGAATGATCGCAACCAAAGGGGACAATCTCATCTGGGCATCATCTGGAGTGATCCTATGAAGTTAAATGAAATCCCTTCATAAATATGACCTGTAGACTGTGCTCAAGGTTTTTGGGCTTCGGGCACTTGTAGCCATCACAGCTGACCAATCACGACCAAAAGGCGATGTCATCATCTAGGCATTATATGGAGTCAACCTAATAGGTTACAATGAAATCCTTCCATAAATATGACCTTTTACCTATGCTAAAGGTTTTTGGGCTCGGGCACCCATCAAGGCTGAATGATCGCGATCAAAAGGGGACGTTCTCATCTAGACATTATTTGGAGTCATCCTACCAAGTTACAATGAAATCCCCTCATAAATATGACCTGTAGACTGTGCTAAAGGTTTTCGGGCTTTGGGCACCTTTAGCCGTCACAGTTGCCCAATCATGTCCAAAAGGGGACGTTCTCATCTAGACATTATATGAAGTCAACCTACCAAGTTACAATGAAATCCCTTCATAAATATGACCTGTAGACTGTGCTAGGTTTTCGGGCTTCGGGCTCGGGCAGCCATCATGGCTGAATGATCGCAACCATAGGGGACAATCTCATCTGGGCATCATCTGGAGTGATCCTAAGAAGTTACAATAAAATCCCTTCATAAATATGACCTGTAGACTGTGCTCAAGGTTTTCGGGCTTCGGGCACTTGTAGCCATCACAACTGACCAATCACGACCGAAAGGGGATGTCATCATCTAGGCATTATATGAAGTCAACCTAACAGGTTACAATGAAATCCTTCCAAAAATATGACCTTTTGCCTATGCTAAAGGTTTTTGGGCTCGGGCACCCATCAGGGCTGCATGATCGCGATCAAAATGGGACATTCTCATCGAGACATTATTTGGAGTCATCCTACCAATTTACAATGAAATCCCTTCATAAATATGACCTCTAGACAGTGCTAAAGGTTTTCGGGCTTTGGGCTCCTGTAGCCGTCACAGCTGCCCAATCACGTCCAAACGTGGACTTTCTCATCTAGACATTGTATGAAGTCAACACACCAAGTTACAATAAAATTCCTCAATAAATATGACCTGTAGACTGTGCTAAAGGTTTTCGGGTTTTGGGCTCAGGCAGTCGTCACGGTTGGCAGATCGTGCCCAAATGGGGAAATTCTCATCCAGGCATCATAAGGAGTCATCCTACCAAGTTACAATGAAATCCCTCCACATTAAACATGACCTGCAGACTGTGCTAAAAGTTTTTGGGTTTCGGGCTTGGGCAGCCATCACGGTTGATAGATCATGCCCAAATGGGGACGTTCTCATCTAGGCATTATACAGAGGCATCCTACCAAGTTACAATGAAATCTCTTCATAAATACGACCTGTAGACTGTGCTAATGGTTTTCGGGTTTTGGGCTCGGGCAGCCATACTGGTTGCCCGATCGCGACCAAAAGGGGACGTTCTCATCTAGACATGACCCCAAACCTGCATATGAAATTTCGTGACGATCAGACAAGAACTGCGGGGTGTAGCCCGTGCTAAGGGAAAATGTGAACAGACGTCACAGACTCACAGACTAACAGACTTCCGCACGCGTGATGACAATAGCTTATCTTGACTATGTCAAGTTTAGCTAAAAATGAAATGCCCCTTTGGGACCATCACTCACACAAACTTTCACTTGAATTGGCCCAGTGGTTTTAGAGGAGAATACCAAAACATGGTGTTGACGGACGACAGACGACGGACGACGGACAGAGAGCGATGAGATTACCTCAGCTTGACTTTGTCAAGATGAGCTAAAAACTGATTGGACCTAATTTCGGTACAAAATGGCCACTGGCAGCCATCTTGAATTTTGTACCGCACTCAGAAAAACACTCGTTCTTGTCCCAAGGTGATAACAAAGGTACCCAAGAAGTTTCGTGAAGATCGGTTCATAAATACAGCCTCTAGCCCGAGCCGTATTGACATGTGTACTTACAGTGTATAAGTAACACTAAATAAATCAAAATTCATCTAATTTGCATAATTTCTGCACGAGAAAAAAACCCGTACTGTATGTGATGTATTCCATTTTACTAAACATTCATACAAAAATTTATTCAAATTAGAACTTTCATACAGAAGTTCTGCACAAAAGACTGACTGCACTAATTTTGGACAAAATGGCTGAGGTGGCCATCTTGAATTTTGGACCACACCCAAAAACACTCGTTCTCATCCCATGGTGATAACAAAGGTAACCAAGAAGTTTTGTAAAGATCGGTTCACAAATACGGCCTCTAGCCTGAGCCGTATAGAAGTTGTGTACAAAAAACTGATTAGACCGAATTTCGGTACAAAATGGCTACTAGCAACCATCTTGAATTTTGGACCGCACTCAGAAACACACCCGTATTATATGTGATGTATCCCATGGTACTAAACATTCATACAAAAAATTATTCAAATCAGTGCTTTCATATGGAAGTTCTGCGCAAAAATCTGATTTCACCTAAGTCTGTACAAAATGGCCGCCAGCGGCCAACTTGAATTTCGGATCGGCCCAAAAACACTCGTTCTCGTCCCACGGTCATAACAAAGGTACCCAAGAAGTTTCGTAAAGATCGGTTCATAAATACAGCCTCTAGCCGGAGCCGTGTTGAATTGTTGACAGATGGACGACTGGCCATGGCATAAGCTCAAATTTGGCTTCGCCAAAGTTGAGCTAAAAAATTGGAGCATTTTGGCCCCACCCCCTCAATATGAGCAGAAACAAAATTTGAAGAAAAGCCCAAATGACCCTACATAACCACTGCTCATGTGAAATTTCATTAAAATGTGGCCAGTGGTTTGGGAGAAAAAGGCCCAAACACCACCTTCACGACAGACAACGGACGAAAAGTGATCAGAATAGCTCACCCTGACTTTCAGTCAGGTAAGCTAAAAAACTGTTTTGATGAACTGCATTCTTTTAGTTTGTCCAGGAATATTGTTTTTTTGCTCTTCACACACATAATTTTGAGATGGTTTTATGCTTGTTGACACAAATTTCACATTGAATCGTGAGGCCATTAGATCTCCAGAGCCTTTCTGCTTTCCTGTTGGACCGTTTTTCTTGCCTTATGTCTTCGTTTATCCAGGGTGCTGGTGGTCGCCAAAGCTTGTGAGCAGCTGGTTTTCTGGATGCTGCACTCAAGTTTGGATGACTCATGTCAGCTTCCCAATGCGATAAGTTAATGCCATTTATATTCCTACTAGTTATTCTTTGTGTTGAACGTGATGGTTTCTGTAAAGAAATGTAACAGAAGATTGCCTTGTGGTCAGAAAGAGCAGTGTCCACTTCGGAGACATAGCTGATGAAGTCTGATTCTTCCATGGCTAAGATCCAATCTAGAATGTGTCCATGTTTATGCGTAGGATTACAAATGAGCTGTTTAAGCCTGTAGTCTCTGAGCAAGGAATTTATGGTCTTGACGTTCGGGTTGTTTGGCAGATCAAAGTAAAAATTAAAATCTCCAATAATGAGCATTTCGTTTTTGTTATTGTTTTGGGGATTGAGAAATTTTGGAAATTCATTTATGAACATGCCATTTGTTAACTTGTTTTGTATGCTAGGAGGTGGTCGGTAAAGACAGGTGATTGTTGCCGAGGCATCCTTGTGGCTCACACTGATCTCAACTGCTTCGAATGTGGTGTACGACATACATTTAATTAGCCAGTGTTTATCAAGTGACCTTTTGGCAATGATGGCTATGCCACAACCTCTTCTATCTTTATGTGGAAATGACTTGATTATGCGAGAGCTGGGGGTAATTTCAGTGATATAAGGCCCATCTCCATGGTGCTGTAGCTATGTCTCTGTGATAAGACATAGGTCAATGTCCTTGTCTTCAATCAAGTTTTGAATCTCGTGCATTTTCTGTCAGCAGGGCTGAGTGCTAATGTACGCGAGTTGGAATTTTAGGGACAAACGACCTTCTGTTTGCTTTGTTATTGTTATTTGAGTCAATGTACATTCCGACATTCACGTTTGAAATTTATTTTCTTGTGTTCTAGTTTGGTGTGGGGGTCCAGTTGGCACTGGATATGTATTTATTATTTATTTATTTATTGGTGTTTAAGGTCACATACTTATGCACAATGGCTAATTGTGACAGTTTTATGGGTGGAGGAAGCCGGAGTACCCGGAGAGAACCACCAAGCTGATACTGGATAACAATTTGAGTGAGTGTGCAGGTTGTTTTTTGCTTTAAGTACAATCTGGATGTTTGTATTTTTGCACAAAATTGAGGTCTCAGAAGTCTCAATTTTTTAAGAGTTTTGAACACAGCTGTGTTCAATGTGGACTAAAGTCTGTGTTACAATTGACATTGTCCAGTTCAGCTTGGGTGTATTGTTTCAAACACATTTCTTGGGTCAGCTTTTTGTCCAGAAGAATAACAAAGAGACACAGCTGAAAACACAGTTGATGTGTAACACTGGTTGGCTTGGGATCCAGTCACTTCGGTCCTAAGTCATTTCAGCCTCTGGTCACTTTGGCCTCAAAGTCATTTTGGCCCTAGTCACTTTGACCCCAGTCACTTTGGCCCCTTGGTCATTTTTAGCCCCATTTCGAGGGTAGCGATCTATAAAGAACAACGCATAGTTTATGTTTAGAAATAATAGGTAATTACCTTTATTAATTATGTTCAGTCATTTATATTTACACAGTGTACAGAAAAGTTTTACATGACATTTAAAACTACCATGTGTTTAAATTTACATACATTTAAGGTGCTATATAAGTAAGAGAAATTTGTTTACTTTGAAATTTCCACCTAAATTTAAATTAAATATACACAAATAATACATCAAAATGAAGGCTGTGATGTATAAAACACGCAAAATATATGCAGTCAACTCATTCATTCATGAACAGCAAAATCAAACTATCAAAGTAATTACCAAACTGGATGACTTCCAGCTTTCAAAAACACATATTGGTGTTTTTTTTTCCTTTTTTATAACCGTTATGGATAATTTGCTGGGGCTGCTCCCAAACCAGCGACTGTTTGGGTTTATTTATTATTTCTTCTAAAATCACAACCAAACTGAGATTTCGATACTACCATAAATATGCCCATGTTTCTAAGTAAAACACCGAGCAGAATTCTTGTTGTTATGTGCAATTCTTAGTCACCTTCCAGATCGAGGTCCGTGGGGGTCTAACCCCAGTACCCCACTGCCAATGCGCAGACTCAAACCAAATAACATCACTGACCCTCACTTCTGACTCTCATGGATTCATAAGCAAATAAAATTATTCCGGCTGCAAGGGATTTCAAATCCCACAATGTCTCTGTGTGCCTTCGGTGTGCTGAAACTTTTCATTCATTCATTCATCATGAAAGAAAATCTACTACATGTAGGTGTGAAGGAATACCATATTTCATATGTATCCCTCAATATCTGTTTGAGGTATAATGTTGGAAAACAATTAAATAAAAAAAAATGTTAAAATTCAAAAAATATTTTAAAATATTTATAGGGGCCGAAATGACTTGGTATATTGGGGCCAAATTGACTTGAGGCCAAAATGACTGAGGCCAAAATGACTGGGGTTGAAATGACTTGGGGCCGAAGTGACTGGAATTCGTTGGCTTGGGTGTATTGTTGACCACAATGATTTCCAGTAGAAGTGATTACTAAGAGAAGCAAATGAAATATGACCATGTGTGAAACAATGTAATGACTGAATTTCCTCCAAGTAGAGAATGTAGTTAATGAATAATCAATGTCAATAGAAGAAATTTTTCAGTGTAAACAGAATGTTCTGAAGTAAGATGTTAGAGACAAGCCATTGTAAAAAACAGCTTAAGATATAAAGTCTGAGTGATGATATGTCTACAAAAGTGCTCTAAAAAATCATAAATATCAGAATATTCAGCCTCCTGGGTAAAAAGCCTGCGTTACGAGCAATCGGATGATGCTTGGGGCTAGAGGTATGCAGACATAGATAATGAAAGTGTCAATGACGCTGTAGCTCAACTTGACAAACTTGAACTTGTTAAGTTATAAATGAAATGGCAAAATTGAAGATCATTGGTACCAATGTTATTTGATGAAATTTCAACATAACAGCATTGTGTGTGCACAACGTCAAGAATAATCCATGCATTTTAAAATGTAAACTGTAAGACTGGCTAAAGGAAGAATGTTGTTACACAAATGCAGTATGTTCAGAGGTTATTGTGAATGGCAACTTTTTTCACAGAAATGAATGCTAATCAATCACTCTTATCTAAAGGTCTTGCCTAATGAGCACACCAAGTTCAAAAATGAAAGTGTCAATGACACTGTAGCTCAACTTGTCAAGACAAAGACATGTACATGTATAGTATGTGACACAGCAATGACAAACATCTAGGTAATGACCTGATAACAAAGGTACATATAAAGTATTGTAACGGTCTGTACATAAATACTGACCGTTGTCTGTAACAAATGTATAGGTAAAGTATTGTAAAGGTGGGTGACAGTCAGATGCTAAACTAGAAAAAAATCTTTGAGTCCCAGAGTGGGTCTGACTGAACCCCAAAATATTTGTTCTCATAGCACAGTGACAACAAAGGCACCCCAAAACACACTCGTTCCTGTCCCAAGGTGAAAACAAAGGTACCCAAGAAGTTTTGTGAAGATCAGTTCATAAATACGAGCTGTAGAGAACTTGTGACAAAAAACTGATTGGACCTAATTTCGGTACAAAATGGCCACTGGCAGCCATCTTGAATTTTGGACTGTACCCAGAAACACTCATTCTTGTCCCAAGGTGATAACAAAGGTACCCAAGAAGTTTTGTGAAGATCGGTTCATAAATACAGCCTCTACCCTGAGCCGTATTGACGTGTGCTTACATTGTGTAAGTAGCACTGAATAAATCAAAGTTCATCTAATTTGCATAATTTCTGCATGAAAAAAAACCCCTTACAATATGTGATGTATTCCATGTTACTAAACATTCATACAAAAATTTATTCAAATCAGAACTTTCATACAGAAGTTCTGTACAAAAGACTGATTGCACTAATTTTGGTACAAAATGACTGCTGGTGGCCATCTTGAATTTTGGACCACACCCAAAAACACTCGCTCTCATCCCACTGTGATAACAAAGGTACCCAAGAAGTTTCGTAAAGATTGGTTCATAAATATGGCCTCTAGTCTGAGCTGTATAAAAGTTGTGTACAAAAACTGATTAGACCTAATTCCGGTACAAAATGGCCACAGGCAGCCATCTTGAATTTTAGACCGCACCCAGAAACACTCGGTCTCATCCCAAGGTGATAACAAAGGTACCCAAGACATTTCGTGAAGATCAGTTCATAAATACAGACTCTAGTCTGAGCCGTATTGACATGTGTACTTACTGTGTGTAAGTCGCACTGAAAAAATCAAAGTTCATCTAATTTGCATAATTTCTGCACGAGAAAAAAAACCCGTATTATATGTGATGTATCCCATAGTACTAAACATTCACACAAAAAATTATTGAAATCAGCACTTTCATATGGAAGTTCTGTGCAAAAATCTGATTGCACCTAATTTTGTACAAAATGGCTGCCATCGGCCATCTTGAATTTCGGACCAGATCCAAAAACACTCATTCTCGTTCCACAGTCATACCAAAGGTACCCAAGAAGTTTGGTAAAGATCGGTTCATAAATACGGCCTCTAGCCCGAGCCGTATTGGCATTTGCACTTACAGTGCTGAAAGTAACACCAAAACACATCAAAATTAGTCTAATTTGCACAATTTACGCACGAGAAAAAAACCCATATTATATGTGATGTATCCCATGGTACTAAACATTCATACAAAAAATTATTCAAATCAGAGCTTTCATATGGAAGTTCTGTACAAAAAACAGATTTCTGCATCATCGGTACAAAATGGCAGCTGGCAGCCATCTTGAATTTCGGACCGCACCCAAAAACACTCGTTCTTGTCCCACGGTCATAACAAAGGTACCCAAGAAGTTTCGTAAAGATTGGTTCATAAATACGGCCTCTAGCCCGAGCCATATCCAATTGTTGACGTACGGACAGACGGCCAGACGGACAGACGGACGACGGGCCATGACAAAAGCTCAAATTTGGCTTCGCCAAAGTTTTAACAATCCTATGATGTGACCTGCAGGCCATGTCAAGGAATGTTGATGCACAAATGCAATAAATTCAAAGATTGTTGCGAACAGCAACAGTTTTTGATGGAAATGAAAAGAAAATCAATAGCTCCTATCTTTGTCACCCTGCATAAGCATACAAAGTTTCAAAACAATCTGATAATGAATGTGCCCTCGGAGGCATGCCAAAGGAAGATGTTAATGCACAAATGCACTAAGTAGAAGATCATTGCTTGTGGCAATGGTTTTTGGGGGTTTTTTTATGGAAATTCATAAATATACCCTGCAGAGAGTGCAAAAGGGATAAGTTGATGCACAAATGCAGTAAGTTCAAAGGCTGGTGACAACGACAATAATTTTTTATGGAAATGAAAAAAAGCAATAGCTCACATCTAGAGGACACCCTGAACACACATACCAAGTTTCAAAGTGATCCGATCATAAATGTGCCCTGAAGGGTGTGTTAAAGGGTAATATTGAGGTCTGACTAAACTAAGTTCAAAGGTCAGTGGCAACATTTTTTGACAGAAATGGAAGAAAATCGACAGCTCCCATATAGATGTCACCCCACACAAGCACACCAAGTTTGCAAGCAATCCAATCATAAATGTGCCCTGCAGGGTGTGTCAAAGGGAAATATTGATGTTTCACTGCACTATGTTTTTACTAAGTTCATCAAAGGTAATTGCCAGTGGCAACATTTTTTGATAAAAATCGATAGCTCCCATCTAGAGGTAACCCCAAACATGCATACAAAGTTTCAAACCGATCTGATCATAAATGTGACCTTTATGGCATGCCAAAGGAATATATTGATGCCTGACTAAATTAAGTTCAAAGATCGTTGCCAGCAGCAACAGATTTTGACGGACGGAAATGGAAGAAAATCGATAGCTCCCATCTAGAGGTCACCCCAAACAAGCATGCCAGGTTTCAAAGCAATCCGATCATAAATGTGCCCTGCAGGGTGTGCCAAAGGGAAATATTGATGTCTGACTAAACTAAGTTCTAAGAACGTTGGCCGCGGCAACATTTTTTGACCGAAATGGAAGAAAATCGATAGCTCCCATCTAGAGGTCACCCAAAACAAGCATGCCAGGTTTCAAAGCAATTCAACCATAAATGTGTCCTGTAGGGTGTGCCAAAGGGAAATATTGAGGTGGGTGTGCCAAAGGGAAATATTGATGTCTGACTAAACTAAGTTCTAAGAACATTGGCCGTGGCAACGTTTTTTTACGGAAATGAAAGAAAATCGATAGCTCCCATTTAGAGGTCACCCCAAACAAGCATACCAGGTTTCAAAGCAGTCCGATCATAAATGTGCCCTGTATGGTGTGCCAAAGGGAAATATTGATGTCTGACTAAACTAAGTTCTAAGAACGTTGGCCACGGCAACATTTTTTGACGGAAATTGAAGAAAATCGATAGGTCCCATCTAGATGTCACTCTAAACAAGCATACCAGTTTTCAAAACAATGCGATCATAAATGTGCCCTGTAGGGTGTGCCAACGGGAAATATTGAGGTCTTCTGACTAAACTAAGTTCTAAGAACGTTGGCCGCGACATTTTTTGACAGAAATTGAAGAAAATCGATAGCTCCCATCTAGAGGTTACCCCAAAAAAGCATACCGAGTTTCAAAGCGATCCAATCATAAACGTGCCCTGTAGGGTGTGCCAAAGGGAAATATTGAGGTTTGACTAAACAAAGTTCTAAGAACATTGGCCGCCGCAACATTTTTTGACGGAAATTGAAGAAAATCGATAACTCCCATCTAGAGGTCACCCCAAACAAGCATACCAAGTTTCAAAGTGATCTGATCATAAATGCGACCTGTGAGGTGTGCCAAAGGAAATTGTGGACGTACGTACTAACGTACGAGAAGTGATGGCAATAGCTCAGCTTGACTTAGTCAAGTTGAGCTAAAAACCTCTTTGCTCCTAGTGAGACTTCTCAAAGGAGAACTTTCTTCCAAATAGGAACATTTAGCAGATAATAAAATCAGCGGAATCTAGGTTTAAAAAAAGTTTAAGTAGATTCCATAAGAGCATCTAAATATTAACCATGTAGAAGCCAAGGTTTGAGATAAATGATATGGATCTGCTTATGCTGATCCATAAGTACCATTTGTTGGGCGAAAACTACACTTCATAAAGCGTCATATAGATTCCGCCGAGGTGCAGATCAATTACTCTGAAGTGGTCACAGAGAAGATAGTCTTCTCTCTTAAATGATGAACAATATTCATGACAATCATGCAGATCCATGACCACAGCTACCAGGTGGAATCTAGGTTCTTAAGTATAAATAGATTGCATTGGAGAGTATAACTTTCATCGACATAGTAGCCATAGATGAGAGAGAAAAATCTAGTTGTGAAGAACCATGACTATTTATAATGGTGAGAAATCCAATAATCATAAGTGAAGTGATGTTTAGTCAACTTACATGTAAGTTATGGTTGAGAAAGGGGGCACAGTGGCTCAGTAGGTAGAGGTGCAGGCTGCAAGCCGAGAGGTCCTCGGTTTGAATCCCAAGTGTGGCAACCGTATTGTGTCCTTGGGCAAGACACTTCAACCCCATTGCCCACAGGCGTACTGCACGTTGATGGCACACCTGTCTTCAACCAATGCTAACCCTGCTTGTGTGGAGTTAGTATGTTGGGGAGCTGACAGTTGCTCGCCACTGCTCAGTGGTTCTCTCTCCGGGTACTCCGGCTTCCTCCACCCGTAAAACTGTTGTGGTCTTGATTAGTCAGATAATTTGTGACCTTAAACACCAATAAATAAATAAATAATGGTCAAGAAAGGATGATGATTGTATGATCTTGATGATGAACTTGAACCGTGACCATCTGCTGTCAGATGGGATCTATGCTCAAATGTGGAACAAGAGGGGTGTATCCATCCCCATTAGCTCACTAACACATGGCATGCAATAAATCTAGGCTTATTACAAATCTGCAAAAAATGTCTGGTCATGTACATGCATAGCAAAACAGGTCAGAAATTTGTCCAGAGTGACAAAAAAGTCTAACATTGCATTAAAAAAAGAGTCCAAAATCTCCGGAAAATGTCCAGCCAAGCATTAATGTCACTTTATATTGATGCATTTAACACATATATGAAATATAAAAGCCACAGCATACTGGTGGAAGCCTCCTCTCATGTATAGCAAAACAGGTCAGAAATTTTTTAAGTCCACACTGATAAAAAAGTCTAACATTGCATTAAAAAAGTCCAAAATCTCCGAAAAATGTCTGGCCAAGGGTTAATGTCATCTTATATTGATGCATTTAATACCTACATGAAATATGAAAGCCACAAGCAGATTTGTAAAATTATGGTCGCCCGCTATTGGAAACAAGAGGCCCCAGGGTGCCTGAGGGCGCTCACCTGACATGGTAGTCTAAATATCAAACCAGGGACTTGACTTGAATAAGCTGCATACGCCCCCCTAAGAAAAGCATATACCAACTAGATGAAGAGACTGTGCCCACACAATACACAGGATTTTCCTTCTATTTTCAGTTCCTGCACTTTTACGTCCCAAAATTGAGATAAATGCATAAAAAACAGATTTTTTTCGCAAACAAAATACTTTCAGCCCAAATTTTTTTCTTCTTCTTAAAACGCATAAAAAACGATAAAACTAATTTCCGGATTTTGGTCCACCCAGACCCCAAATTTTCAGGGGAAATTTTTTTTTTTTTTTGTCTTAAAATTGACAGAAATGCACAAAAAACAAAAAAAAACAAAATTCCAGATTTTGTCCCACCCGGACCACAAATTTTCAGGGGAAGAAAAAAATGGTTTTTTGTCTTAAAATTGACAGAAACACATAAAAAACAAAAAAAAAATTTCGGATTTTAGTCCAAAATTTTCTAAGTCCCACCCGGACCCCAAATTTTCAGGGGAAAATATTTTTTTTTTTTTGTTTTAAAATTGACAGAAATGCATAAAAAACAACAACAAAAAATTTCCGGATTTTGGTCCAAAATTTTCAGAGTAAAAAAAAATTTTTTTTTTGGTTTAAAATTGACCAAAACGCATAGTCCCGGACCCCAAATTTTCAGGGGAAAAAATTTTTTTTTTTTTTTGTCTTAAAATTGCCACGCATACAAAACAAAAAAAAAATTCCGGATTTTGGTCCAAACCCGGTGTAACAGGATATCTTCCTCCCCTGGATATCTCCCCCCCCCCCCTGGGATATACTAGGATATCCTCCCCCCCTGGAGGGGAAGATATTCTAGGATATCTTCCCCGCAGGGGAAGATATCCATGGGGGGAAGATGACGCATGACACCGGACCCCAAATTTTCAGGGAAAAAATTTTTTTTTTTTTTTGTCTTAAAATTGACAGAAATGCATAAAAAACAAAAAAAAAAAAAATTCCGGATTTTGGTCCAAAATTTTCTAAGTCCCACCAGGACCCCAAATTTTCTGGGGAAAATTTTTTTTTTTTTGTCTTAAAATTGACAGAAACGCATAAAAAACAAAAAAAAAAAATCCGGATTTTGGTCCAAAATTTTCTAAGTCCCACCCGCACCCCAAATTTTCACGGGAAAAAAAAATGTTTTTTTGTCTTAAAATTGACAGAAATGCATAAAAAACCACAAAAAAAAATTTCCAGATTTTGGCCCCAAATATTCAGTGTAAAAAAAATAATTTTTTTTTTGGTTTAAAATTGACCAAAACGCATAAAAAAACCAAAAAAAATTTCCGGATTTTGGTCCAAAATTTCTAAGTCCGCAACGGGACCCCAAATTTTCAGCCTAAATATGAACCAGTCCTTCGATTTTGAGGCGCTATGGTGCTTGCAAAACCAGCGAGCGATCAAAAGCGCGCCTCGAAAATCTTGCTCAAGTCGGTACGTTAATTTCATTCCAATATTATCACACTGACCCGACATCAAAGCAGCAGTTAACGCTTTAAGTTTGACGGTTTTTTGAAGATCATCTTAGATATGCATGTAACTGTACTAATAACCATCAGAGACTGACATGTTCAATTTGAACATGCCATTCTCTGATGGGTACATATCGTATTATCCGCTCGTCACATTCAGTCATCTGGTCATGATACCGTCAAGTTATCAATTCATGACTGATGAGCGGACGGGACTATATATAACCATCAGAGAATGACATGTTCAATTTGAACATGCCATTCTCTGATGGGTACATATCGTATTATCCGCTCGTCAGATTCAGTCATCTGGCCATGAGACCGTCACTACACAAGTTAAGTTTGTTTGTCAACTTTTGAATGAAGTGTTTCAGAGGCGTGGCCAATCGCCATCAGTGCCATCTTGTCAGTTTTAGTTGAATTGACTGTTGCAAAATCTGTTACGCAGAGAATGAAAGAAAGCATCGGACGTACATGTAGGTGTGTCCAATATGTCAATCAGAGTGGCGTCATCAAGTTTCAACTGTGTCAATGTGACTGGGTCATCATCATGCAGTGGGAAATTCCATTTTGAATCTGGAATACCGTGAGACCTGTTTTCTTGTGTGCAACTGGATTACAATGTTATTCTTATGATTAGATAATTCGCTGGGAAAATACTTCTCGAAGTCTAGTTGAACCTGAAAATTATGTGCGCGGCTTTAAAGTTTATTGGATAAGTAGAGTTTGACTTTGTACAAATCTCAGTTGAATTACACAGTACTTTTTCTTTTTGGCGGCCGAAAATCCCCGAAAAGGCGAAATGAGAAACAAAATGTCAAGGTAACTTAAGTTTTCTTAAATTTCTTAAACTTTATAGACAAAATCAATGCATGATAATATTACATCTGGAAATTGGCGTGTTGACTTACAAGACTCGCTTTTTGGTGGGACCGATACACCAGGGAATGGATGGGAAACCCCCCTAAGGATGCTGCACACTAAATATCAAAAGATTCTTATTGGTAGATCTGAAGAAGATTTTTAAAAAATACTCCTCATACTGCACTAATTTAAACATTTGGGCTCCCATAGAGAGCCCAAATATCGACCCAGGCAATTGACTTCAATAAACATGTGAAACAATCTTCCAAAGATGTTATATGTGAAATTTGAAAGCTTTTGGAGCAGTGGTTTGGGAGAAAAGTTGTCTTATATGTTTTTCCCATTACAGTAGAACCTGCCATGGGCGACCACCCTTGGGACTTACCAAAAGTGGTTGTTAATGACAGGTGGTTGTTGACGAGAGGTTTGCTGATAGGGGCCCATTTAACCTGTTTTCGTTTGTATCGTTTTGTTTTGATCACAGATGTACTTGTACCACGTGTAAATGTACTATTAAAACATATATGTCAACAAAGTTTGTTGTTGTTTTCTAAAACGTTGAGGTGGGTATTAAGTTCTTTATTGAATCATTTATATTAAACTATTAAAACATATATGTCAACAAAGTTTGTTGTTGTTTTCTAAAACATTGAGGTGGGTATTTAGTTCTTTATTGAATCGTTCATATTAAACTATTAAAACATATATGTCAACAAAGTTTGTTGTTGTTTTCTAAAACGTTGTGGTGGGTATTTAGTTCTTTATTGAATCGTTCATATTAAACTATTAAAACATATATGTCAACAAAGTTTGTTGTTGTTTTCTAAAACGTTGAGGTGGGTATTTAGTTCTTTATTGAATCGTTCATATTAAACTATTAAAACATATATGTCAACAAAGTTTGTTGTTGTTTTCTAAAACGTTGTGGTGGGTATTTAGTTCTTTATTGAATCGTTCATATTAAACTATTAAAACATATATGTCAACAAAGTTTGTTGTTGTTTTCTAAAACGTTGAGGTGGGTATTTAGTTCTTTATTGAATCGTTCATATTAAACTATTAAAACATATATGTCAACAAAATTTGTTGTTGTTTTCTAAAACGTTGAGGTGGGTATTTAGTTCTTTACTGAATTGTTTATATTAAATGATAATTATTTCATGTCATACCACATTATGGGAAGCATAATCGAACCCCGGAATCCAAAGTAAGTCTGTAATGAGGAAGTAAACATCAGAGAAAAGTACTGTATATCTCCGTGTATAAGTCGCTCCCTCCCATGTATAAGTCGCACCTCCACTTTTGCTTTGATATACCCCCTCACGCCAGTGACCTTTGTATAAGTCGCACCCCCGATTTGGGTTGAAAATGGATCTGTAAATTTGGGTAAAGGACTGGGAGTATTGATACAGACTGAACAGAGAGGTTTGATGGCTGATTGTATTTGTTTGTATACTTCATTTTGAGCAAAGCTGTACTTCATTGATACTTTCGATGTACCGTATTTATTAAAAGATATATGTCAAGTGTGTTTGTTATTACTCTCGCCATGGAAAGAAGTGCATGTATTCAACTTCAGGTAGGTACTTTGTTGATACTTTCGACGTACCGTATTTATTAAAAAATATATGTGAACTGTGTTTGTTATTACTCACGCAGGTAAAAGAGGGAATGGTCCAGTGCATGTGTTCAGGTAAGATCGAGGCAAGTTGAATTCAAATGGTAAATCCAGATGTAAAACTACTAAGAAAAAGGCTTTATTTCCATGCCATTTCAGCGAATTGCACGTGCGAATAAATAGGTCATAAAGTCGGGTTGCAACGGAAATTCCCGAAAGTGTGTATGTAAATGTCTGCGCGATACTGTGGGAACAAAACAAACAGGACAACTCGGCCCTTCGCCAGCTTGAAATCCGATGTTTGGGTGAATGGAGGTGGGAGTATGTTTAGAAATGTTTTTGGCCACAATATACTGGGAAACTCAACACACTTCTCTCGTGGGCCGGCTTCTCCGAAATTATTTGGGCCGATTTCTCCCAGGGGCCGAGTTCGCAATGGGCTGGCTTCTCTCATTCCTCACAGGGGCACGTTACAAATGCTTTTTAAGCTCCAAGTAATATTTATTGGAAAATCATAATTCGATATCCCACCATCAGTGTATAGTAATGACAATACACTGATGGTGGGTGGGGTATCAAATTATGATTTTCCAATAAATATTATTTGGTGCTTAAAAATCATTTGTAACGTGCGCCTGTGATCCAATAAATCACTTTGTTCTGAGTGTGAAAGCAACAGAATGGAAAAGAAAAGAAAACACAGCTTAAAATACATTTTTTATTCCGCCTTATTTCAATTATTTGCATCAATAATTTGCATCAGTGTAATAAAAGACAATAACAGAATAATATATTTAACAAAATGTTTTCATAAAAGCATAGTGAATAAAAAATACTCGCATCCCATAATATGCAACTTTTTCTCGGGAGGGGGGGGGAGGGGGGGGGGGGGTGGGGGAGTATTTTCTATTCACTAAAAATGAAAAAAAACAAATATTTGGATGTGATGCAGCAAGGAATACACAAATTTTTTTTTACATTTTATCGCATCGCTCATATCGCGTCCAAATTGTGGGTTTTTTTTTCATTTTTATTGAATAAAAAATGCTCTCACCCCACGATAGGTATGCATCTTGCCAAAATCGGCAGCTGGTATGAATAGACCCGCAGAAGATACTAAATTTTAAAATGTGTAGGCCTATGCCAGTAGGCTTGCACCAAGGACGGAATCAAACAGAATCGCTGTCCAGTTAAATATAAATTGAGATATTGCACATCGCAAGTTCACAACTTGTCATAACAGACTATAATAATAGTAAAACTAGTCCAAACTTAGACTCAAATTCCATAATATAATTTTTTGGTTTTGGTACGTCCTTTGGACGTGCCAAACCCCAAAATTATATTATGGAATTTAGGTCCAAGTTTGGACTATGGAAAAATGTGTGCATGTATTCCCTTTCCAAAGTTGCACTTAATTTCGTTCCGTATTATGGTCAAAAAATAATTCTCCATCACTCTCCTCATCAAACAACTTCCACCATTCATCAGATGTCAGTCCATCATCATACACATCACAATGGAAACTGCTTTCATCCTCTAACTCTTCATCACTTTCATCTACTTCACCCAAACCTGCACTCACTTTCTCACAAGCACTACCCATTTCCTCACAAACATCACTCACTTTCTCCAAGACAAACTCACTGTACAACTGATCATCTTCCGTCCCATCCAGCGCATTTGAAATACAACACTTCTTGAACGACTTCACTACCATCTCACAGTCAATTTCATCCCACGACTCTTTCACCCACTTTGTCACCAAACTCAAGGAGGGTCTCTTCAGATTTCCACTCGGGGTAAAAGCTTTCTCTTCCGTATCACACATCCACTCAACCATCTCTTCCTCATATTACCCTTAAATGGCTTGTTCAGACACACGTCCAGAGGCTGAAGCACACTCGTCATTCCACCTGGTATCACACCCAAATCACACCGCGCTTGCTTACTTTTCTTTCTCAAACTTTCACACAGATGACCACGAAAACTATCTAACACTAACAAAGATTTCTTTTTCAACAGTCCACCGGGCCTACTTGCCCACACACTCTCAAACCAGTCCAGCATTCCACTCTCATCCATCCAACCCTTTGGATGCACACGAACGTTGACTCCACTTGGAAATTTCTCTTTTGGCATTGTCTTTCTTTTGAAAATAACTGTTGGTTTTAACTTTGTTCCATTCGACAAACAACACAAAACAACTGTGAAGTGTGATTTTTCATGCCCTGTGGTCTTAATTTGAACAGTCTTAGAGCCCATTTTATTGACAGTCTTTTCTGGGGGCATATCAAAAAACATGGGCACTTCATCCATATTCCCAATTTGGGATAGTTCATAGTTATGCCTTTCTCTCATGCGAATTATAAATCGCTGAAACTCCATTGTTTTGTCCTCATAGTCTTTTCTGTGAAATTCTAGTTTTCTCCCTCAATGAGAGACCACGTCTTTTCATAAAGCCACTGACCCATCTGGCTGATCCATTAAAATTTTTACATTTCATCTTGGATGAAAGTTCCAGAGCTTTCAGACGAATCATGCTTCTGGAGACAGGTAAAGCCTGGGCCCTTGTATCCTCAAACCAAGTGAACAGGCCATCCTCGAACTCGGGCCAATTTGCAGATTTACCACAGTTTGCCGTCTTATCTCGTCTGGTTTCTAGGAGAATGTTTTTACTTTTCCTCCAGTCCCGTACTAATTTCTCACTTACTGAAAACTCCCTCTCAGCCGCTCTGTTCCCTTTACTTTCAGCAAAATCAATCACTTTCAGTTTATAACTGGTTTCATAGCTTTGGCGTTTTCTTTTTACTCCTCGTTTGGCATCCACAATGTTTAATTTTATCAGCGTAATTGCTTACTCAGTATCAGAATAAAGTATATGACAGATTGCTTTCACCACTGCCTATATATCATTCGGTTGGGGACAAGTTTTTTAAACATCTCTTTGATAAGATAGTTAATATGGTTTACCAGTATTCTTACTTTGGGCAAAAACAACCCATCAGCTTGTTGTGAGTAAACCCCCACCCAAACACTGACAGATATTCAAAGGGAGTTTCAAAAATGCGGCATTTATTTGAAGCGAGACAAATACTGATGAAAGGGAAGTAACCACATATTTCTTATTTCTTCTTCAAAGGGAATTCCCCTTCTAAACACATGTGTTGATTCTGTAAACAAACGGATTGGCTTGGCTCAAATAACTGTTAGCCAAAATGTTTGACATATGGCGATATGCAACTGCGAAATACTCTTGTGAGAAATATTAGTGAGATGTTGGAAACAAAAGGTATTTGTTTGAAAGAAATAATAATAACACTTTGGCCATCCGAAATATAATTAATTATGTGCGTTTTCAATTGTTTGCCCGCATTGAGCACCTGGCGGTATTCATTATTTCCATATCAAAATATCAAAATGCATTGGATGTCGTCAGTCACTGAGGAGAAAATAGACAAATAAACACATTATCTGATTTTTTTTTAATTTGACATCAAACGTAATGAACAACTGTAACAAAAAAAAAGAATCTTATTTTTATTTTCTGAAATTGAAAGATACAAAAAAAAAACAAAACAATCAAACTACGTGATATCTGTTGTCAACATGCCTTATCTGAGGCAAGTTTTACATCGATGTGACGCTAATTTAGTTCACATTTTACAGCTAAAAAATAATTACCTTTGTATAAGTCGCACCCCAATTTTGGTCCCGTTTTTCAAAGCAAAAAGGTGCGACTTATACACGGAGATATACGGTAGGCTGTGCATGAATTGCACGTGCTAACAGGCGATCACGAGGTCGGGAGATTCTGTTTCAATCTCTCGCTTAGAAGAGAGAAGGCAACGGAATATACCGAGACGGTGAAAGCTGATGGCCTCTGGCGTCACAACAGAATGTGTGCGCGTGTGGGGGGGGGCATTTTTTTCAACATCTTTTGGGTTAGTGTTAAAATAAAGAAACAACAATTTTTTCATTTTAATTTATCGCAGAACGAGAATACATGTATAAAAATGAAAGCTGATCTTTTACATAAAATGCAACATATTTATAAAAGCACATAACCACACATTAGAAGAATGGACAACGACCATTTTGGGAAGACATTCGGTGGGAGTTAGCATGAAGAATTTTGATGAGGGAATTAGTACATGGTCTCTGAAAAGGGATGCGTGGTTTGGTATCCGAGATGTTTCGTACCCTGATTGTTTCGTTCTGGTATGAAATGACCAAGACTTTGGGAAAAAAAGATTGTTTCTGATCTGAAAAACATTCCGAACTTACAGATTTATATCTGGCGCCAAGTTAAAATTAGGGGGTTAGGACACAGAAATTATACTTTTTTTGTTTCTGATCTGAAAAATCTAGTTTATCACGCCTCATAGAGGAGTCATAAAATACATTTTTGAGTCAAAGAACATTCAGAATTTACAGCTTTATACGTGGTGGGGGTGGGGGGGGGGGGGGGGAACAACAAGAAACAATTTTGATAAGGGAATTAGTACATGGTCTCTGAAAAGGGATGCATGGTTTGGTATCCCAGATATGTTTCGTACCCTGGTTGTTTCATTCTGGTATGAAATGACCAAGACTTTGGGAAAAAAAGATTGTTTCTGAACTGAAAAACATTCCGAACTTACAGATTTATATCTGGCGCCAAGTTAAAATTAGGGGGTTAGGGCACGGAAATTATACTTTTTTTGTTTCTGATCTGCAAAATCTAGTTTATCACGCCTCATAGAGGAGTCATAAAATATATTTTTGAGACAAAAAATATTCCGAATTTACAGATTTATACGTGGTGGTGGTGGGGGGGGGGGGGGGGGGGACAACAAGAAACAACATGTCTGAGATGTTTCTGATCTGAAAAATCTAGTTTATCACGCCTCATAGAGGAGTCATAAAATATATTTTTGAGACAAAAAACATTCCGAATTTACAGATTTATACGTGGTGGGGGGGGGGGGGGGAACAACAAGAAACAACATGTCTGAGGGGTCACCCTTACACTTCACATTTATACATTCTTAGGAAAAAAATGATCAATTTTACTTTGTTTTTGCTTTACAGTTACAAAATCCTTCTCTAATGTTGTTTCTAAAGATATAATGTCTGTCATCAAACTTGCATTGTGACAGTGCAATGCAAATTTTTTCAGCTGATTCAAATGTTCAATAGCCTGCGAGAATGTGATATTTGGTTCATCACTGTCACTATTTGTTTCTTGGTCACTTTCGTCACTTTCTGCAGTCTCAGAATTCAGTGTTGTCTGACCCTTTAGAATGGGAACTTCCCAATCAATATTCTCCACCTCAGGCAAAGTTTGTACACAATCGTCATAACTACAATAATCGTCCATAATCATGCCGTTAAGTAGCTTGCCAGCCTCCTCATCAATAAAGTCCCTATCATCTGGAATTTCCACAGTTTCCGAAGTTGTTTCACTAAGTTCACATTTGGCAAAGCATTTTTGTATTGTGCTGCTACTTACACTGCTCCATGCAAATTTCACCCACATAATTGCGTCTAATAAAGAGACAGATTTTGCAAAATCCATAGCACTAGTGCACTCATCAATCTTACACACAACATGCCTAAGAAACTTTTTTCTGTAATTAAGTTGCACCGATTGTATTATGCCAGCATCACATGGCTGCAGCTTGGAAGTAGTGTTAGCGGGCAAAAAACACAGTTTAATATTGCTCAGACTGACATCTGGGTGTGCACTGCAGTTGTCTATTAGCAAAAGAATTTTCCTGCTGTTCCATTTCATATCGTTGTTGACGTTCTTTAACCACGAAGTAAATATCTCACTAGTCATCCAAGCCTTTTTGTTCGCATGATACGATACACCCAGACTGTTTAAATTACAGCCCTTGAAACACCTGGGATTTTTCTATTTCCCAATCACGAGAAGCTTGAGCTTTTCACCTGACGCACTACACGCGATAAACAATTTAACTCTATCCTTTGCTTTTTTACTGCTTTCCTATCATCAGATTTGGCAACTAAAGATTTATCTGGCAAGCAATGGAAAATAAGTCCAGTTTCATCTGCATTAAATATGTTGTCTAAAGAATATCCTTCAGTAGTGTGAGGTAGGCGCTTTTTCCACTCGTCCACCGTTTGCTCATTTACACCAGCTGATTCTCCACTTAGTACATTGCATTTCATGTTGTGCCGATTCTTAAAACTTTCCAACCACCCAATCCTGCTATTTATCTGTACTGGTAGATACAGGTAGCTTATGTATCGAAGCCATCATTGTCTTTTCTTGTCTGTCGGTATGCGTACAATCAAAGAAGGCCGACAAGCTACTCTTCTGTACCAAACATCTGTTATAGTTCTTTCAGTAATTAAAGTTTTTGTGAGCTTGTTTGGGTTAATGACACAATCTGTGTTTTCAAAGCGTTGTAATGAAAATTAGCAGAACTTTGCCCTTTAGTGTTGAAAAAACAAAACCAAGATGACTCAGTTTTTTCAACTGCGGTCATCTTGTTAGTGCCCTGTTGTGACAGTGCACTGTCATTGTTGGGTGAATTTTACCCTGCACACAGATTACTTGTCAAAAACAGCTGTTATTCTAAAAGTACGAGCGACACCTACCGGCGAATCAATGTTTACTGCTGTTTTTTCACTGAACACATTGACCCAATTCGTCCAGTGAAATTGTGATTTATTCACTGTGCTCTGCCCCGAACACATCGAAATGTGGATTAAACGTTTAGCTTATAGGTAAGTAAAGCCTGTTTTATTGAGGGTATTTATAAATAAATAAATTTGACAGTAAATTTCGCCACATGCAAAGTGAATTAGGATGAAACCGGGAACTGGGAAATGACAAAAAATAAACAAACACAACATAATTAAATAAGTCTTTAATTTTTATTCTTTATACCAGTATATGTATAAATATCATAGCATAAATACTTTACAGTCAGATGGGACAGATTTGAAAAGTATTAGATAACACAACGATTGGTGATGATCTTCAAGCTGAAAATGGTCGCAAAATACAGGTAAAAATTGACAAACTGGACACAAAAAAGCGGTCGGTGGTCGCATCCGGCAGGTGGTCGCGTCCGGCAGGTGGTCGTTGACGACAGTGACAATACAACGTGAAACCAATCCGTGCATTGCAAATGTGGTCGTAAATAGCAGGTGGTCACTTACATCAGGTGTTCGCTCAGTCAGGTTCTACTGTACCCACAGTGTTAAAAAATGCTGACTTAGCACTTTTTCAAAGTCCTCAAAAAGTACCCCATGATAAAACCGATGGCAATTTTTTTTTACCATTCCATTCTGTTGGTCCTAAGGAAGCTTCACAACAAATAAGAATTCTCAGTGCCATGTAGTTTTGGAGATATGGGCGTTTTCATTTTTTTCTATTTTTAGCTCCTGTGGTTCCCACGGGGCTATGGGAAAAAAAATTTCTGCATAAATTAGGTACTTATGACCCAATAAGCACTCACGAAAAATTTGGTTCAAACCGGCCTCGCGGTTTGGAAAATAGAAATTTGGGGCGGGGCCAAAATTTTTGCCCCTCCTTTTACATCGTCAAATATAGCCCCTCGAACTTCTCTTGAACAAACTTGAGTCTACACCTCAAAAAGAAGCTGCATACCAAATATCAAGTCTCTGCTATTGCTGGTTCTTGAGAAGATTTTTTAAGAATTGGAGCATTTTTGCCCCATCCCTCTGCTCAATATGAGCCGAAACCTAATTTGATAAAAAATCAAAATGCCCTTATATAACCCCTATTCACATGAAATTTCATTAATATATGGCCAGTGGTTTGGGAGAAAAAGGCCCAAACACCACCTTCACGACGGACGCCGGACAAAAAGTGATCAGAAAATCTCACCCTGACTTTCAGTCAGGTGAGCTAATAATTTGGCACGTCTTTAAAATGCATGAACCGTAACACTGGTGAAAAATATGCAGGCAACTTTTTTATAACAAGTGCAGGAGTGGCTTGTCACAAGGATCCCTCACACTATATTTTATTGAAATCCATCCACTCATTGCCGAGATATCGCTGAGGACGTATGGATGGACAGACAGATGGATGGACAAAGCTGCCTTTTTATAACATGTGCAGGAGTGCCTTGTCACAAGGATTACTCATACCAAATTTCATCGGTTTCCATCCACTCACTGCTGAGATATTTGTGCAGATAAAAAGAAATCAAGAAAAATTGCTATAAAGTAAGAAACCGTAACTCTTGTGAAAATTATTCAGGCAACTTTTTTATAACATGTTCAGAAGTGGCTTGTTACAAGGATTCCTCATATCAAATTTCAATGAAATCCATCCCCGCACTGGTTAGATATCACTGTGTATGGTAAAAAAAAATCATGAAAAATTGAAGAAGAAAGGGTCGTGACTCTGGTGAAAAGTATGCAGGCAATTTTTTTATAACGTGTAGGAGCTGCTTGTCACAAGGATTCCTCATATCAAATTTCATTGAAATCCATCCACTCACTTCTGAGATATCGCAGCCGATGGGCAGTTGCACAGGCAGACAGATGCACACACGGATGGACGGACAAAGCAGCAACTATAAGATCCAAAGAAATTTGTTCGTTGTGCATAAAAAAACTAAGTGTCAGATATGAGAATAATAGACTAGAAGTCCTTTCTGTTCAGGCCGAACGGTATGAGCGTTTTAAGTTGGAAGATCCATGTAATTTCAGCAGTGCGTCTTCTATCCGTGTTTTTCGGGTCATCTGGATTGGTGTTTAGAATTTGTATAATCCTATATTTGACGTTGCTCAGTGCGTGGTTTGGTTGGTTGAAGTGATAAGAGACAGGTGTGTCTCTTTTGAGTCTAATATCCGCGAGGTGTTCTTTGATGCGGATATAAAAGTGGCGTTTCGTTTTGCCCACATATTGTTTGCCGCATTTTGAGCAGTGGATGAGGTAAATGCAATTTCTGGACACACAGTTTGTTTTAAAAGGGCCTCAGTGTGTTGCCTGTGTTTGTCACATAGTGATTGGATTTGTCTTTCCATGATTGTAAACTGTGAAAGTTCTACAGTTTCTTTAGCATGGGCTATTTGTTCTTTGAGAGTTTTCTCTAAACTACCCATCTCGTTTGTGAGCTGTTCAATGGTAGCCAGCAAGATTTCATTACTGGCTTTAATAAGAATGTCCTGAATAATTGTTTTTATGATGTCAGTTCTGGGGCCCCGACATTGTGGTATGGCGGCCCTCAGTCCTATCGGGGATAGTTGCTCCAAAGCGCATTTATTGAGGAATTGTTTTTGTAGTTCTTGTTTGGCAATTTTAACACTAAGATTTCTGAGGTTCTTGTATGTTTGGCGGTTGGCCGTGGTGATTTCTATATTGGGCCTTGTCGGTGTCCATGGTGTGAAGTTCTTTTCCATTTAGTCTTTGCCGTTTTCTGCTACGGTCCTCATCATCGTCGGCTAGGAGTACAGTGGTGGTACTGCTAGATGTTAAGCTTAGTGAGCTTAAAGAGCTCTCGGCTGTGATGTTTGCCATAGTTTGGCTATCCACTTAAAGTAATTACAATTTATTAAATAAAAGCTCTGGTGAGCCCGAGAGAGTGGATAGTTAGGCTATACCCTTGTTGTAGCTATGCTAACCTGACCGGTTTCGTTCTTAATTTGAACTTGTCAGAGGTGGAGTGGTGTTTCGGCCTTCCCCTATTTATACTATTTGGTGTGGCGGTACCGTTTCTGGTGTGGCAGTACCGCTTTGTGTGTGGCGGTACCGTTTATTCGGTGTGGCGGTACCGTTTTGTGTGTAATGGTACCAGGATTGACATGGCGGTACCGTTAGCGATTTGTGTGTTGTACCGGTACCGTTTTGTTTGTTCTGTGACGTCACAATGGACTGTATTTTTTAGAGTTTCATCTGGCGGTACCGTTGAGGGTTTGGCGGTACCGATGTTCTAATACAGTGTTAATGGTGTTAAAGGGCCTTAATGTGAGCCCTGTGAATGAACCTGGTAATATAATATTTGATAGTTTATTCTTTTATTTGTAGGTAATAGCAGTGTTGCTGTTGGAGGGAAGGTGGATAACAATGTGTTGTTAAATAGCTAAGAGATGACAAGCGATATGGAGGTCTGGCGGCCTCAACCGATTTGTTAAAATAATAATAAATATGTATACAACTGATTGGTCTTTTTTATTATTGAAGAAAAGGATACAGCTCTTGTTTAGCTGTTGTGTGAATGGCTATTTGCTAAATGTTCCAAGCTTTGGCGGGCAAACCTGAGGACTCGATCCGTCTTGTATAGTTCATGAATGTTTTCGTTACAAGGCGTATTGCCCTGGTGGCTATAATGGTGTGGGTTGGGGGAGCCAATATCTGGGTTGATGGTAATGTCTTTGTAAATGTCGGTTGTATTTTCCGTTCCAGGGTTTTCTCCCCTTCTTGCGTCTTGGTCTGTGTTGATCAGGTCGGTGTTACTGTAAATTCCATGAACTGCCAATTTTAAAATGTCTTAATGTTGGGTTTTTCTATATCTGGGATGGGTGATATAAGCGGTTGGACAGTGTTGCAGAGTTGATCCATGATGTCCTGTATACAGTTGGGTGCTTCCACTGTGGGATCAACGGGTGGAGGTCGGTTGCCGTGTCTTCTCTTTTGGTGTTTCTTGAGGTATTCTAAGCGTCTTAGGTTCATGCCGCACAAGTTGCATTGAACCCAACTTTTCTTATTGTGGTGAATTCGCCTGTGTCTGCGCCAACTGTGGCGACTGTTATAGTTCTTGGAACACTCAGTGCATGTATAAGTCATTATAATGTAGTAGAACTGGCGTAACGAGGTCTCCTCTCGATTAAGACTATTGTTACGTTGCTTTAACTGTGACGTGTGTGTCATTACAGCGTCATCTAAATAAAGGCACTTGGCGTGGTGAACAGAAAGTAGAAATGTGGGTACAAGAGAATAATAGACTAGAAGTCCTTTCTGTTCAGGCCGAACGGTATGAGCGTTTTAAGTTGGAAGATCCATGTACTTTCAGCAGTGCGTCTTCTATCCGTGTTTTTCGGGTCATCTGGATTGGTGTTTAGAATTTGTATAATGCTATATTTGACGTTGCTCAGTGCGTGGTTTGGTTGGTTGAAGTGATAAGAGACAGGTGTGTCTCTTTTGAGTCTAATATCCGCGAGGTGTTCTTTGATGCGGATATAAAAGTGGCGTTTCGTTTCGCCCACATATTGTTTGCCGCATTTTGAGCAGTGGATGAGGTAAATGCAATTTCTGGACATGCAGTTTGTTTTAAAAGGGCCTCGGTGTGTTGCCTGTGTTTGTCACATAGTGATTGGATTTGTCTTTCCATGATTGTAAACTGTGAAAGTTCTACAGTTTCTTTAGCATGGGCTATTTGTTCTTTGAGAGTTTTCTCTAAATTACCCATCTCGTTTGTGAGCTGTTCAATGGTAGCCAGCAAGATTTCATTACTGGCTTTAATAAGTATGTCCTGAATAATTGTTTTTATGATGTCAGTTCTGGGGCCCCGACATTGTGGTATGGCGGCCCTCAGTCCTATCGGGGATAGTTGCTCCGAAGCGCATTTATTGAGGAATTGTTTTTGTAGTTCTTGTTTGGCAATTTTAACACTAAGATTTCTGAGGTTCTTGTATGTTTGGCGGTTGGCCGTGGTGATTTCTATATTGGGCCTTGTCGGTGTCCATGGTGTGAAGTTCTTTTCCGTTTAGTCTTTGCCGTTTTCTGCTACGGTCCTCATCATCGTCGGCTAGGAGTACAGTGGTGGTACTGCTAGATGTTAAGCTTAGTGAGCTTAAAGAGCTCTCGGCTGTGATGTTTGCCATAGTTTGGCTATCCACTTTGACGAGTTCAAATTAAGAACGAAACCGGTCAGGTTAGCATAGCTACAACAAGGGTATAGCCTAACTATCCACTCTCTCGGGCTCACCAGAGCTTTTATTTAATTAAGTGTCAGATATGATTGTGGTATTATTTTTCAATTGGATTCGACAGTGAACTGTAACTGGAGCCAGTAGCCCCATGACAAGAAACATCATGGCTTTCTTCTAAGTTGCAGATCTTGTAGTAGAAGCCATGGGTAAGACGTATTACTGGAACTAAGTAGTCTAGACATGGGAGCATTGATGAACACTCTCGTATAGTGTGGGGAAGGAGGGAGGGGTACTTCCGTCATATTAAAATAAGGTTGAATCACTAAAAATATTCCTTATGGATAGCCTAAAAGACAAAAATATGTCTGCAGGGGAAAATGTCTCATTTTATAAGCATAAGCTACAATCAGACATGTTAACCTCCAGAATAATTTTTCAGAGAACGTGAGGGTGATTTTCAGGGAAATGGGATGGATATCACGAAAAAGTTTGCACAGGGACAAAACAAAAGAAAAAAATTGCGAATTTTCAGCTCATAGACCACCATTAACACCAGGTTATATCCAGATCTAGTTGTAAATTATGTCGTGATGCATTTATGCTATGTTAAAAAATCATAAAATAAATGCTGATTTGACCCCCCTCCCCACCTGCCATCCTCTTCTTCAGGACCCCCCCCCCCCCCCCCCACACACACACACCCACAGAACACTACCACCTGTGGTTTGCTTTCATCAAAGTCTACTAAGCTAATAATTTCCCAAGTCTGGAAATGTTAACAGGAAAAGATGTCCTAATGTTCAGTTACTGCAAGAAGATTAGTACTTGGAAAGTATCTCTTTTAAAATCCTTCTTGCATGTGTGGACGCTTGTGCCCTGTACAAAACTTTTCTTTTCATCATTGAAGGATATTTTTTTTATTTTTTTTTTTAAATTCCATTCGAAATTTTCTGGGTACAGACAGCCAACAGTTAACAGTTCTGTGGTCAGCACAACGAAATAAATGTAGTGTTAGAAAATAAGTCAATTGTGTATAAATATGCAGTCATAATTTTTCGGCATCCTAAGCGACTTTAACCTATTTTTAAACTGCATTAAATAGTTAAGGTCAAGGTGTTGTTTACGTTTTGATTTGGAAAAGGGACGAGTTTTAAAGCTATTGTATGAATAAGTAAATATATGACATTTAATTCCTTTTCATATATTTTATTTATCAAAAAACTGCATTGAAGGTGGAGTTTTCAATTTTTGGAAAGTAAGTCACCTATTTTCACTTCGACACTCGCACATTGATCACGAATCTCCAATTACGAAGAAAAAAAGCAGAAATAAACATGAACATAGTTCAAATATATATCATAAAATACCCTTTTCTTAAATAAATTTAACTTAAATTCATATTTTACTGCTTCGTGAGTTTTTACCTGAGTTTGAAATGCATGTCATTTGACTCTGAACGTTTTACTTTTACCTTAGTTACAACGGGAAAGAAATATTCAACTGCTGTTTTCAGGGATTTTTGGTCCAAAACTGATTCCCGTCCAGGAGGCCAGGAACTACACTGAAATTTCAGGATTTTCCTGGGCATTCCGGGAGAGTTAACATGTCTGCCTACAATACAAAATCCTCCATCTATGTTATTGAGCAAATATTGAACATGAAAGTGTCCATGACACTGTAGCTCAACTTGACTGTGTTATGTATTTGTTGAAAAGGATAATGTTCAATGTTTATGAAAGGATTATGAAATAAGACAAGAATTGTGACAATCGAAAATATGTTAAGTTCTGTACCCAACATGCTATGTTTTCAACAAGAATAATTTGAGGTGTTTCTTGTATTCAAGAACTGAGGCCTGGGTTGATGTAGCCCTCACAGTTTACATATGTCAACCAATGTTACCAAGCTACAGGAAATCATTCCAAAACGAGTCATCCTACCAAGTTAAAATGAAATCCCTACATAAATATGACTTGTAGACTTTGCTAAAGGAATCTAGGTCACATGCCAGTCTGGCAGTCACAGTAGACCAACCGTGACCAAAATATGACAGTCTCATCTAGATATCATACCGAGTTATCTTACCAAGTTACAATGAAATTCCTTCATAAAAACAACCTGTAGACAGTGCTAAAGGAATCTAGGTCACATGCTCAAGTTGTGGTAACAACTGACCGATCATGACCAAATAGGACAGTCTCATCTAGACATCATACTGAGTTATCCTACCAAGTTACAATGAAATCGCTTCATAAACATGAACTGTAGACTGTGCTAAACAAATCAAAGACATGTGTCTGTGTGGATGTCACAATTGACCAATCACGGCCAAAATAGGACATTCTCATCTAGACATTATACCAAGTCATCCTATCAATTTACAATGAAATACCTTCATAAATGCAACCTGTAGACTGTGCTAAAGGAATGTAAATAACATGCCCCTGCAGCTGTCATGGTTGACTGAACCTGACTAAAATAACGATATTCTCATCTAGACATTATACAACGTTATCCTACCAAGTTACAATAAAATCCCTTCATAAATACGGCCTGTAGACTGTGCTAAAGGTTTTCAGGTTTTGGGCCTGCGCAGCCATCACAGTTGACCGATCACAACCAAAATGGGACATTCTCCTCTGGACATGACCTCAAACCTGCATATGAAATTGTGTGATGATCGGACAAGAACTATGGGGTGTAGTCTGTGCTAAAGAAAATGTGAACACACTCAGACTTCTGCATGTGTGATGGCAATAGCTTAGTACTTAGTACTCTTAGGAGCGCCTGTATAGTATAAATAAAAGGAATTAAGTTCTGAAGGAACTTTAAACAAACCGAAACACAGATAAACAGATTATAGTTGCATCAGAAATGAGTAATAGTGAGGACGTAAACAATGTTGAAATATAATATTACAAGTCACTTCCCTGAATAGACGAAGTGATGAAAATCACTTCATTGTGGTATAACTTATCCACTATTTCCAAATTGTTTCTGGTTTTAGATTTCTCACACTGCCTCTAAATATGCATTTTTTAAAAGAGTAATGGAATGAAGGCTGTTGAGAGTAAGGAATTGAAGCTTAATGCACATGTTGGACAGGAGATGGACAGTGAGGTGTACTCCAGTTAAGAGGAAGGATGGGATATTGGGCTGTGCACTTTCAGCCCCGATCAGTCTGGTTCGGTCAATTTTTTAGTCTTTTTTTAATTTGTTCATGGCTTATCTATGAACAAGAGTTATGTATCAGAGATGCAGGCATCGAGTTGTGGCTACATTCTTCATGCAGTCTCTACTGAAAATCAGAAAAGTCACCATGCTGAGCTAAAAATTCGTAAAAATGGACTAATTAAGGCCAGTAACTCTGTAATGGAAAAATCGGACCGAGCCAGTTTTCGAAATGGCTTCAGATATTATTGCAAAAGACCTGTATGGCAAATATTAGCCAAATAAGAGAATGTTTATTCAAGTTATTGCGCTAACAAGTTCAAAATTCATAAAAATTAACTAATTAAGCCCCATAACTCTGTAATGCTGTTATGAATGAAAGTGTCAATGACACTGTAGCTTAACTTGTGTGTTGTGTTTGACGAAACGGATAATGTTCAATGTTTATGAAAGCATTATGAAATAAGACAAGAATTGTGATAATTGGGAATATGTTCATTTCTGTTCCCTGTATGCTATGTTTTTGATAAAAATAATAAAAGGTGTACACTGTACTAAAGAGCTGAGGGGTGAGTTAATATGACCTCGCAGTTAATGTATGTAGCCCTCACAGTTAACGTATATCAACGAAAGTTACCAAGTTACAGTGAAATTATTCCAAAACGAGTCATCCTTTCAAGTTACATTGAAACCCCTTCATAAATATGGCCTGTAGACTGTGCTAAAGGTTTTCGGGCTTCGGGCCCCTGTAGCCGTCAGTTTCCCAAATGCGTCCAAAGGGGACGTTCTCATCTAGACATTACATGAAGTCAACCCACCAAGTTACAATGAAATCCCTTCATAAATATGACCTGTTGACTGTGCTAAAGATTTTTGGGCTTTGGGCTCGGGCAGCCATCATGGTTGAATGATCGCAACCAAAAGAGGACATTCTCATCTGGAGTGATCCTACAAAGTTACAATGAAATCCCTTCATAAATATGACCTGTAGACTGTGCTCAAGGTTTTTGGGCTTCGGGCCCATGAAGCCATCACAGTTGACCAATCATGACCAAAAGGGGATGTCATCATCTAGGCATTATATGGAGTCAAACTAACAGGTTACAATGAAATCCTTCCATAAATATGACCTATAGACTGTGCTAAAGTTTTGGTGTTTTGGGCTGGGGCAGCCATCAAGGCTGAATGATCGTGACCAAAAGGGGACGTTCTCATCTAGACATTATTTGGAGTCATCCTTCCAAGGTACAATGAAATCCCTCCATAAATATCACCTGTAGACTGTGCTAAAGGTTTTCGGGCTTCAGACCCCTGTAGCCGTCACAGTTGCCTAATGGTGTTCAAAAGGGGCTGTTCTCATCTAGACATTATATGAAGTCAATCTACCAAGTTACAATGAAAATCCCTTCATAAATATGAACTGAAGACTGTGCTAAAGGTTTTCGGGCTTTGGGCTCGGGCAGCCATCATGGTTGAATGATCGCAACCAAAAGGGGATATTCTCATCTGGGCATCATCTGGAGTGATCCTTCGAGGTTACAATGAAATCCCTTCATAAAAATGACCTGTAGACTGTGCTCAAGATTTTCTGGCTTCAGGCACCTATAGCCATCACAGTTGACCAATCACGACCAAAAAGGGATGTCATCATCTAGGCATTATATGGAGTCAACTTAACAAGTTACAATGAAATCCTTCCATAAATATGACCTTTTGACTATGCTACAGGTTTTTGGGCTCGGGCAGCCATCAAGGCCAAATGATCGCAACCAAAATGGGGCGTTCTCATCTAGACATTATTTGGAGTCATCCTACCAATCTTCAATGAAATCCCTTCATAATTATGACCTGTAGACTGTTCTAAAGGTTTTCGGGCTTCAGGCCCCTGTAGCTGTCACAGTTGCCCAATCGTGTCCAAAAGGGGACGTTCTCATCTAGACATTATATGAAGTCAAACCTACCAAGTTACAATGAAATCCCTTCATAAATATGATCTGTAGACTGTGCTAAAGATATTCGGGCTTCGGGCTCGGGCAGCCATAATGACTAAAGGATTGCAACCAAAAGGGGACATTCTCATCTGGGCATCATCTGGAGTGATCCTACGAAGTTACAATGAAATTCCTTTATAAATATGACCTGTAGACTGTGCTCAAGATTTTCGGGCTTCAGGCACCTGTAGCCATCACAGTTGACCAATCACAACCAAAAGGGGACGTCATCATCTAGGCATTATATGGAGTCAACCTAACAAGTTACAATGAAATCCTTCCATAAATACGACCGATAGACTATGCTAAAGGTCTTTGGGCTCGGGGAGCCATAAAGGCTGAATGATCGCGACCACAAGGGGATGTTCTCATCTAGACATTATTTGGTGTCAACCTACCAAGCTACAATGAAATCCCTTCATAAATATGACCTGTAGACTGTTCTAAAGGTTTTCGGGCTTCAAGCTCGGGCAGCCATCATGGTTGAATGATCACAACCAAAGGGGACAATCTACAATGAAATCCTTCCATAAATACGACCTATAGACTATGCTAAAGGTCTTTGGGCTCGGGCAGCCATAAAGGCTGAATGATCGCGACCAAAAGGGGATGTTCTCATCTAGACATTATTTGGAGTCATCCTACCAAGTAACAATGAAATCCCTTCATAAATATGACCTGTAGACTGTGCTCAAGGTTTTCGGGCTTCGGGCACCTGTAGCCATCACAGTTGACCAATCACGACCAAAAGGGGATGTCATCATCTTGGCATTTTTTGGAGTCAACCTAACAGGTTACAATGAAATCCTTCCATAAATATGACCTTTTGCCTATGCTAAAGGTTTTTGGGCACAGGCACCCATCAAGGCTGAATGATCGCGATCAAAATGGGACGTTCTCATCTAGACATTATTTGGAGTCATCCTACCAAGTTACAATGAAATCCCTTCATAAATGTGACCTGTAAACTGTGCTAAAGGTTTTCAGGCTTCGGGCCCCTGTAGCCATCACAGTTGCCCAATCACGTACAAAAGGGGACTTTCTTTCTCATCTAGACATTATATGAAGTCAACCCACCAAGTTACAATGCAATTCCTCAATAAATATGACCTGTAGACTGTGCTAAAGGTTTTCGGGTTTTGGGCTCGGGCAGTCGTCACGGTTGGCAGATCACGCCCAAATTGGGAAATTCTCATCTAGACTCCATAAGGAATCATCCTACCAAGTTACAATGAAATCCCTCCATATTAAACATGACTTGCAGACTGTGCTACAAGTTTTTTGGTTTCGGGCTTGGGCAGCCACCACGGTTGACAGATCATGCCCAAGAGGGGACGTTCTCATCTAGACATTATACAGAGGCATCCTACCGAGTTACAATGAAATCCCTTCATAAATACGACCTGTAGACTGTGCTAATGGTTTTGGGCTCAGCCATCCATACCGGTTGACCGATCGCAACCAAAAGGGGACGTTCTCATCTAGACATGACCCCAAACCTGCATATGAAATTTCGTGATGTTCAGACAAGAACTGTAGGGTGTAGCCCGTGCCAAAGGAAAATGTGAACAGACTCACAGACTCAGAGACTAACAGATTCACAGACTTCCGCACGCGTGATGGCAATAACTTATCTTGACTTTGTCAAGTTAAGCTAAAAATCAGGCCGGACCAGTTTTCGAACTCGCTTGAGATATTATTGCAATAGACCTGTATGGCAAATATTAGTCAAATTGGAGAATGCTTGTTCAAGATATTGTGCTTACAGGGCAAGGACGCCTGGACACCCACCCGTTCACCTGTCCGGACGCACATTAATCTTACATAATAGTAAACTGAATTGGACCTTTCAGCTGCAATAAATCTGAAAAGCAATGACACATACCTCTTCTGTATCAAAATTAATCACATTGGATGTAAGATATGTGGAACAGTCCTGTTGCTTCACAATAGTGCTATTGCTTTCCTCATCACTCTTCTTTTGTAGCACTCTGAATAACCCTCCAAGTTCATCTTCTGCTTCTTCTTCAGAACTCCAGTCATCAACTTGAAAACAATTACCATAAAACCACTTGCACAATTCATAACATAATGATTTCTTTTTTTCACAATCGAGTTCCCCAACTCCCCTGGGTGATAATTTTAAGTAACTCCAATTTTGTTGTCTACCCAACTGACAGATTTCAGAGGTCCCACTGAACAGAAATCTAACACAGTATAATTGTTATGTTAAATGGTAGAGTACTAAATTATTTTTCAAAAGAGCTTTGTAACATGTGTATTTTTTTCAAAGATACAATGCTGCCAGCAAGGGAAGCCTTAGTTTCACTAGATTTTGTTGATCAGTAATTGTTTTGTTACTATTTGTTGGAGAGTGCCTCTTGGCAGTCTCCAAAAAATTGTAAGAAAACAATTTTATATAAACATTTCTTTATCTACTGCTGCACAAACAAGAAGTTAATGCACACAGGGTAAAGCCACTAAAGTATTAGCAGCTTCTAGCACTCAAAAAGTAAATGAAAGTGTCAATGACACTGTAGCTCAACTTGTGTAAGACATGTACATGTATAGTGACACAGCAAGGACACACATCTAGGTAATGACCTGATAACAAAGGTACATGTAAAGTATTGTAAAAGTCTGTACATAAATACTGACCGTAATACTGACTGCACCTAATTTCGGTATAAAATGGCCGCCGGCAGCCATCATGAATTTCGGACCGCATCCAAAAACACTCGTTCTCGTCCCAAGGTGATAACAAAGGTACCCAAGAGGTTTCGTGAAGATCGGTTCATAAATACAGCCTCTAGTCCGAGCCGTATTGACATGTGTACTTACTGTGTATAAGTAGTTAATCTAATTTGCATATTTCTGCACGAGAAAAATAACTGTATTATATGTGATGTATTCCATGTTACTAAACATTCATTCAAATCAGAACTTTCATGCAGAAGTTCTGTACAAACAAGAGGCCCCACGGGGACTGAAGTGCTCATCTTGAACAGAACACAATTTAAACAGAGTCCAAGAATGAGTCTACATTAAGCAAACCATCTCCATAGGCTACACTGTCAATCCTTGATTCCCTCAGGAGTGACAAAAATAATCTGGACATCATGCCTTTTTTTCAGTTGATCATAAACTAGAATGTAGAGCTCCCCTATGAAGCCCCTTGATACAACCTATGTGGATTAATCTTAGTTACACACCTCTAGAGAGTACTGAATACAAAATTTTTAATTCTTCAGCAAAATGGCCAATTTCAGCTCCCATAGAGAACCCAAACATTAACCCAGGCTCGTGATTTGAACACAGTTGAATCTGACTTCCCTAGAGATGTTGTGTACCGAATATGAAAGCATTCTGACTGTTGGATCTGAAGAAGAGAAATTGTAAAGAAATTTCTTTGAATTGCACTAAATTCAAATTTGGGCTACCATAGCGAGCTCAAATATTAACCTATGGATCCGATTTGAACAAACTTGAATCTGACCCCCCCTAGAGATGTTATATACCAAATGTGAAAGCATTCTGAAGAGTGGATCTGAAGAAGAAGATTTTTGAAGAAATTCCCTCATATTGTACTAAGTTAAATTTCATGTTCCCATATGGAGCCCAAATATTAACCTAGGCACTCGAATTGAACAACCTGGAATCTGACCCCCCTAGAGATGTTGTATACCAAATATAAAAGCATTCCGACAGGTGGATCTGAAGAAGATTTTTAAAGAAATTTCCTCATATTGCACTAAGTAAAAATTTGGGCTACCATAGTGAGCCCAAATATATACCTCGGGATCTGATTTGAACAAACTTGAATCTGACCCCCTTAGAGATGTAGCATACCAAATATCAAAGCATTCTGACTGGTGGATCTGAAGAAGAAGATTTTTTTAAATTACCCTCCATATTGAACAAAGATAAAATTTGGGCTTCCATAGGAAGCCCAAATATAACCTAGGGATTTGGTTTGAACAATCTTGAATCTGACCCTCATAACAATGATGTATACCAAATATTAAAAGATTCTGACTGGTGGTTCTGAAGAAGAAGATTTTTAAAGAATATTCCTTATATTACCCTATGTTAAAACTTCGGGCTCATGTAGAGAGCCCAAATATGAACCAATGAGCTTTATTTCAACAAACTTTATCTGACCCCCCATGAATGCTGTATACCAAATATCAAAAGATTCTGATGATTGGTTCTGGAGAAAAGATTTTTAAAAATTTTTGCAAATATGCTGACTCAGCATTTTTTCGATGCCCATTACAGGACACCCTAACATAACCGATGGCAATTTTTTTTTTATCATTCAGTTCTACTGGTCCTAAGGATACTTCATACCAAATAACAGCTCTCTGTTCCATGTGGTTTGGGAAATATGGGCGTTTGAAAATATTTCTATTTTTAGCTCCCAGGGTTCCCATGGGGATGCAGGAATTTTTTTTTTTTTTGCATGGGTTAAGTACTTATGACCCAATAATACCACAATCCAAATTTGGTTCATACTGGACCATCGGTTCAGAAAATAGAAATTTTGGGTGGGGCCAAAAATCTTACCCCTCCTATTACAAAGCCAAATATTACTTCTCGAACTTCGTTTGAACAAACCTGATTCTACACCTCATATGGAAGCTCCATAGCAAATATCAAGTCATTGTACACACTGGTGCTTGAGAAGATTTTAAAAATATTTTGGAGCATCTTCCCCCACTCCATCCCTATGGGGCTGGGCATTTTGAGTTGAACAAAAATGAAATGCCCCTTTGGAACCATCACTCACACAAACTTTCACTTGAATCGGCCCAGTGGCTTTGGAGGAGAAGACCAAAACATGGTGCTGACAGATGACGGACGACAGGCGACGGATGCAGAGCGATGAGATTAGCTCAGCTTGACTTTGTCAAGATGAGCTAAAAACTGTTTGCACTAATTTCAATACAAAATGGCTGCAGGTGGACATCTTGAATTTCGGACCGCACCCAGAAACACTCGTTCTCATCCCACGGTGATAACAAAGGTACCCAAGAAGTTTCGTAAAGATCGGTTCATAAATACGGTCTCTAGCCCAAGCTGTATTGAATTGTTGACGGATGGATGGACGACGGGCCATGACATATCCTCAAATTTGACTATGTCAAAGTTGAGCTAAAAATTTACAGGAGCATGTTCATAGGAAAAGAACAAATTTTATAAACAAACTCAGATTAAATTTAAGATAACAATGGGTACGTTTCCATGGGCCATTCTGGATGTATTCAGAATTCACCAGGCTAGTGTGTCATGCGCAGTGCAATTACAGAATTTTAATCTCAAGGAAACGTTCATTTGACGTCACAAGTTATTCTTGCCGAGGAATTAAACGACGACACAGAAAAATTGGTTGCATCATCGGCAGCTGCATTTTAGGTGAAATTACGAAACAGTACAATAATAAAATGGCGTCATAAAGTTTCATTCGTCCAATTCCCGGGTAATTTGGTGGCTGATAATGAAAGTATTATTTATTTATTTATACTTATGCACAATGGCTAATCATGACCGTGTCAAGTTTTATGGGGTGGAGGAAGCTGGAGTACCCGGAGAGAACCACCGAGCAACGACGAGCAGCTGCTAGCTCTCCAACATAGTAACTCCACACTGCAGCACAGACAGGGTTAGATTGGTTGAAGACATGCGTACCATCGACGTGCAGTACGCCTTAGTACACGGCGTCATCGTGCCCCCATGTGGACAATCAGGGTTAAGGGACTTGCATAAAGACACAATGCGGGAGTCTGAATCGATCGCTCAGACAGTCACCCAATCAAGGACTAACTGGACTAGACATTGCTTAACTTTGGTGATCTGACGAGAACCGGTTACCACAACCCGTGCCCCCGATAATGAAATTAAATGCAGCACTTAATTGTGGGCCTACTGCAATGTGCAAAGCATTTGGAAGCTTTGAACCTTACAATAACCTTCAGCAATGTTTTATTTTATGGTAGAGTGAGATGTGGTTGATATAAATTGAACTCCAACACCAACATAGAATTATAAAGATAGTCTCAATTATTTTTTAAATGTAATTAGAGAGCCAAAGTATAGGCCTAGCTACCAGGATAAGGCGTCACCTCACAGAAACTTGGACCATGTATATATGTGGGGCCAACAGGAGCCATGGGTTATGGCTTACTTCTAAAGAGATCAGTGGTGCCATGTGTATTCGGGTGCAGGTGGGGGTTCCGGTCAAAATGGCAGCACAATTTAATCACCTGCTGGATGAAAACTTTATGCACTTGACTGGGTTGTGCCGTAGAACAGGGGAATTTAAGAGTGTGAACGATATCCTGTATGTGACAGCAGTAAAAGTCACAACAAAAAATGGAGGTAGGGGCGCATGTTCGACACAGTCTCAAAAAGACAACAGAGTCGTCTGAACGACCAGATGGTAGTGATCAACTGATTATATCATAGGTCCATGAACCAATTACTGATTATTCAGTCATAATCAGCCGATTATGATTATTAATTGAGTACCCATGTTGTGTAGTCCGTATATTTTCTAAATCCCACTGGAAGCTGTCCGACCTTAAAAATATCACTTTATTAAATGTATTTCAAAGGTAGGATGTCAGAATGAAATGACTGTGTGTATTTTGTGTGACCTTGGTGTCGACAGGCTTTAATCATCGCATGCAAAATATATTTCCTTTGGTGGCTTTGATTCCTTTGAAGTTTACATCAAGCATGCGACTCTCACACTGAGAGTGTGACTGCCATCGGTCCAATGTCGGAATGGAGATGGATACAGTGTCGCAAATAAATTGAAATAACTCTGAGAGCTGGTCACTTCCCCATGCCGTGATGCAGCTGCAACATCCACTGATTTCTCACAATCATAACAAAATTCATTTCCATTGGTGGATTCTGAGCTTTTTGATGAGGGGTATGATTGAACTTGATGATTTTCATCAAGTTCAAAAAGATCGGGGCAGTATTGTTTTATTCTTGTTCAGCGCCGCTCAACAATGTCAGGAACAAAACAGCGCAGTAAACTCTGGGATTTTTTCACTGTCAATTCGTCAACTGATCAGAAGGCGAAATGCAACAACTGTAGTAATTTAATTTCTCATGGGGGCTTATTTCAAAAAGATTTACGACCACAAATCTCAAAAACCATTTAAAATGCAAGCACCCTGGCTCTTACAAAGACTTGGAAATTGCCAAAAAAGCTGAGACTGAGCAGAAGCGAAAGCTTGAAGAAGATGGCACTAAACCATCAACTTCTTCTGAAACCAAACACGTTTACCAGCAGTTAAAACTTACTGAAGTTGTCGAGAAGGTGACCTCTGGAGTCAGGCAGATAGTTGGACAATCTCTTTGAATAGAAAACTCGCAGAAATGATAGCAATCGACTTAGAACCATTTTCAATTACAAGGAATGTTGGTTTTCAGCATTTTGGCCGGTAACTAGAACCACAGTATATGTTACCCTCCGATGTGCATCTTAGTCGCACTGTGATTCCTGACATTTTCAAGAAATAACTGATCGTGTTCGCTTGGATCTGAAAAATGTTGGTTATATAAGTGTCACGACGGACATATGGTCGTCAACAACAGGATCAAATTCACTCATTAGCCTAATGGGACCATTGGATAGATTAAAATTTCCAGAGGAAAAGGTGTGTTCTAAATGCGTTCTAAATGCGTCATCATTCGATGGCAGCCACACTGGTGAGGCAATATCTTCACAACTCAATAGAAAATGCGGTATGAGTGGGATCTCAATGGTAAAGTTGTTGCCATTGTTCGAGACAATGCATCGAACACAGTTTCTGGGTGGGAAAAAAACTTTATAGGAACATTTTGGGTGTTTTATTCATACTATTCAGCTCGTTATCAAAGATGGAATAGCAGCTCAGCGTTCTGTGCTGTTGCAAGAAAAATATCAACACATTTTAATCACTCAGCCTTGGCATACCACTATCTAAGAAGCATCCAAGACAAGCATGGACTACAACAACATCATATTATACAGGACGTTCAAACAAGATGGAACAGTTCGTTTATGATGCTCGAACGACAAGTAGAGCAAAAACTGGCTATGGTGGAATATGGAAGCACTCATGACATTCCAATACTAATGGCTAATCAGTGGAATTTAGCACAAACACTCATTACAGCACTGTGACGCTTACAGGAATAACCAAAGAAGCTTCAGAGGCCCAGGCATCATGTGCAATGATTATACCATCAGTTGTCTTGCTAGACCGTGCATTGTCACAACATAAAGATGACAAAGGGATCCAAAACCATCACATCTACCATACTTTGTCGATTTAATGACATTGAAAAGCAGAAACTGTTTGTTATAGCAACATTCCTTGATTCTCGATATAAGACTGTATTCTTCAGAGATGTTACTATCGACAGGATAGAATCCTGGATAAAGAAGAAAAGGAGTATATTAAGCCTGATGATCCAGAAAAAAATCCAAAAGAAGTTGGCATGTCTGCGGACGATGCTATTACTAGTACATGTAAACCAATTCAGAAGACAAAATTGATTGACCAAGACTATGAGCAAATGATGCTGGAAAAGGGAGCAACAAGATGATGTTCCACAAAAAAAAACTCTCTCTCAGTGAAGAACTTAATCTATATGCATCAGAACCCTCGGTTACTCGTAAGGAAAACCCACTTTCTTCGTGAAAATTCACCACACAAGATTCCATGAGTTGGCAAAAATCACCAGAAAATATTTGTGTATCCCCCCCCCCCCCCCCCCCCCCCCCCCCCCACATCAAGTGTTCCCAAGTGAGCACTCATTTAGTGAAGCCGGTGATTTGTACAATGAAAAAAGAAACAAACTTCCACCAGAGAAAGCAGAAATGTTACTCGTGATTTGCGGAAATCTCCCTTTGCTTCATTTCCATTACTAAGTCACTTCCTTTGTGACAGAATATTACATATACGTTTTTGTTCTATATTACCGAAAGTGCTCCACTCATCTTAACAGTAACCTCAAATCCACCATGATAGGCCTATTTATTTATTGGTGTTTAAGGTCACAATGACTATCATGACCGTGACAGTTTTATGGGTGGAGGAAGCCGGAGTACCCGGAGAGAACCACCGAGCAACGGCGAGCAACTGTCAGCTCCGCAACATACTAACTCCACACAAGCAGGGTTAGCATTGGTTGAAGACAAGTGCACCCTTGACATGCAGTACGCCTTAGTACACAACGCCACCATGTCCCCATGCGGGCAATGGAGATGAACTGTCTTACCCAAGGACAGAACGCGGTTGCCGCAGGTGGGATTCGAACCGAGGACCTCTTGGCTTGCAGCCTGCACCTCTACCTACTGACCCACCGCACTCCCATGATAGGCCTACTTAGCAGTTGTATTACACACAGTGTTGAGAACGTTTGTTAAACATTTATATTAGCGCAAGATGCGCAAATGCCATTGTTTTCTTCTCCATTTTATTTGTTAACTGCGTGCAACATTAAAAATTAAAATTTAGGTTTGATTTCCTTCAAAATGCCGTTCATCCTCACCAGTATTTCAGTTGTGAGCACCTCATATCAGGTTCTTATATATCTCTAGAAATAGTTCACCCATACAACAATGGGGGGGGGGGGGGGGGGGGGGGGGTAGGCCTGCACCTCTACCTACTGA